>JBCFYV010002388.1:0-70764 GCA_039000515.1 Timema cristinae
GCAACATCCGCAAAAGGGCTTATCAGACCAGCCCTAGTTTTTGGGTTATGCTGCCGGGTAAAACTAGTGTTTAATGTATTGTAATGTTTGTTCCAACTTTTAAAATTCCAGTTCCGAGGTGCACATGTTTATACACAGAGGCTACTCATCAACCTATGTGTGTGTTAGATACTGCACGCTTCACATTCATGAAATAGGAAAAGTAACACACACACACCATTCTTACAGTTAGGCAAGAATCTGTGCATATAGCTCTAAAAAACTACTGTTTTCCATACCTCTTCTTCATAGACACTCATCCTCTCAACATGCCTAAACCAACGTAAGCTACCTATTTCATTGTGACCTATTGGATTCACTTTCAAACCACAAGCCTTCAGCACCCATCATATACTGACTTGTCTCTATGTGAGTTATTTCACATACATTTCTTAGATATCAAATTAACTTGCTCTTGTGATTCTCATAACAAACCCCTTCACAATCATAAAACGATGGCGTTAAAACATATTATATACTGCCATCTTTGCTTCTTTCTATACTACTTGATTCTTTGCTATAGCGCACATATAGCCAACTACTCTCCAAGATGCATTCACCTTTATCTCGACTTCACCATTCATCCTTCCATTTTACCAAACATTCTGCCCAGATAAACCAAATAACTCACATGTTCTAACAGTTTTCCAATTATAATAAGCTGTTAGTCATTTCCTGATCAATCCTTATAAAAAAAATAGCCTTAGCTTTGGAGACATTTATACAAAGATCCATTCTGCTTTCGCCAGTCAAACAATTTAATATATTCTGCATGTCACTTCCACTCTTAAGCCATTATATGGCAACATCTGCTTATAGCAGCACTAATGTTCATATATTGAAATATCAGCCTGATGTTACGATGAGATTAACAAATAGTAATAGAAATCATTCTGATATAAAATTAGGGATATTGAAAGATATATTTTATACTTGACATAATTTAGAGTGAGCAACTTGGCAAGGAACACATTATTTTGGTATATAAAAATCAAAGCAACATTATTAACGGTTTGGTGTAAAATTGAAAATTGTTAAGAATATTAAATTAACTGACTCCAACCGAAAGAATATAACGTTAAATAACACACAGCAAATAACAATAAAAAGTAATAAATTATGTTAACTAGTCAAGAATGACTGATTTAACTAAATATAGATTTTAAAATACTAATATTTAACTGTTCATTGTACTATTTAGTTGCTAAACTGTGATATTTGTCAAAAATGCTAAACATGGAGATTTACCTAATGCAATGTTGTTTTTTTGCTGACATAAAGCAAAGAATTTGTAAGCTGGAATGTTCTAAGATTTGAAATCGATAAATAGAATTCAATATCTTGCTTTCCAAGCTTTGTTTTAGTTTATATTCCTAGTCAACTATTCTATTGAATAAATGTCCACACATATCGAACAGTAGAGTACTCTTAAAAATGAATACCCCAACCCATGTAACCTAAAAGCAAGAAACAAAGCGAGAGCTACAAAATACTTTTTATAACTTGGTTCCATAAGCTGTTTGTAAAAACCTTTGACACAGTAGTTCCATGAATGTAGATAAATAATATAGTAAAACATCACCAGTTACGTCTTGCCAACATCAGCAGTCAAGCCAACTCGACTTTCGAAGCTACCCCCTCCCCTCCCAGACGTACCGAATAAAACCACAGGCGAGGAGCTTGCGTTGAAGACTTTGATCCGAGCAGTTATTGTCCCCCTTCCTCTTTCCAAGTCTCACCTCGGAACCATTTACCGACGTGTTCTGTTGCTGCCCCGAAGCGGCACTGTCTGCGTTGTTGTCAGAGGTGTCCATGGCCGCACTCCTCTGCTGCCTCCTGCTCAGCTGCGGTCAGTTTCTCCACAAGTGCGGCAACTACTCACAGAGAATATGCCGTGCAGGTTCACACACGCACTTTCACCTTAACCTTAGCACTCTCTCCCCTCTGGTGTGGCTTAATGTCCTTTATTATGTACTAGACCTAGTCAAAACAACACACACATTCACTTAGTGAAACCAATATTTACAACAAACTTTACTGTTCTGTTAATCAACAAAAAGAATAATAAACGTTATTTGTTGACATAAGATTTAAAATATATATCCAAGCAAAAACCCCTTTTCCCACTTTTCTCAACTAATTTTAAAACAAAATTTGAAAGAAAACCCAAAAAAATACAAAATTTTTATAAAAAGTTTTTTAAAAGCCAAAAGGGTTTTTTCTTTTAGCGTGCACTCAAAACCCCTTACTAAACCCCTTTTTTAGAAAAAGAATTTTAAATTTTTTGTTCCTTTTTTTGGGGAAAATTTTTTAACAACCCTAAAAATGAATCCAACATAAAAAACTTTTAAAAAACCAAAACTTCTTTTTCCACAAAAAAAAAACAAATACAAAAATTTAAAAAGAATTAAAAATTTTACTGGTTCAAAAAACCTCCTTTTAAAACTGTAATCCAATCAAGAATTTTTGCCCCTTTTTTAAAAAAAAACCCAAAATTGTTTTGAGATCAATCACCCTTTTTAAAGCTTCTAATTTTATCAATTTATGTTTGTTGGACTAAAATTTGGGAACCCCTTTAAGTTTTTTAGACTAAACCTATTTTAAAATTTTTTTAAAATTATTTACCCCCCTGCGTCTTACTACCCTTTGGGGGTTATTACCGCTTTAAGAAACAAAATTTACACAAAAGGAAGGAATTTTGGGAATTTTGGGTTTTAGAGGGAATTTGAACCCCACTTTTTTGCGGGGAAAAGGAAGATTTGGAAAACCGTGTAAAAAAAACCCCCCATTTTCACCCGGAAAAAGGTTTTCAAACCTTTGATTTCCCCCCCCGGCCCTTTCGGAAAATCGCCTCATCCCCTCAAAGCCTTTAGCCAACTATCCCCCACCAAGGCGGGTCTAAAATTATAAAAAAAAAGGGAAAAAAAAGGATTAAAGCAAAAATTTGGGGAAAAAACTGTTCTTTAAAATTATTCCGGAAAACTTCCCTCAGTTAACCCCCGGGAAAATTAAAAAATTTTCCCCTAAAACGAAAATTTCCCAAAGCAAAAAACCCTTTCCCTCACAGGCCTAAGAAAAAACCCCAGTGAAAATTAACAAAGACAAAAGTATGGGGCCTTGTGCAATGGAAATTTTACCACATTTTTTAAAATTTTTATTGCTCCCAAATGGGCAAAGGGGTATGGGCTGCCTTCTTGAAAAAAATTTGTAATTTTAAACCCAGGGAAGAGTTCTGATAAAAAAAAGAACATATCTTCCAAAAGGAAAGGGGGAGTAGCAAATCCATCTTTTTTTAAAGGGAGGTATTTACCCAATATTTTTACCCTTGGGCAGGAATTAAAATTTTCAGGCTCCAGGTCCAATTTTTTGAAAAAATTTTTTAAATTTGTTTTTCACAGTGAAAAAAATACAAAAAATTTTTTAGAAGGGCCCCCCTTTTTTTTCAAATCTGAAAAAAGGGGATTTTTTGCAAAACCACACCCTGGGATAATTTTGTTTTCCTTGGTTTTTTTTAAAATACCATTTAAAAGCTGTAAAAATTTAACAAATTAAAATGATTCACAAAAAAATTTTTTTTAACCATAAAAAAAAAAATTTTGATATTTTCCGAGAATGTATATTTTTGGTACAAGAGCCTTTCAAAAAAGGTTTTAAGGAACCCCCTGTTTGTTAAGTGCAAACTTTTTTTTTTTTTCCTTGAAAAAAGCCAAAAAAATTTGTCTGTTCCCCTTTTTTATGTTTCTTAACCTCCCTTTTCCCCCCTTTCGGGTACCATTCTTCTTTCATAAATTGACAAAGAAAATTGATATAAAATTTTGTAAACCCCCGGTGGGGGTTTGGGTTTTTTTGAGGTAAAACAAGCATCCAAGGGCTAAATTTTTCATAAAACCCCACCAAAAAAAGGGAAACCGGGGATGGGAATTTTTCCGACAAAAAAAAGGGCCTTTAAATGGAGAAAGGTTCCTTTCGTAGAAATTTTCAAAATTTTGGGAAAAAAAGGGGAACGGGAATGATTCTGTGGAAACACTTCCCATTTTCCCCCGGGAACAAAGGGAAGACAACACACTTTGAAAAGGCAAAAACCAAAAATTTATTTAAACCATTTAAAAATCAGGAAGGGGAAAAATTTTAAATAAGCATTTTTTTGGTTTCTTTCCCCCAAAAAAAAAATTATTTAGCCAAAACTTTTTTATTTTTTTTCAACAAAAAGTTCCAACACTTTCTAACTAAAAACCAAATACAAATTAAGATAGCATTCATAAAATTTTGAAATTAGAAGTAATTTTTTTTGAATATGTTCATTTTAAACTGCCCGCAGCTTTAATGAGTCCCAAATAATAACAATTTGCTAAATAAAATATGGAAAATTGAAATGCGTCCCCCCTTTTTTTTTTTAAAAATTTGAAACCCAAACCCCTTTAAAACACTTAATACTTTTAAAAATTTTTTCTTTCTTATTCTGATTTTGTTTGGGTAATGCCCTTTTATACCCTTAAAAAAAAGATGAATAGTTATTTTTAGATGGGACTAACTTTTAAAAATATTTTGGGGATAAAGGGTTTTAACCCCAATTAAAAAACTAATCCCCTAGGATTAATGAAACATATGTTTTTTTGGGGAAAAAAGCATTTAAAGAAGAGAAAGCCATTAAATTTTTTGTCGTACAGCAGTATAAAAATGTTAGCTGTGTTCCCTCTTTCCCTTTAAAAACCAAATTTTTTAGTTTCCAAATTCCCAAACCTTTTTCCCGTAAATTTTTTTTTTTTAATGTAATTTTTTTTTTAAAAATTTTTAAATTTTCCCCCAAAACGGAAAAATTTTTTAAAACCAAACTTGTAAAGTTAAACAAAATCCTTTTAAATGAAATTGGGTTTTTTTTAAAAACACAATAGTTCTTTCACCAAATTCAATTCTGCTCAATTTTTAAAATGGTTTTCCCTTGCAAAAAAAATTACATTTTTTTCAAAATAATTTAAAAAAACCTTTTTAAAAAAAAGCCCAGGATAAGAATTTTCTTTTTTTTAATTTTTTTAAAAAAAAAAGTTAATTTTTGAATATTAAAATTTGTTAAAAAAAGGTTTGGTTAAAATAACCCGTTAAAACTTTAAATATAAAATTAGTTTGAAAAACCAACCCTTACCCCTGTGAATGTACTGTATTAGAATAATTTTTTTTCATATAAGAGGTTTAAAAAAAAAAATAATTAGCCCTTTTAACAGATTTTTTTTAAATTTTAAAAAACCCATTTTTAAAACATTAATTAGTGGGAATTTTACCATTTTTTTTTTTTTAAATGAAAGGTGAAAAAAGGTTAAATTTCCCTTTAAGGTATGGGTGCTTCCCTTTCTTGGGTTTCCCCCAAAGTGCTAGCTTTTAAGATAAAAATCCTAAAAAGAGTAAAAAGTCAAGGGTAAAACCCGCCCCATCTTTCAGGGGATTTAAAGGGAGTAAAATTTTTATTTAGTTTAATTTTTAGGCCCCTTTTTCTTTAAAGGCGGATTTTTAAAAAAAAATGGAGGAAATTTTTTGAATTTCAGGAAAAAAAATACAAGATTAATTTAAAAAGAAAAAAAAAAAATTTAAAAGTAAAAGTGGGGGAGATTAGGAGTTTATCACAGGAAACCCTTTTGATTTAAAAAGGGGAAAATCTCAAAAACCCGGGCCCCCAAAAAGGGAATGCCAATTCCCTTCCACTAAAAAACCATTTTTATTGCGAAGGGGAACCCGCAGGTCCCTTTAAAACCCCTTCCACCCCTCTCTCCTTTATTAAAAAGTTGCCAAAAAGTTTCTATCCCACTTTTTGTTCCCGGAGCTGGTGCTTTTTTATTTTGATGGAGATTGACCAATAAGTTTAAAACCCAAACTTTTTTTTGGTTTTATGAGGAAAAATTTTAATTCAGAGAAAGGGGTACAACAATTTAGTGCAAAACCCAACCAGGAACCAAACCCCCAAACCCCATCCCGCAGTCCAGTTTTAAATGCAAAAGTGATTCCTTTTGACCAGTATTTTTCAAAAAATTTTTTTAATAACTTTTCCCTCCCTAAAAAAATTTTTCTTCAAAAATTGTACATCCAAAGTTGTTTTGGGGCATAAGCAAAGCTAAATATTATTCCCAAAGATCTAAAAAAATAAAAATGGCTCTCCCTTATTGCAAAGTCCCCCTTTAAAGTCCCAAAGGGGAATCTTTTTTTCTAAACCAAATGATAAATTTAAACCAAAGTTTTTATATAACCCATAATTTAAAAAAATTTTAAATTTTCTAAAAAAAGAATTTTTCATTTCCCTTTTTAAAGGGGTTTTTTTTTAATAAATTTAAAACCCAATTTGAAAAACCCCCCTAAAAAAAAAATTCAGACAGTGTCCCCCCTCTCAAAGAAAAGTAAAAAACCCCCTAGGGGGGGGCCCCAGTAGTGTTAATCAAAAATTAATTAATTCCCCCCCCCCCCCCCCTTTTAATTTGTTTAGCAACATCAAATAAATAAATTTAAAAGGGATGTTTAAAAGGGTTTAAATTTTTTCCCCCCAAACTTAAAGGGGTGAAATTTTTGGGGGAGATTTTAAAATTAAATTTGGCGAGTTTTTTAAATTTTTGAGAGCAAAGGGTAGAGTTGATTTTCAAACTATAAAAATTTTAACCTTTCATATATCGCAACCCGAAACCCAAATTTTTATAAGTTTTGGGTTTAAAATGAGGTATTTGTGCTTCCTGCGGGCCTCCTTAGAGTAAATGTGTGAATTTGGGATAACCCCCAAACCCAAAGCGGCTACTCCATAGTGCAATCCACAATTTCCCAGGGGAAATTGATACCCCAAAAAATTTCTTTTGTTTTAATATTTAAAATACAATAAAAAGAATTAAATGTTATGCCTTTTTAAAAAAATTAAATTTTTTTGGGAAAAAGGAAATTTAATTTAAATTTTGAAAAAAAAGTCAAACCCCTATTTTTAAACCCAAAATAAAAATTTAATAGGGAAATTTAAAAAAAAAACCCAATTTTCTATTTGTTTTTTTTTATTTTAAATATTTGTTTTCCTCTTTTTATTCATAATTTTCCCCCCAAGAAATTTTGGAATTTTCAATTCAAGATTCAAAAAAGGGTTAAAATAAATAAATTTAGATTTTTTTAAAATTTTATTAAATTTTTATTATTAAATTTATTATTTAAAATTAAACACCCGAATTTTTAAAAATTTTTTGACCATTCCGGGTAATAAAAAACTTTTGCCGCCCAATGTTTTTAATGGTAGGGTTTTCTGTTTAGATGAAAATTTTGGGGAAATTAAAAAGTTTTAATGGGAATCTGAACCCGGTGGGAGGCCCTGGCATTTTTCCCCAAAGTTACCCAAGGGTTTTGATTAAGTCTTGTCATAGGGGAAGGAAGGGGGTTTGGGGAATCAAAATAAAATCTGTGCCAAGGAAACCCAGGAAATTGAAAAACCCCCCAAACCCCCCGCCCCAGAAGCCCGAAAACCCTTTCCCTAAACCCCCCAGGTTATCCTGTGTAAAAAAATTTTAGATTCCCCCCAAAATCTACTACGAAAAGCCCAACAAGTAAAAATTGTGAGCTAAAAAAAGGGTAAAAAAATACACTGAATTTTATGTATGGGATTATGTGAAGGGATCCTCTTTATCTCTCCTATAAGGTTTGGGGTTTGAAAGGAATGTGAATTAAGCCCATTAAATTTAAAATTTTTTATTGAAATTTAGTTTTTTAAAAAATTTAAAAATATTTAAGGGTTTTCTCCCCGGGGTTATGGTTTTTGTTCAATTTTTCAAAAAATAATTATAACATTTCCCTTTGGGTAAATTTGTCCCCCTACAAAAAGTTTCCCCATAAAAAGAAACTTTTAAAAATCAAAAAGATAAAACTAGTTTTAAAAATTTACCTTAAGTTTATTTTAAAAATTTTTAAAATAAAATTTTTAGATTATATGCGAGAAAATGAAATTAAAAAAATTTTTACTGAAAGCCTTTTATTTATTTATTTATTTTAAAAAATTTATAGGGAAAAAAGGGTTTTTTTTTTTCTGATAAAAGAAACTAAAAATTTAATCATTTTCACTTACATTCCCACTGCTCTCCACATTAAACTACAATAATTATTTGTTTTGTCACTATTAGAGAATTTTAAAAATCTAAAATATTAGTATGATATGAGAAATGTTAGTGAATCCCTGCCTCTAGCAACACGAGCAATTCTTACCGAGGACACACCACACAGGATAAAAGAGAAACAAAGCACTTAGAGTTGAGAGGAAGACAGCCAGATCTGCAGAGAGAAACAACAAAGTAGGACTGACCAACCCTTAATATATTCACTTCATGTTGGGGCAAAAGCAAATTCAGTGATTCAGCAGGTACTGATTCTTGTCAAGTGAGTCTTGATGTGAGGAACGCGAGAAAAGGTTCGTGTTTTTCTAGTATTTGTATAAACACTTTTTTCAACTCTAAAGAAATCAAATAATTATCCAGTGGAAAGCTATAATTTAATTTCCTCACATGGTATCAGTCAAGAGTGACTTGGAATTAAATGAAAACTTTTTATCTTCACTCAAAAAGTTTCTCATCTAATGGTGCTATGCTCATTGCAAATATTCAAGAAATGTGGATATCCCTCATGTGAAGAAAATGATACTTTATTTCTACCAGAAGCAATATTTTATTTATCTTGGCCAAAAAATTTTGCTATAAAAACTGCAAAAATACTGCCCTTTTCTCGAGTTCATACACTTCCAAATAGAGGTCTGTACAATGTGAAATCCCTCACATCTGAAGATTTTTTTTGTTTTCATTGAGTCATAGTACCAATCGGGTTCTATACATGAATTAAATAAGCTAATGGAATAGAGAGAATGATAGTATTTAGAGAAAATGTACAAACATTTCCATGCCGGGAGAGTATTTTGAGGAAAACTTTCAGTTCACCTGAATGGATTAGAACCCCTAATCTCCCTGTCACAGTCCAGTCAATCCGAGGGTGACATGTTTGAACGTTTGATCTGCGTTGTGGGTAGCAAGGAGTATTTAATCGAGTTAAATGATTACTACAAAATCTAAGAGTATTGTTTTCTTACTCTAAAAACACTTGTTTAAAGATTTTTTTAAATAGCAAAACACAATGAAAATTAATAATGATCATATGGTTTGTAAATTTTGAGGGATTGCAAAAGATACATTGTTATAAGCAAAATATTGTAATGTGTTTTTTTTTAGTGGAAAAGCCAAACAATTTAACAATAGGCTTTAAAAAACTATTGACAGATTTAAGACACATAAAAGTCTAAAAACCTATGAAACTGATTCAAAGATCTTTGGCCTGTATTTTATTGTAATTATGCCACCATAGCAAAGTTTAACACAGTTTAGGTTCATGAGTAAATATATGGTGGAAATGAGCAGACCCACCACTAGTTTGAAAATTATTACCACTTTTTAAACAACTATTTGTGGTACAAAGAGAAAGCATTACAAATTAAGTTCATGATTAACATTTAAAGTACTACTTATAACACTTTATTTAAAAATTAATCTTATTGGCAATAAAAGAGTTTATTTAGTATTGAGAACATTTCAAATTTAAAGTTTTTAGAGCAGTGTAGTTAAAAAAGATATATACTTTTTATTTGAGTCTTCTTTTAATTTGTAAAGTTTTTTTATTTACATATGATTAAGTGTTAAAAGGATTATTAATATTTATTCGACTAAATACTCGCAGTATTCTGAAAACTTAGGGTAGGTTCAAACAATGAAACTTGAATTGCAAACCCTTACCTAACAAGTTTGTAGCATTAAATTCACACACTAATATATATTTTTTTAATTTCTAGTGTAAGCAAGCCCTTACTTTACAAATATTTTTACACATATTTCACAACTATTCAAGAATAAAAACTTTAATCTATAATATGTTTAAAATAAATATTGACCATTATTTTAATAACTCAACCAAACTTATGACCTACCAACTTACTTTATTGCATTAGGCCTAAAAAAACTCACAATAGTACACCATCTCTCCCTATCTTGAACTAGCTATATCCAGTCCACATCATTACACCCTATCTGTATCTTGAGATAGTTCTATCCATTTCACCCCATGCACCCTATTCCCATCTTGAGCTAGTTCTATCCAGTCCCCCCTCATTACAGCCTATCTCTTTCAGGTCCATTCTAATGTTATCCTGCAACCGGTGTCTAGTTCTTCCCAATGTGTTTACCGGTTACCTTTAACACTTTTCTAGATTCTCCCATTAGTACTTGATGTCCTGCTCACCTTAATCTACGAGACTTGACTATCACAACACATCTTGTGATGAGTTAAGGGAAATAGCTCATCATTATGTAACCTCCTTCACTCCCTAGTATCCTCATCCCTTTTTGAACCAATTATCTTCCCAAACTCTTGTTTTCGAACACCCTAAATTTGTTTTTGTGATTTAAACTAAGAGAACACGTTTCATACCCATATAGTACAAGTTTTTTTTTCTGAGTTTTACATACCTTGAAACAAGCAAGATGTCAACCTATTGACCAAGTAATAGCATGCATTTCCCCGACTGTATTATTTACCTAATTTACATTCTAATATTGTATTGCTGTTTAAAATTGTTCCTAAATATTTAAACTCATTAACCCTTTAAATTAAGTGGTGTTTTGAAGTAATCTCAAAATTATCATCCCAATCTGTTTTCTGTGTGATCAACATTCAATTCTTAGCCTATTTCTTTACCAGCCTCTAACAAAATGTATGTATTCCTTGCAACAGCTTCCTTACTATTACCCAACAAAACTGAATCATCTGCATACCCTGATAGCCGGTTTCTTAAAAAATATAACTTTCTAAATCATGCTCATAAACCCTTTTTCATAGGAAAAATAAGCTTATTTAACCGTTATTGATTTTATTGTAAAATTGATTAAAGTTCCTTTGCTCTTCAACATGTAAATCATCTACATGTCCCCTTTGGCAAAATGAAAATTATATCACTTTTAATGTGTTTTTTTGAAAATGTTTAGACAAAACACACACTAAAAAACTACACAAATGATAAACCAATATTTAGTAGTTAGTCACATTACTTTATTCATAAATACAGGAAAGAGAAAATAAGAACAAAAAAGAACAAAATAGAGGGACATCTCTGTGAAAGCAACATTGTATTTGTTACTATTATTTGTTTTAACCCTCATTACACTTATCTGTCGTGTATTTTGCCTATTTGTATTTCTTTTCCGTGATTGTAAAACAATGCAAGATATAAATATGCATTTCATATTATTATGAGTACAATATGAATTTTACAATGCCTCTAGATGCTTATTCTGTTGGTTTTAACCTATTTTATGAATAAGAGTCTTATCGTGCCTAATGATAAATAGTTTCCAATGAGCGGAAATTGGGTGGGCAATGGGAGGATTTGCAGACACATTGGGAGGAAACAGCTCGCCGTTGCGGCAGAAAAGTTCAACCTCTTCGGATACAGCAAATTTGAAATTTTATCCCTTGACATCGTGAAGTAGAACTATGACCCAGTTCATTATTAAAAACCTAAAAAAGTATCTAGTGATTAACAACCACTTTGGTGGTTGAATGCATCACAATCTCAGTATACTGGACTGCTGATAAGGGGGAGATTTAGATTCAGGTGGTATGCAAGAACATATGGTGAATGCTTAGTGACCGATAGTGTGGTCCCGAGCTCACTATCGCTCCACCTTTTAACCTATGATGACGTAAGCAAACCCCCTCTAGTGCCCACTTAGCATCCACTTAGTCAAGTCTTGCATATGGCCCCTAGAATTCAAAATAAAAACTTAAAAGAAGTTTCCTATGAAACTAAGATATTTAAAACTTGTATTGACATGTTTAACCACTATACTATCACTAGTTTAGTAACTATTTAGCTATAGAATTATGTTGGTTAATCTGTCTAAAATTGGTGTTGATACAGCATTGGAATAAATATTTTACCAAAATCACCAATTAATTTTTTTTTTTTTTTGTAAATAATAATTATTGCATATTATTTAATAGATATAGTCGAATGAAATTTTTTTTTCACTTAAAAAAAATACCATTAATTTCCCAGTTTTAAAAAAATTAAATTTGAAATAAATTTCACAATAAGAAAATTTCTAGAAAAGATACACAATGTGGTGTTTAACCTACGCATGAGGAATGGAATTGGAACAGTAAAAGTAATCATGCGGGGTGTTTTCCACTAAGGAACTATAATTAAATATGAAAACATTTAAATTTTTTATTTGTTTGTGATTTTTAAAACTTTTCTTAAGGGGGAAAAAAAAAGTTATGTAAGTATATTATAGGGAAATATAGTTCATTAAGACATTAATTTTGTAAAAAAAAAAAATTTTTAATTGATAGTGAAAATTTCATGTCGAAAGGGGAGGGGTTAAAACCATTTTTTTAATTTAGTATTATTTTGTGTTTTTAAAACCCTTTTTAAAAAAGTGTTATTTTTAGTTTAGAAATCAATATTTCATTTTTTAAAACTTTCTTTAAGTATTTAAAAAACATAGTTTTTTTATTTAAAGAACCCTTGTGGTTTTTTTTCAATTTTTTAAATCTCCAATTAAAGATTTAATAATTTTAAATTTGTGTTTTTTTTGATGGTAATAAATTAAAAAATACAATTTTTCTTTTAAAATATACAAATTATTACCCTTGACATTTTAAAAAATTATGAAAAAAATTTGAGAGCTTTTGACTCAAAATTTAAAACTTGAATGAAAAAAAAACCCAGCTCAAGAACCCCCGTATTTTTAACATAATAAAATTTTACATGTGAGTTTTTTCAAAAAAACCGAAACAAAATTTTAAAAAAATTAAGTTACATTTTGGAATAAACGATTTTAAGGGCATTTAAAATTAAATTTGTTATAAACCATAAGAGAAATGTCAAAAGAAACACACCCCCAAAAAATATTTTAAAATAAAAAGATTGGGATTGTTAGGAGGAAAGAATAGTCGAAATTAAATCAAACAAAATTTTTTTTTCATTTTCGTTCATTAAACGAGCAAGCAAACGTAAAAAATACTATGCAGAATTTTTTAGTGAAGTGACTCTCATACCAGCTAAACCTAGCATGGATTTGCACACACGTGCAAATAACCCCGTTTAAAAAAAGGGAAAAAATCAAAGCAATCTCACACAAAATATTTGTTTTTTGTTATTAAATGGTGTTTTCGCCAACTGGAAAAACAACTATTGGGAATAATTTCAAAGTAGGTATAAAATAACCCTACTTGAATATATAAACCCCTAAAATTTTGGCCATGTCAAAAGGAAAGGGGAGGACTAGAGCATGATAAATGTGTTAGTTTTTTTAGTGTCATTTTTCTCAAAATTCAGAATTCGTAGGTGAAAATAAGAATCAGTTACGAATTTCGGATTAATAAAAAAGTAGATTAAACACAAATCTCTGACCCAAACAAATCTAGTTATTTAACTCAACCTATTAATATGTAAGCTCAACATAGATTTTGAAAATTTTGTAGGCTCATCATTTTCAAGCTAATAATAAATTTTTATAATGCAATAGTAAGCATAGTCAAATTTTGAGATATCGGTATTCCCACTTATAAATATTCAGTTGCTTAACAAATTGCTAAAAATTAATTTAAAATGTTCAAGTTAATAATGTTAAATATAACTTTAAAACCACTGCAGACCAGTAAAAATGTATTCAATAATTTTCTCCATTTTTGAATTATATTTGATTGAATTCTTTATTGTATTGGCCATGACAAAGCAATGAAAATAAAATGCTAAGAAAAATTCATAATTGAATGATTCTTATTACTATTTTATCATGTCTCTTTCTAAAATAATAATTTTATGTAATTTAAAATGTCCAAAATTATAATTATTATACTAAATGTTTTTAAACTTAAGCTTTTAAAACTCTTATATTAATAATTTAGATACAAACTTCACTAGTTTTAGAAACCAAACTGTTATAGAATTATTTTTGTTAACCTGTTTAAAATCAATTTGTCTATTTTTTGCTTTCTCTTTACCAAACTTTTTTATATTTAAAAAAGCATTACTATCCAATAACTATTAACGCTGAATTGAAAAAATTTCTAATAAATAATGTCCAATGAAAACCTGACAATGTGCATGGGGCAATTGACATAAAGGAATGGAAATGGAACAAAAGACTAATTTATGTAACAATTACACTAAGAAATAATAAACAAAATACGAAACACTTCAAATTTCTTTGTTTATCAGGGTGTCTACTCATTTAAGTACAAAATTTTTTGAATTTTTTGGTGACCTTATTTGACCACAAAATACCTTCGGGCATATAGCCCAATGAGCGTAAGACACAGTGCAAAAATTCATTCAGTAAACAGTTAACATTATATTTTACATCGGGCCTAGATATTATAATTACAAATAAAGTAAATACTTTACTATAGAATCACACCAACAAGAAAGCTTACTTGTAATTAAAGTTGATTGAAGCTCCCAGAATTGAAGTCCTTCTCCAACAAACAAATCAATTTTGTTCAAAATTTGTCCACCTAAATATTTATTATACCAAAATCATACAGGATTAACCATCTGCCTCAGTCATTTCCTTCTCCAAAAGTCCGATTTCATTTGAAGTGCTGAAGCCTCTTTCCAGCCTGTGGAGAAGTTTCTTTCTGCCTCGTTTAATTACAGTTTTCCAATGTTGTTTTTGATCTGTTAGCTTCTTAACTTTTTTCTTTATTTCTTAAATTGCTTCCCCCCTTTTGGATCTTGCTGCCTACTGCATGCAGAAATACCACTATAAATTCTACATTTTTATGCCTTACACCGACTGACATTGAATATATGCTACGTTGGAGATTAAAGAGAATGCTCTTCATATTTTCAACCAAACATTCCTTGTTTACTAAAAAACCTCTTTCAACAGCACTTTTATGGATCATGTAAATATATTCGTTTTAAATGACGCAATGCTTCAAGCTTTTGTATTAATGAATATTTGAGAAAATAGAACTATTTTCTGGGTTTTCATTGAAATTTCAAATTGTTTCACTTCTTCTTGGCAGAAGACTGCTTCACAGATTTAAAGGGTGTTTTTTTTTTTATTGTTTTAGCTTCAATGTATGCAATATGGTTTGGTTGAAGTTGTGTTCAAAGTGCTTGTTTAACCCCTTTGTACTTAAGTGCACATTCATTATGCTGGTGGAAAGCATGAGCACCTTTACCTTTTTGCCACTTTTCGTAATGGAGGCCTAGGCCCAGTCCATTTTTGAAACTTTTCCCAAAAAGTGACTGCATCTTCTCAAAGGCGTATATCAAGTTTCTTCAATTTTAACAAAACTTCTTCACCAAAGCCCATGCCCTACATTCCGAAAAGCTCAATTTTTTTTCCAATTTTTGACATAATTGCAAGAGCTGTCCTGAGGTTTTTCACATTGCTTATAACCCTTTGCCTTAAGGACGCGAGTACAAATGCTAGTGCATCGAATAAAGTTCGCATGCCAAAGGGCAACATTGGTTTCCCATTTGAAAATATTTTAATTATGTTCCACTTCTACTACTGACTGTAAGAAAAGATTTTGCTTCAAGACGTTATTTTTTTAGAATCTCGTCAACACCGAAATTCTTTGTTCAGTGGTTTGAACAAAAACAAAAAGCCCTTTATTTATTTAAATGTGAATAATTTCAAGGCTCTTTCAATTAATTTTTAGTTTTCCACCCATTAAAGGAACACATTTTAATTGGAAAAAGCGCTCTGATCACTTGAGAGATGAAAATCAGATCTTCGAGTGAAGAACTCTTTTAAAACAGAATAATAGAACAAAAAAATTATGAAACTTGCCTTTTCACATTTATTATGAGCTGTTTATAGCCCATGAACTGTATGAAAGATAAGTGTGCCAACAAACAATAATTTTTTGGTCTTCAGATTTATCAAAATTTTTTCCCATCATTTGATTGAAGTCCATAAGGAATTTTAAATTTAAAAATTAGTCTATAAACAGCAATTTGTAGAAAACTTTCGTTAAAGGCATCCCTAATTCCAGTCGTACCTGATTTAAAGAAATCAAGTCAGCTGATGTAGATGCCCTAAAAACACAGTTAAAGTAAATCAGGTCTTAACCCACATTTAAACTTGAGTCAAATAAATGGACAATCATGTCCATTTTGTCCTTTTTGGCAATTTCTAAATGAAATTTTTCTCAAGTGAAAATGCAAACTTCTTTAATCTGCAGAGTTTTTCTTGAAGAAGGGGCCAAGCCCAAAAAGGTTTGTCAAACTACCAAATTTGTTTTTTTGCATTTTGAACTTCTGTCTATTAAAACTGTCAGGAAAACATGATTTGAGAAAAGATCCTGGAAATACATGAACCTCTGTTCAGAAGTAAAAAAGTCCATAACCTTAATCCATGGACCACAGAATTTCTGCTTTCAAGGTAACCCATTTACAACAAAATTTACTTTAAGGTCCTCCAAGAGATGAGGAAGAATGAAACTAACTATTTAAACAAGCTGCACCAAATATACATCATTTTCAGAAGAGGCCCCTACTTGTGGAAGGTAATAATTCTTTTGCCGGTTTCGGCAGTTTACATCCAACTTTTTCAGAGAAATTAAAGCTGACGTGTTTTGCTTACCTTGGGAGTAGGGCAGAGGTTAGTTCCAAATGCTTCTTACCTTTTCCCTTGAATTTTCACCATTAAAAACCCACTTGACTTATATCAAATTCATTTACAAAATGTACAATAAGCCTTTATACGGGGTTATCTTCAATAGGGCAAAACACTTTATATTTATTTTCTTCAAACAGTAAGCCAAAATACCTTTGAACGAAAATTTACCAGCATCTTCTAACAGAATAGCCTAAACTCAAAACAACAAAATCTTTAAAGCCCGCCAAAAAAATAAGGGAAATTTTTCGCAACAAAATGAAAAAAAATAATTGGGCCTAATATTTTAAATGTCCCAATAAGACAAAAAAAACCCATTTAAATTTAAATTTAACTGTTTTGAATGAATTGGTCTTTTAAAAGTACATGAATATGTCATGATCAAAAAATTACCACTAATATATTATTTTATATTTATAAAAAGTACGCCATATTTCACTGTGAAAAACGATCGCTATTCTCCCCCAACTTTAAAAATTGAAATTTAATATACATTTTACAACCGCTTTCAAATTGCAGTTGGATCACTGAAAGCGTAATAAATTGATAATTGCCGTCAACTCTTGATTCAGATCCACAACACAGAATGAACGCATGGTTTGTGTAGAAATGTCCTGGTATTTTCCTGAAACATCTACAAAACTGAATTAAAAATTCAATTCACTCAAAAACCATTATTTGTAGACACACAACAGCATAATGCACTCACACACCCCCCAGGACAAGTAGCATGTCACATAAAAATTTAATACAAGATGGCAAACGTTAACCTTGTCATTGGAATCACAAACAAAACAATCAGGCAACTTCCGACTGGCGTGTGCCATCACGTGTTAGTGGATAGCGCTATCTTTGAAGCATTCACGTTGTTACTTACGATGTGCAGGAAATTCAAACAAAAAATTATTTTCGTGACTTTATGACCAAACTATTAAAAATTCGTAAACTTTCGTGTTGTTTTTTTGTTTTGGTTTTTTTTGTGACTTTCGTGACTCAGTAGACACCCTGTTTATATTTCTTTTTTTTTTCTTAAAGGGTAAATTAAGTTTCTGAAACACATTTTGTGGAAATATAAGCTTATTAAAACTTCAATTTCAAGAGAGTGAGAAACACACTACAATAATGTAAAGTGATAGTGAAGGAATCAAACCTGAAGGGATAGTTAGGTTTAGCCTGGATATTAAACAAACAAACTCTCTTTTCTACACTTTTTTACACTTCCCCCTACTTCAAATTTCCACAGTTGAAACATAGTTTGAATTTTCGGAAATATTTATCTTTCATATGACGAGACATTCATGAAAAAAAAAATATTCCGAAAATGCAAACGAATGGGGAACTGGGGCAGTTTGAAAGCAGTGGGAAGTGTAAACGTTAATAAGATGTAAAGAGAGAAGTGTGTTTGTTTTTTATCTAGGCTTAACCTAATTATCCTTTCGGGTTTGGCTTCCTTCACTATCACTTACTTTACATCACTGTAACAGTGTTTCTTACACTGTAGTGTTATACATTTCCAAGCCATCATGCAATTATCGATTATATTAACCTTTTTTATAATTATTGTTGGTGTAATTTTAATGTCCTTAAAGACTAGGGAGTGTGAAACCATTTAATTATTTTTATTTGAGTGTTTTTTATTTTAGAAATGTGTTTTTTAAATGTTATTTCTAATTTTAAAAACCAATCTTTCTTTTTGTTTTATCTTTTTTTTTTCAAAAGTATACTCTTTATAAAAATGAATGCTATCCATATTTTAAGAAACATAATGTTTTAATATATTTTAACATTTAGAGTTATCATATAATATCTCGACTCAAACTCGGGAGCTTTCAGAAATACTCGACTCGAATGAAAAAACCCAACCCTCGCAGACCCCTATTTACAAATAAAATCAATATTTCAGTTACACTTAGAATGAACCATAGTCTCAATGTTCAAACTTGACTTTAAATGAAAAATAACTTTTGGGAAACCCTTTTTAAAAATCTAGGATCAAAATGGAAAAAACTAATTTTAAATCTTCTAACTTTTCTTAATCCTCAAAAAAGCCTTAAATAGACATACCAACGTTTTTTGTGAACCGTGTTTTTCATGAAAAAAGTGGAAAATACATTAAAATAAATAAACACAATATATTATTTTTTGTCACACACAAGACAATCACCAAAAAAAAACTCGATCTTCAACTTAGTTTAGAAAATTATTTCAATATTTTAATATGAATTTGCTTTGAATTGAAAAAAATGAACTAAAACACACCCTTTTTGATATGCAATATTAAAATTTTTCTCATAAATTCTTAGTAAATATCCATATTTGATAAAAGTTTTTATCCTTACCAATCAAGTTGCATCATTGAAGACAAAATTCTGTTCAGTCTAACTACTATTTACTTCATGAGAAAAATGCTATAAATAGCATCAAAATATTGAAGTGTGTGTAAACATGTTTTTAGTATTTTTACTTTTATTTGTGCTCTACTATTCTAACATTTTATTTATTACAAATCAATTTTTTTTGAAAGTTTATGTTCATTTTCCCTTAAAATTGTCCATGCTTTCATAAAGATTACATAATTGTATGATTAACAGACATAATAAAAGATGGCCAACCACTCACCCATACATCTCCCATGGAAGCATCCCACACCAACTTTATGGGGTAGTTCTACATCGGTGGGGGAAAACAAAAAAGTCCCGCACCCGGATAGCTGGAGAGAGCATCGCGCATTGTAGGGCACAGCCCCGAGACACAGCCTCATCCTGGTTAAAATGTTGGGGAAAGGCAGCTTCCCGAAAACCTTTTTTTATCAGGCCTTTAATAGCTGGGATACGGGTGCTACCCCAACAATCTCCACAGCATAGATATCATCAATTCGCAATTCTGAGGACAATTTAAAAAGAAAATAAAATAACTACAAATAACTTTGTAAGATTTGTTGTAATAAAAAATATTGTTTTTAAATACAACAGCAATGACATTGTTCTCTCATAACACACTTCAGTTTTCCTACCCAACTAATAGAACAAAACTTAGGAAAAGAGATGATCCCTGTTATTCTTTGATAGTCTGCAACCGTTTTTGGAAAATCTTTAAAAAAATGATATATTGAGAGCAAAAACTGGTTACTAGTCCAACTAGAGATATGTGGGTTTTGTAAGCACCATGAACTATGTGTAAAGAACAAGTTCCAAAATTACAGTAACTCAGGATCTTGTGGAGAATCTTCCTTCAAATAACTTTTGAGATCACTTAAAAAATTTGAGGTTTAAAATTAATTTTCTCAAGGTCGGCCGGGTCTTTAAAACGGGACAATGAATTAAACTTATAAACCATGCTGTCATAGCCCAGTTTGTTTTACTCACTTCTGCTGAAGGGGACTGTGTACTCGGGAAAATTTACATAATGTGTTTTGTTGGTGTTTTTCACTGTGAGCTTTGAGGCCTACAGTTTTCTGTTTTAGTATGTAGGCCTTGCCTTTCTATCCTCGTGTAGATTTTTTTTAATTAGCCATTCGGTGCCTTTTTTCCTTGAAAGGTTGAATTTTTATTTTTAAGCCTAAAACCTATTTTGCAGCAGTTCTTTAAGGAAACTATGATTGAGGCAAGGAATCCTGATATAGATTGAGAAATATACTCACTGGAATCCTCTAGACACTGCCGTAGAGTTTTTTCCTGCTCGTTGAAAAAATGACACACAGCTGCTCCATGTCTACCCTTAAACTTGTCGATTAGAAGACTGAAACCAATACCTCTTTTCATTTTATGATGAAAATTGTATTATATATGGAAAAAGGTAAAGTAAAGGTGGATTGAAACATATAAAAACAAAAAGGATATGGCTTTTGCAGTTCACATTTTACATTGATGTCAGTAGACAAAGAGTTTAAATAGCATCTCTTTGAAGAAAACCATCATTACTGCTCAACTTAAGATTTCATTTATCATTAACAGGTTTCCTAGAGAAAACCTTATTCCCAATATAAACATTTAATATAAAAAGTAGACTTCACACACCCAAAAAATTATTATTCATAATTTTATTTTCATTGGTGATTTGAATTTGTCCTGTAGTTATGTTGGGGCTGAACCATCATTAAGCCGGTTAAGAGATTATAAAACAAAAGCAACTTTTTTAAAAAAAGAAGTCCGTTTTTAATCTCCAATAGTCTATACTTGAAGATTCAAAAATTTCCCAAATCCCTAGTACACACCTCTTCAAAATCACCATAGACATCTTTGTCGTCCATGAAACATTCAATGCTAAAGGCATTTTTGTGGAGTTGGCAGACATTTGTTTCTTGAGTTTCTCAAACCTCTTGCAGCAAACGTAAGAATGCACGAGGATTGCTCCGGGGATCCCAGACGATACCGCTTTTGGGGAAGTCTGTACAGAAGTGCTCGGCCAGAATCAGATCTATATCACGGCCACCAAGCTGAGGGTCTGAATGTACACGACAGCATCTAATAAAGCAAAAACAAAAAAGTGCCGTTAAAATAATGGTGCTCATGTTATCTACATTGAAGGGGTATGCAAATCTTAAAAAACTTTTTAACCATAGCCAAATCGGTATATATAATAAATTACTTCTAATGGTGTAGGAATGAAAAAGGGAAGCATTTAAAAAGGTAATCTACCCGCATTTGCATAGAAGAGTGGGAAACCATTTAGGAAAACCTAACAGCAGTCGACCTGACCGAGATTTTTACTGTGATCTCATCTTCAGCAAGCAATTTTTAACATAAGAGTGACGTTTTAAAGAGAACGTTCCTCCACTGAAGTGGTCACTTAGCTTTGATTCAAACACTAACAAGGTTTTGATTTCAAAAAATTTAAAAATAATAAACTTGATTTTACAAATAAAAATTTGGGCCAATTTAAAGGGTTTAAAGTTAATATAAATATTTATGTTCAATTTTTATTTTAATTTATGCTGTTATGTACATAAAGATCCAAGTTGGTTTTTTTTCATTTACTTTTGCACCTGCGTTTACTACTGGTTTGATCATACCACCTACTAATTACTATAATGTTTTTTTGATGTTTAAAGATGAGGTGGCCCATTGGCTAAAAAATTTTTTATAATAAAGGAAATTAAAAAAACTAAAATAAAGAAAAAAATAAACTACTAATAGTAAATTTGATGTAGAGATCTTTTTTGAGATGAAGGTTGAATTTAAGGAAATTTGCCTGCATTTGTGTTTTGTAAAAATGGAAAACCACCCTGAGTACACCCAACTAGGCTGAACCTTGATCTCGTCATCAGCAGTCTATTCTATTGCGAACCGGGACACCTTTTTTTTATTTACATTTATACTAGTGTAGTTAAATGATTTATTTTTTAAGATCAAGAATCTGACTATACAATACTGTGAGAGATTAAGAAGTTACTAACCTTAATTTTTCCCTTTTGTTAAAAGCCAAGCGAACACCGGGAGAGATGCTTGACCCCAGTCTAGAAACACCACATTTCTGGGGCGTTCCTCTGCAGCAAGGAAAAATCCGTTTGTAGATACCATAGGCTATGCACGTCGCTGCACTCTCATTCATCAACCCCCAGAACATTAAAACCTGCAACCTGTGCTGAATCCAGGAGTGCCTTGCGCTTCAGCATTCGTGAAGAAAGATGGAACCTGGGCCAAATGAGTGACATTGTTTTTAAAACAGTTAACTCTAGTGGGTTTAATAATGCTTTGACACAGCTTATAACCATGGACATGGGTCGACCAAAGAATTTTAAAAAAACATTTCAATGTTTTACATATACATGTACAAAAATTCTGAACTTTTCCATAAAATAATATTTTAAGATTTATAAATAAACTTTCAATGTCAGCTCAGGACTATATTAAATTTGCTTGCCCCAAAGTTTTTTTTCTTTGTTAAGAATGTCCCTGCCGGCCCATAAAAATGGAATCTTCCACCAGCGATTCACTTTTTTGTAGGGGAAAAAATGATTAAAAGGAGAATTCTGACCCCAACAAGGGGGGGAAGGGAGTCCCCTTTCCCCTGAACCAACAAATCAATGAAAAACAAAAAAAAGAGGAAAAATTTTTCCCCGTACCCCAAAAAGGGGTATTTTTAAAACCCTTTCAAAACAAAATAAAAACTATGAAGGGGGGCCTCCCTCCAAAGGGGATTTCTTTTTTTTAACAGAAAAAAATTTTTTAATGAAAAAAAACAAAAAAATACATAGAAGTTTTAAACAAAAAAACTTTTTTACATGACTAGATAGCTTTGGCCCCCGGGGGGCCCTTTTCTCGTGGGAAGTTGTTAAAAAACAAATACGAAAATTTTACATATGTAATTTAAAAGATTAAAAAATTTTTAAAAAATTAAAGGGGTTAAAGTTGATGAAACCCAAAAATTTTACCTCAGAAAAAACAAAAAAAAAAATGCAAGTCCCCCATACAAACTTTTACCCCCTTTTTTTTATTTCCCCTTATTAAAAAAAAAATTTCCCAAATTTTTGAGACAAAATTTTTTATTTGTTTTAAAAGTCAATAACCGAAATACAAAATTTTGTTTATTAATTTTCAAAAAGGGCGGACTTTTATACAAAATTAAAACATAAAATATTATCAAAACCCCCTATTTTTTACCCCTTTGGGGTAGAATTTTTTTAAAATCCTTTTCTTAAAAAGGGGGTCCCTTTTCATTAAAAAAAAAAAAAATTAAATTTAATTACAGTCCGAATTTCATGCTTTTTTTACCCTTGATAAATTTGCACTGGGGGACGATGAAAAACAGTCAGGAAAAATTTTTTTTTTTTTATAAAAAAGAAAATTTTAAAACCCCATGAAAAAAGGTGGTAAAAAAATCTTTTGTGGGCAGTGAAAAAAAATATGATGGGAATTTTTAAAATAACTTTTTTTAAATGTGAATTTATTGCCAAAATAATCAAGTTTATTTAAAAAACTAAAAAAAAAATGTTTAATTGTAATAAAAATTTTACCAAAATTTCAACTAATAAAATTTTCCCCCAAAAAAGTACAAATTTAAATTTAAAAACCATTCCCCAAAACAGTTTTAAAAAAAACACGAAAAAAAAAAAAAAAAAATTTTATCTACCAAAAGAAAAAAAATAGAAGTAAACCCGCCAGCCATTAAAAGGGATGAAACCCTTTGTTTAAACCCCTTCCCCTTTTACGCAAAAAAAAGTACCTAGTAGTATTTACCAAAATAAAATTTTAAAAAATTAAAAAAATCTTAAAAATTTTTTTATAATTTTTTTTTTAAAGTTTAAATTGATTTTTTAAACCTTTTTTTTAACCTTAAAATTAAATTTATTTTCCATTTTTAATTACAAAAATTTTTTAAAATTTAATTAAAAGGACCTTTTTAAACCCTTTAGTTAAAAAAGTTTTTTGTAAAAATTTTTTTAAAAAAAAATCCCCCCAATTTTTTTTTGAAGGGGTGGGAAAATTTTCCCCCCCTCTTCAAAATTTTCTGGAAAACTCAAAAATCCCTTCAAAAAAAAAACTTTCAAATCATTTGTGCTAAAATAAAAACTAAACCCCAAAACCTTAATATGGATTTTAAATCAAAAAAATTGGGGGTTTTGTGGTAAAAATTTTTTGGGTTTAAAAAAAAGTGATTTTTTCTTTTAAAATTTTTAAAAATGACCGGGAAAATTTTTTGGGGGAAAAAATTTTAGAAAAAAACAGTAACCCCAAAATGTGCAGGTTTAGGGGGAGATGAATGGACGAGAGGAAAAAAAAATTTGGGGAAAAGGTCAAAAGGGGGGATGAAAAACATTTTTCTTAAAAGTACCTGGCCACAGACTGGGAAAAAATTAATGATTTAGATTGTTTTAAAAAAAACAAAGCTAAACAAATATACAGAAAATTAAAAATTACCGGGAAAAAAGACGCAGCGGTTTACCTTTGTCTTGAAAAGGGTTTGTCTCAGCGGGATCCTTGAAACTTGGGGAAAAAACAGGGGATTTTAAAAATTTTCTCCGGAAAAAACACTTGTTCCTCACCCAGGTAATTGGCCTTTAAAAAAAAATTTTTTTTTTGTTTTTAAAGAAATTAATAAAAACAATTAATTTTAAATTTAAAAATTAAAAACTTTTTAAAAATTTTTTTAAAACACTTTAAAAAGAAATTTTAAAACAACATTTACAAAAATTAAAACCCTTTTTCTAGACAAAATATAAATAAGTTTTGATTTAAGAGAAAAAAAATTTTTCCAAAAAAATTTTGGGGGATTTTTTTTAAAAAAAGGAAAAAAATTTTTAAGGAAGTAAAAATTTTCCCAAAAAGTTTTTCCAAATAAAATCCCAAATGCTTTTTAAAAATTCCCCCCCCTTCTTAAATTTTTCCAAAAAGAAAAAGGGGTTTTTAAAACCCCCAAAAAACCTTCCAAAAAAATTTTAGAGTAATTTTCAACCCCAAAATAAAAAAATTTTTTGTAAAAACCCCAACCCTTCAAGAAGTTTCCGGGACCAGGGTCAATTTTCATCAAAAAGAATTAGGGGGGAAAAGTTCCCCGGATTTTTTTGTTAAAAACCTTTTTTTACCTTTTATCCCCTTTTAAACCGCCCCCCAAAAAAAAACTTTTTGGGCTTTTTCAAAAAAACCTTTTTAAGGGTTTAATTTTTAAAATTGGAAGGGTTTTCCTTTCCTTGAAAAAAAAAGGGGGTCCGAGAACTTCCCGGGCCCCAAAAATTCCTTTAAGCCATAAAATTTTGTGTTTTTTTCAATTTGTTTACCCATTTTGGGTTTTTTTTTTTTTCCCCCAAAACCCAGGATGCGGTTTTCTTTTGCCAAAAGGGGAACGGCAAAAAAAAACCCCTGACGAAATTTAAAAAAAAAATTTAAATGAAATTAAAAAAAGTAAATTTAAAAAAAAAGGAAAAGAAAATTTTAAAAAAATTTCTGACCTCCACAAAAAAAGATGGGATTAAAGGGGAAAAAACCCTCAGTTTAAAAAGTAAATTAGTTTAAATTTTCCCATAAATGTAATAATTTTGAAGATAAAAAAAAAAAAAAAATGTTTTTAATTGTTTTGTAAAATGTTTATTCTTCAAAAAAAAAATTTTTTTAAATAATCAATAAATAATAACCGACAAAAAGACCTTTTAGGTTAAATAAACCCGGAAAAGGGTTTGGGCCCCGGTGTGCTTTTCCTTTAAAACCATCTTTAAGCAAGCGCCCCCAAATCTCAAACCCCCTTTAGCCAATTAAAATGAGGCCCCGCCTTTATTCATCCGGGAAAAAAACACATTAAATAAGAGAAAATTTTGAAAAAAAGCAAATTTTCTTTTCCCTTGGCCTTTTCCCTTTTCGAGCTCTATGAATAAGAGCCCCCCCCATTTTTTTTCCCAAAAGAAAATCTTTATATTTTCCTTTCAAGGATAAAATTTTTATTTCCACAATTGGGGATAAAAACAGAAAAAAACTTTACCTTTGGGCCCTTTTAAAAAAGGGAAACGTGCTTTGAGATTGTCCATCAAAAATTAAAAAAAAAAAAAAAAATTTTTTTTGAAAAACAAGGGGGTGAAAAACCCCCAAAAAAATTTAGGTCGTGAGGCAAGAAGTTTTCATCACAAAAAACCCAGAAAAAAAAGGCCGGGCCCCCCTACCCATAAATGCACGGTTTAAACAAAAGAAATTTAGAAAAAAAATAATTTAATAAAACAAATTTTTTTTTTTATTATTTTAGTAACATATCTGGGCATCTTTCATAATCTTATGGAATTTTTAAACCACTAAAAAAAAAAAAAAAAAAAAAAAAAAAAAAAAAAAAAAAAAAAAAAAAAAAAAAAAAAAAAAAAAAAAAAAAAAAAAAAAAAAAAAAAAAAAAAAAAAAAAAAAAAAAAAAAAAAAAAAAAAAAAAAAAAAAAAAAAAAAAAAAAAAAAAAAAAAAAAAAAAAAAAAAAAATTCTTTAGCATACACGTTGTAAAATAAGTTTAATATTCAAAGAAAATGAAAACTACTGTACATTGAATTTTTAATCCCTATTTTTAATAAATAAAAAAAACAAATTTCCCGCTCATATCAAAAATAGTTATTTTAAAAAAAGTTTGGTCTAAATGTAATTTTTGGGGACGTTTTTCAGTTAATTTTATATATAATTTTTATTTTACGGGCTAGGATTTGACTTCATTTGGGCTTTGGGAAAAAATTATTTTTCAAAAAATTAAAAGAACGAATTTTTGGTAAAAAAAGATGTGAAAAAGTTAATTTTATTTTATTAGGTGTTTTTTAAAGTGATTACTTTTAATTTTTAAAATGTTTGGGATTCTCGCAGTTTGGTTTCGCTCTGATAAATAAGTGTAAAATTATTATTTTATCACTACCCTCACCAGATATTTTTTTGAAAAAATTCAATAGTGGTACAACAGCATTAACCTGGAGTCACGTGACCTTTGATATGCTAATTTACTCAAAATGGGTACGGGTACAAAAAAAGTAAAAGAACTAGTACAAAACTTTGGCATGAAAAAATTCAAAAGTGGTACAAACAGCATTAACCTGGAGTCACCACTTTGTATGCTAATTACTCAAAATGGGTAACGGGTACAAAACTTTCTCTTTGTGGTAACAAAACGGGAACAAAACTAGTACAAAACTTTGGCATCAAAAAAATTCAAAAGTGGTTTCAACAGCATTACCTGGATTACCCACTTGATATGCTAATTACTGAAAATGAGTACGGGTACAAAACTTATTTGTGTTACAAAACGGGACAAAACTATTACAAAAAATTTGGCATCAAAAAAAGTTAAAAAATCAAAAGGGGTACAACCGCATTTACCTGGAGTACGTGGAGTACTCACTTTGATATGCTAATTACTCAAAACGGTACCGGGTACAATAATTTTTCTTTTTTGGTACAAAACGGGACAAAACTAGTACAAAACTTTGGCATCAAAAAGTTCAAAATTAAAAAAGTAGTAAAACAGTATTAACCTTGAGTCACCCTTTTTATATGCTAATTACTCAAAATGGGTACGTGATACAAACTTTGGCATAAAAAAAAGTTCAAAATTCAAAGTAGTACAACTGCATTAACCTAAAGGTCACCACTTTGATATGCTAATTATTCAAAATGGGGACGAGTAAAAAAAGGTACAAAACTAGTACAAAACTTTGGTAAAAAAAATTCAAAATTGGTACAACAGCATAACCTGGAGTCACCACGTTGATAAGCTAATTACTCAAAATTGGGTACGGATACAAAACTTTTGGCATCAAAAAAAGTTCAAAATTCAAAAGTGGTACAACTGCATTAACCTAGAGTCACCACTTTGATATGCTTATTACTCAAAACGGGTACGGGTACAAAATGGGACAAAACTAGTACTAAACTTTGGGATCAAAAGGTTTTTAAAAATTTAAAAGTGGTACTTACAGGTTAATGGACGTCTAGCTGACTGGAATGAAATAACC
The DNA here is from genome assembly GCA_039000515.1 of Timema cristinae. NCBI lineage: Eukaryota > Metazoa > Arthropoda > Insecta > Phasmatodea > Timematidae > Timema > Timema cristinae. The sequence continues at coordinate 28,116 of JBCFYV010002388.1, forward strand.
TAATTTTTTCTGCTCGAGATGTGATTGTATCTTGACGTTATTCCTCCCCACGTTTAGTCAAACTTGGTCCCTACACACTTACGTCTGCCACTACACTTCTTATCTCTCTCAATTCTTGGAAAAAAGTTTTTCTTGCTGCCTTTACTGATTACCGGTCTGGTCGCCAGTCTCCTAATTGTTTAAACAAACCAGTAGTTCTGCCAACCTGATGGCTGGAATCCACCAGTTTGTATAACGTTTTGCAACGCCATCTATTTTTGAGCTGAAAGCTCAAAACGCCACCAGGGAGGTAGGCAGGGCCTTAAACTGTGGGTCACTACCCATATGGGGTTTACGTAACAAAAGTGGAGGTCATGATACATTTGCCACAGTTAAGGGTTTTTGAATGCTCGCCGACCAAATATTGATTCAAAATCAAACTCTTAACGATTCTGGGTTTTCTGGCAGCACTTTGCCAGTGTTCCATCACAGGACTTCACTGCATCTTTGGTTCTGAACACATACCAAAATTTTAACCTAGCTATTTAACAGATAGAATTGAAAGTTTTACCAAAAATGTTAATATGGGGAAAAATAGGGTGAAAAGTGGGTTTTTTAAAAATGTTTACAGTTACAGATGATTTTATAATTGAAAATAATCTTCCCAAAGATTTAATTGTAAGAAATTATAATTGATAAACTGAAGACAGTTTCCAAAAATACTTTTCCCTTCAAATTTTGATAAACCATACTCAATTGAAATAAAGGAGTCAAGTCCCTCTTCCATTAAAAGTTAAAGAAGAATTTGCCGAGTTTTCAAGCGACACAGGTTTAAACTTGAGTTTCCTAAAAATCATTAAAATGAATTTTGGCTTGGCAATTTTGGGGTGAAGTGACGTTCTTTAGCATTGACAACTTACAACATAAAACAAAATTTAGACCAACTCTGAAAATGTTGAAGATGCTCTACGCTTTTCAGTATCAAATAATAAGCCAAGATTTTAATTTTATAATAAAAAATAAAACAGATCCATCTCATTTCTATGCAATATTTGTTTTGTCTTTAAATTTAAAGGTTTAATAATAATGTATATAAAGAAATGTTTTGAAATACATTCCTATTATTAGTATTATCAATAAATGTTTTTATTTGTAGGCCTATTTTATATTAAAACCTATACAACCGGGATTGCGTAAAAATTTCTCGGGTGAAAAGGGGGCCCAAGTGGAAAAGGTTTAAGAAGCCCTGGACTATACCCAAAACAATAATTTATTCATACATGAGCACGGAAAAGTGGTGTTTTTTATTTAGATGCCGCCAATGGGCTATATAAAATAATATAAATTTTTTTAATTGTTGAATAACCAAAGATGCTTATTTAGACAAGTTTAGTTTTAAAGAAAATTAACCTTTTTAGTGCCATGAGCATATCTGATCACTCCGCCTACTACCATAAAAAGTGCGAGCATATCTGATTTACTCCGCCTAACCATTAAAAGTGCGACATTAAACTGATCAGCTCCGCCCACTACCATTAAAAAGTGCCACGAGCTGATGAGTCAGCTCTCCAGATAAAGTTCTTTGCTTTATCTGAAAGATAGTGAAGCATGTCATGTATTAAATGGAAAGAGAATATTTCCCTCTATAATTTTTATATAGGGCTGGAAACAAAAATCAACCATAAATATTGTTATTGGAACTAGAAGTTTTAGTAAAATATACAATGGGATGGTCATGTAATCAATGTGCTGATTTCAACACCGGTTTATGTACTAACGCATGGTAAAACATAAATGTGGCTCACATTCGTAATGGGTGTGAATAGTTTTGTAAACAGTTTTCAAATGTATGGGTTAAATTGTTCCGAGTTAGAAAAATATACTATTTAGATTTTCAGTTAGTCATGTTGGTTGAAAATATTTATTAAAAATGTAAGTAAATAGGTGTAAATGACTTTATAAATCTATATTTTTTTTAAATATGAAATTATTAATTATAAAAGGTTTTTTGAAATGAAAAACGCATTAATTATGTGTAAAGCTTAAATATTTATTCATGAGGTAATCAATATAATATATCTGCTAGGAGGTAAACAATAACACCCAAAAATATATAATGTAAGATATCTAATAAAAATTCCTGTTATTACTATTTAAAGTCATATAAATTCAAAACTTTATTTTCTTGTTAAGAATTAACTTAAAAAGCACTACAATAGTATAATATTTAAATATATAAATTTTTAAATATGTTAAATTAGCATTAGTTTTTGAAAACAAAATTAAAATTATAAATTTAAAATTTAGATATTTAAATTTAATTTTAATTAAATTATATTGATTTATTATTATTAAAAAAAGGGAGAAGAAATCAAAATAATCGCTTCATAAATCAAGGTTGGCGAATTTTCTTGCAAAACCTTACAAAAATGAATAAATGGCTGTGGAATTATTTACACACAAAACCTGACAGGCCTATGGCATTCTTCCGCATGAATTTTGAAATAGGTGTGGCACTAGGAGGGTTAACCCTTTTAGCACATAAATATCCACAACGCACTTAGTCAGGATTTATACAGAAAAGACCAATCCGACCAACCACTTTGTCAACAGTGATCCAGTTCAAGCGAGCTTAAACGTTTTAGACGTGAGAAAGCTGGTGTGGGGTTTTGGGTTAAAAAATGTAAATATCAGTAGGCCTATCGACTTACAAACGCCAAATAAAAAGATACAATAAAGCTGTTAAGATGTCTTGTTTTCAAAAGGTTGGTTGGATCCTCGACAGTTACACCTGTCCGCTCTAGAGCCAAGGAAGCACTTGGGGATGTTTCTAGGGAAAAAGGAGAAGTGAGGTTGTTTTCCCCCAATGATCCAGAAGGTATACTAAATTTATGCACATCAGTCTGACAAGTTTGCCAACTGGACCTACAAGTGACACCTTTACTGCATTCATCACAGGAACTGGCTGTATGTTAAATATAATTACGAGGGGCAAATCATACCTCTGCCACTTTCATATTTGTCCAAAGCCGTAAAGAGACGACAGATCAATTAAAGTAGCAATTCTTTCTAGCCCATACCCGAAGATAAAATTGCATTGTAAACAATATTTGAATCAATTTCAATAAGTCATGATTTTAATAGTTAATAAAAGTGTAGAAATGTTGTGGACAGGCCCATATTCCATTCGTGATAGGTTTTTTACCTGGGTGACAGTTCCAAAATCATATGTTTAGGTTTTGGGTTACCAACACTTATAAAAGATCACAGTTTGTTATAAATGTAAGGATCTTTAATTACCTGCTATATATTACATTTAAAATAATGTAAACTTCAGTTTTCTCATAAATATTTCATTTTTTTAAATAATTTCTTTTATCCAACTTGAAACAAAATTTTAAACATAATTAAAAGTACTTATTTTTTCCTTTTGGAACATACTGATTTTGTGTTAATATAGTGCACACATCAATATCTTTTAATACAGGCAAACGTATTTACTTGGAAAAAAAGAAGATTGTTGTCATTTTCTTACATACAAAAAAAGATTTTATGATTATTTTATCATATTTGAATATTTAACTGAATAAAATATTTTTATCAACTGCGTGTCTGCATAATGTAAACAACTTGTTTTACCGTTATGTTCAATCATATGGTTTTTAGATTCGTCAGTCCCCCATTTTAAAGATATATTCGTTAGAGTTTTTGTGAAAGTGGTGTTAATATTTTAAGGGGAAATAAAACTATGAAAAAAACTTTGTGACCTCACTCAAATAAATATAAAAAAAATAATAATTTGGGCCTAAATTACTGTGGTTAACTATCACAATAAATGTATTAACTCTGTTTCAATTACAGTGATCCCAAAGTGATAGATGTCAGCTGTTGGCGTAGTGATATATCAGGGATTACTTTTAGTAACATTTTTGAGCTGTCTCCAGGTAAACTTAGCTCGTGAATTTCCTTATATTGCACTGGGCATGTTTTGGTGTATTTATCAGACCCTGTATAAGTTTTATTTTGAGTTTTAAATTTTTCTCCGACAATTGAGAATCAAACTATCATTTGGCTCAATTATAAATAATTTTAAGCCCCCCAATGTAGTTTACAAATAGTCAACATTCTTGAATTTGAATCAACTTAATCATTCATGTAAATATCAATATTCACTATAAATTAGTTTGTCAAATGAATCATTTGAATTGTAAAAATATGTCAATAAACTATAATAGGCCTATCTATACTTATAAAAAACATGTCCTGATTGATTATTGACTGATTCTCACGCCGAGCGCAAACTATCAAGGCTACAAGCATGAAATTGGAACTGTATATTCATTTGTTATGTAGGCACCACAAGAAGGATTTTAAAAATTCACCCCAAAGAGGTCAAAATAGGGATGATAAATATGTATGATAATATGTATGAAAGTCGTCATTTTGAAAGTTAAAATATAAAATATTTTGTTATTTCGGTTATTGACGTAAAACAAATAAATTACCGTTTTTCAGGAATTTTGGAAAATTTTTTTTAATAATGGATGAAAAAGGGGGGGAAAATTTTTTATCGGACTTGCATTATTTTTGACTGAGGTCAAGTTATGGTCATCAAATTAACGTAATATTTTTAATTAATCTGTAAATACAATATGTATATTTTTCGTATTTGTATATAATTCAACTTCCACGCGGGCAACAGCTATCTAGTTGTATATTTTACTTGTAAACTATAGCTTGATTATGGTTATAAGAAACAGTTCAAAAAACCAAAATAATTTAGTGCGGCCAACTTGGAACATTTTACCATATTTTGTTATTTTATAGGTATGATAGTCCCCTATCTATCAAAAGTGGCATATAACATGACTTGATGTATGACTAATAATAAAATGGTGTTATTAACTTGAATAACCCAAAATCTATTATTCTTCCTACAACTCTCTTGTTATATAGTTTGTTTTCTCATATAATTTACTATTCAGCATTAAAACAAACAAAAACATTGGTTAGAAACCAAAACTAAAAATGTGTGCATAGCATAATTTATACTAAGCAGTTTTAAGAATAAAATTACTAAATTTGCACTTTGACATTAAATATATGATGAAAGATATGACTAAAGTGCATTCATTTTAATCAAGTTCATCAATTTTAAATTTTTTAAAATTTATTATTACCTTTTTATGTTATGCCTACCCTCAATGCAAGTTCGATAATGCGCCAGTTTTCAAAGTTTTAGCTAGACTGCCGAGGACGGGGAGATTGAGGTTTTGAATCTCGTTCAGATTGAACTGGGGGTGATTTTCCTAAATGGTTTTCCACTCTCCCTCCACACAAATTTGGGTTCACTTCCTCTATATTCAACAGTCCAAATTCTTAACCCATTAGCAAATTATACTAAGTGGTACAACCCCAGCAAATAGTAAGACACGATGCTAAGTATTTATTATTATGTTTAACTTGTATATGAAATTTTATTTGTAGGGCCCAAACCCTGAGTTGCATAATATGTGATGCAATATAAATAATGAATTCTAATATTTTTCCTGCCTAAAATCTGGTTATTAGTTTCATGCATATTAATTTTATACTAGCAGAACTACTAGATTTTGCCAGGGTTTGCCATGCAATACACTCCATGGTTACCCTAGGCCTCACTTTTTCTTTGCTTCAAACTAACAGTATAAAAACTCAATTTTAAATTTATTCTTGCCTTTTTGTAAAAGATTTATCACAGGGCTAATAATTTTAAAATTCAAGATCTCTGTGTGTTGTAGTTATCGTGCAATGCTCATAAAAAGACAGGTAAAAAAAATGCTTAATTTATTAATATAGATGTTTGGTGCATATACTGTAGTCCCTAAAAGTTTTTGTTGATAAACCCCCATAGAGGAAAAACAACCATTTTCTTACCAGCCCCTTTAGTTTGTAAAATGAGGTCAAGTAAGACCTACAGTTTTCAAAGGGTGCCAAGTTTTTTAAAAAAAAAAAAAATTAGTCCAAGGATTTCATTCAGTTTTTTATTCATTTACTCTAGTTTCATTTTGGCAAAATAAATTAAGACGACTGTAGCAATACAAATCATAAAGAGTTAAACCTAAAATTATTTTTTACAAGTCTATATGATAAAGGTTGCAATTTGGGGTTCTAAGTTTTTTTAAATTACTTTATTGTTTAAAACCCTCTTCTACAACAAGCATATAGACCTTTTGGTAGTGCAAAAAAACTCATTGCAATTAATGGTTAATTAATTGTCTTTTCAACGTGTTTTTAAAAAATAAGGGGGAAACAACAAAAAAAGAAATGTACATTATGTATGTAATTTAAAACCCTCTACAATTTGTGAGGGTTTTAGGTTTGGTTTGTAGTAAATCATAACATATCAATTATATTAAACAAACTAATTTAAAATAAAATTATCATTTATATCATTTTAAATTACCTACAAACTAGTCTAAACTGACCTAATCTTCCATGTGAAAAAATTTAAATGTTGGGCCTACCAAAAGTTAATGGTAATGCATTTTTTAGAGGGAAATTTATGCTAGTTGGAGACAAAGTGTTTCAGAATTGTTTAGGAATATGGTCCCATAAAAGCATTAGGAATATGGCCGAACAATAGCTAGCCCTGGGAGGGCCACATCCTTTTCAAAATAGCCACAAGTGTGGTGAATGAAAGAAAAATTTTTGCCACATCATGTAAAAATTGAGAAATTGGGGTGCTCAAACGAGTATTAAAATCAACTACAAAAATTTAAACTATTCAGTTACAATTGGTTTAAAGACAAACTATTAAAACTGTCATATAGAAATGTAAACAATTAATGTGAAATTTGGGCAGTCCTTTTATCGGGCAAGTTTGCGGGAACATTGACATAATGTTTGAACCATGCAAATCTTGACTCCACCTCCAATTGACAAAACCATTTGAGATCTATATTTATACTTGCGTCACTAACAAATTTTAGCCCCCACTTTCTGAAAGTTTCACTTTTCCATTCTCACTTTTTTTCTTTTACCACTAGTTTCCGAATAAATGAATTTTGTCTGCTTCACTCACCTCAGCACTATCTTTTGCTGCTGGTTCACTTTGTTTTCGAATCACCCACTTTTCCATCTCTCGAGAAGAATTTTGGGAAAAATTTTAAAATAGTTTTTTGTAAAGCAAAAAAAATACAACAAAAAAATTGTACACATTGAACAGGTGGAAGCGTGCCTCTTAAATGTTTGCTATTACTTATCAGACACACCCTGTTAAAAGGTCGGGCTAGACAAGTGCAAGAAACGAAAAACAATAAAGGGGTGAATGGACCCTAATATACTGTGAAAAGTGAAATAGAAAGCAGTCCCAAATAACTTTTTTTCTTAAAGGGTACTTTTACACAGGCCAGTTGATAGGCAAACTAAAAGGGTGTCGGTCTAATAGGGCCAGTTTTTCAACTGGTCTCGTGTAATCACTGCTTCACAACTCAATTCCCTTTCCAGGAAAGGATTTTTCCTTCTTGAAAAACCAGCCAACAGTAAATTTCTCTTTAAAACGCAGCTTTTTCTTAAATACAGCCCTTCAAATTGTTGGTAAAAATGTGGAGGTGAGTATTGGATACAGTGTTATATCCCGACTTATTCCCAAAGTGGAATGTTTCCAATGATATAAAGTAAATATAAAGTTAAAACAACGGTCCCACTAAGAAAAAGTTTATTTTTCTGAAAGAGCTAGCAAACTCAAATTTGTCACAATTTTATAGACCGTTCGACACTGGGCGATTGGCGACAGTTGCCCACCCCGAGGCTAGCCTCTAAAATATGTTAATCAAGCTTTATTTTGAAATATGAACTTAAATCCCTGTTAATATAACATATTTTTCTTTAGTAAAGGGCAAATGTTGTGAATAATGTTTGTCTGGTATTGTTATTTTGGTGAAAATATTTTTTTTTCTGTTTGTTTGCAAGCTCCCATGAAGACCCTTTAAAGGGTTGGGAATTGTATTAAAGACATTAGTTTTTAGCTTTCATGGGCCACCCTTTGTGTGAATTAGCAATAGTTGCCCAATGTATTCGTTTATTTCAAGTTTGATATTTTTAATGTTTAAATCATGAAACTTTATTATAGGCCTATATATAAAATTTTTTTTAAAATATAAAAAACAAATGTACCCTTTTAAAAAAAAAGGGTTTTTCTAAAGAAAAAAAATAAGGTGAAATGTAACTTTTTAAATTTATTTTTGCTTTTTTGTAAAAAAAATTTAATTTTTTTGAGTTCGTTTCTTCCGAACTAAATTTTTACCAATGTTTAAACAACATATAAAACAAATTTGTGTAGGCAATTTTTTAAAGATTTAAAATTTTTTTTTTGTAATAACAAAAAAAATAATTAACGGGAAATAAAAAATTTCACTGTTTTGGGTAAATCTAACCAAAATTTAATTTTGTGGAAATAAAGAAAAAAAAAATTATATAGGTATAAACTTTAACAACCAGTTACTTGATGACAGCTCAAAAATACTATAAATAATCCCAACCTCCCTGGGCCAACCTGACATGCTTTTGGGGATAACTTAAAAATGTATGGAAAGGGGAAAATTTTGACACTAACCTCAAAATTTGGGTCAATTTTAATTTAGTCGGACAAAAAAACTTCTTATGTTTTACCCCAAATTCCCTAACTTATTATTCCTCACTTTCACAAACTTTAAGAACAAAAATTCAAAATGGTGCCCAATGAATTTAAATTTTCTTAAAAAATTTCAAAATACAAAAAAATATTCATAAATAATTATTATTATTTAATAGCAAAACTTTCATTTTACAAGTAAAAACAGTGTTTTATTAAAAGGGGTTAAAAGCACAAAATTTTCACAAAATAATAGCATTCCAAAACAAAAAAAAGTACTTTTTAAATTAAATTTTAAAATATTGTTTTGGATTTAGAAAAAAAAATTATTGAAATTATAAACAGTGAAAAACCTTGATTTACGTTTTTTTAATTTTATTTAGTATTTAAGAAACTTAACATTTAAACAAAACAGCGCTTTTACAGTGTGGCAGACTAAAACCTTAACATATGATTTTTGAATTGTTATCAGGGTAAAAAACCCATCATAAAAAAACTTACTCTATAATCTATAATTTTGGTACTACCCCAGCTACTAAGACTACAGGCTCAAGCTAGGAAAAAAAATTACAATCAAGTCCTTTGTCCATTATTATTATTATTATTTTATTATTATCATTATTACAGTGTCTTACTACCCGTTCGGATTATACGCACTTACACTAATGTGTAATGATAAAGTGACTGTGAGAAGAAATGGAGACCAAAAGTTTAACGTGGGATCCAAACCACGGTGGAGGACTGGCATTCCACACACATTTGTGTTTAATACACGTATTGTCAAAGTGAAAAAGACTTGGTGATCAATAGATCTGGCCAGGACCGAGATTGAACCCGACCCCCAGCCCATAAGACTAACACCTCACCCCCAGGGCCCCCATGTCACTGAATCAATTCCTTAAAAAAAATAACCACCAGCAAATTGATTTTACCAGAAAATAAGTAATTATACTGATCAAAAATTTAACCCTAAGTGTATTCCTTCATAAAATTGGCTACTGAGGTTTTCAGGATTGTCATGTTCCCTCCCTTACACGATGGGGGAGGGGGGGGGCTAGACTGTTTTCCCCTCCATACTTTCAGTTGGCCTTGAAACTTCACTATAGAAGATAGTGTTTCCCTTGTGGGATGCTTTAAATTTTGGGTCTGGAGAAACTCAGTCATTTAAAGGTGTGTGTTTAGTATTAATGAAACATTTACTTATAAACTAAAACAAAACAATTTGTAATATTGCATTCTATTACACATGAGAACTGGTAATAAACCAAAAATTCTGAATTAACTGAAACCTACAATGAAACCAAGGGTGCATGAATACAACGTTTTGCAGCCACAGTTCTCATGCCATTATATAGAGAACACAGCACAAAATCTTGTATTATCATGGATTTAGTTGATTAAAAAAATTACAATCTACATAAATACATTTGAACTATTTGTGGATGTTTTAATTTTGTTAATATTGTAATAAAATTATGTTTTCAAAATAATAAAATGTAAAGTAGTAAAATTTACTGAGTGATGAACATTCATGTGTCATAAAAGAGGTTTTACATTCTAAGGTAAGTAATATGTGGGTTGTAAAATGACATTCAGAAAAGTTGGAACTATTGACTACACCCAATTTAGTCTTGACCTAGGTGAATCACCTGACTAAAAAAAAAAATCATAAGCCTGGTCTTTAAACCCAAATTTAAGGGTATGATAATAGTATAGTTCACAAAATTTCGAACTGATGTTGCCGACCCAAAACGAAGCGATTTCTATAAAACCCAAACTATTTACTAGTAAAAGAAGATAATATATAAAAACAAATTAAAAAGTTGTTTAACCTTCTTTTGATAAAATTATTTCAAAATCAATACTTACGGTTTCCTCTAACGTAATCATTCGAAACCCTTTTCGACCCACCACTCTTGAAACAGCTAATAACACATATTTCCGAATCAATTCCTATCAAACATTCATATCAATTTTTTTCGCAATTCACAATAACAAAAAATTTGTAAAAAATTACAACCGACCTCTAAAAACAACTCACAACGAGAACAACAAATTAAATTTTTCCCCTTTCAATTAAACAACCAATGAACACCGGCAATTCAAGCGAATCAAAATTTAGCACAGGGAAGGGGGGGAAACTACAAAGATCTCAATCCCGGTAATGTTCTGAAAAATTTTAAAGGGAAATAAAAAATATATGTCCAGCCTTCTAAAGAGTCACCACGTTATCACAAATTTAAAATAAACCTTTTTATTTAAATTTTTCCCAAATTCTAAATGATTTTATTTCAAGGCTTTTGCAAAAAAATTTTATAATACAGCAACAACAACAAAATATATAAAATTAAAATTTAAAAATAAATAAAAATATAATATAACTAAAATTTTTTAAAATTTTAATGCTTATCAAAATAATAACCATGTTTTCCTAACAAAAAAAAATGCATCTTTGGGGTTAAAATAAGTTTATATTTATCATTCAAAAAAAAATATTAAAAATCAGTGATAAGTGTCGTACTGTATACCAAAACCCCTATTTAAAGGGAAATAAAAAAAAATGTTAATAAAAATATTAAATTTCCCCATTAAAAATTTAGGCAAAACATTTTTATACCATGGGAAATTTTTCCAATCCAAACCACCTGAAAATCACAAAAACAAAAAAGTCCCGGGTCTTTAGAAGAAAGGGGGGGAAAAGGTCAAAACGACAAATACAAAATTTTTAGAAATTTCAATCCCAACAAACAAGGGAAAAGGTATATTTTTGTCCACATCACACAACATAAACATAAATTTTAAAAATTTTGTTAAACCCTTTAATTATAAAAGAAAATTTTATACTATTTAAAACCCCCGCTCGTCTGAAGACCAAAATAAAATTTTAAATACACCACACCAATGAACATGTGTTATTAATATTACATTCTCTAATTACAAATAAAAAGAATTGTTATAATCCTTTATATTTACAAAAAAAGTATGTCCCAGTTATTGTAATAGCCTTAACAGTCGTAAGATGAATACAAGTTAAATACGCAACACAACAAGAGTATGTGCATCAATAGCCCATGCACCCTACATCGACAATACAATAGTATAATTGTTATAACCCTTTAATTAAAAATATTTTTTTTAAGTTTTTTAAAATATCTCAACCCATCTAAAGCCCAAGAAAAATCACCAAACACAAAAAAATCGATAAAACAAATATATATATTTTTTTTTTGTAACAAAAATAACACAAAAATTTTTTTACCCAGCAAAAATTTTCCATAACCATACATCACTTTAAAAAAATTTTAATTTTTTTACATCAATCGCACCGAAAGAAACCAAGAATATAGACCGACACTAAAGGTAAAAATCACCTAAACCCCCTTCCAGAAAATTTGACAGACGGGATTTACATGTTAAAGCCACAGGCCCTTGCTTGACATTGCATAGAAACCCCCACACCCCCCTTTCCACACAGAAACCAACGGGGAAAAAAAGCGATTTTTCCGTTATTAAGAATAACTTATATCCCAATTTTTTTGCCTTTAGTGACAGCCTTTTTTTGGGTAAATAACATTTTAACAAAAAAATAATTCCCTCAAATTGGGGCCAATTTAATCTAACTTTTACCCTTTTTTAATTTTTTGGACAACAACAAACTAAATTGATTAAAAAATTTTTCTCCCTAAAAAAGATAGCCAAAAAAGCTGTAGAAACGGGGCAGTATTTCGAAGCGCTCATTTTCTATTTACACAGAAAATCCCAGACTAAACCTTTAAAAGGGTCAATGATGGATATTAAAATAAAAAATTCAAGTCAATTTTTTAAATATACCTACCACGCCTCATTTCACGTAACTTGTTTATTAAATTAAAATAAAAAAATTTTGAGGGAAATCCCCTTAGATTCCCTTTTAAAGGCGCCCACCAAAGTTGTTTTCTACCCCGGGCTTAAGGGCCTTTGAAACCCCCCTAAAAACCCATATAAATTTGGGGAACCATTTGTTTGTTTAGTCTTTTACAACAATTTATGTTTTTCGCGGGCACACAAATCTCTTTCCACACTAACCGGGTCTCCCAATTTTAACTCATGATGTAAATATATTAAGAGTTATGGCTGTTAAAAAACAAAACCCCATCTCATTTACGAGCAAGAAGAATGCGCTCGACCCCGTGCAAAACCAATCCCCAATGTACATTTACGCAGTTTCCCCCTTTCCTTTCCCTATATTATTGATCGTTAATTTTAAAATTCAGGGGTTCTAAGAGTTAAGGAAAAAAATTATTTGTATATTCATTGGGGCCTGATTCACAAACGAAAAAAATCTGCTCCCCAATTTGAAGGGCAATTTTTGTTCTAAAATTGCCCCCGCCCCTTTTTAGGAATAAGGGTTTTTTCCATCTTTTAAAATTTCACCGGGGGCAACTATTTGCTCCCTTTTTGTAACCAAGCCCAGAATTTACCTAACCTCTTTAATAAAGTTATTTTACAATAAACTATTGTAAAGCTTATTTTTTTGCACTGTACAATTTTTTCAATTTTTTTTGTAAATTTTTTTTCTAAAAACCCTTCCCCCCGCAAAGGGGGTGGGCACCCCCCTTTCTTCCTGAGCAAACTGCTTTACAACACCATCACACCTCAAGTAAAATCCCGCTACTTCTTCCCCCGGGAGAAAACCTCCCTGCGACACGGCCAGGTACGCACCGGAGGGTTTTTTGGGGGAAAAAAATTGGCGTCCGAGACTAATTTCGGCACAAAAAACCCTTCCCTCCTCTATAGACACAAAAGGGGAAAAGTCCAAACTTTAAAAAGGCTCACAATTACAAAATTCCTTATCAAATTTAACACTTTAAAACTAACCCCAATGAAAGATTGATCGAACTTTATAATTACCGAAAGCACAGGGAATTTAAAGTATAAAACTAGACTGACCTATTAATTAAAATATAAGCCACCTTGCTCCATTTACATTTCACCTTCCTAGGTACTCCCCCACAAAAATAAAATCAAAAATGAATTTAACTGACCAACTAACGATGAAAATCATGCAAGATTTAACTTCAACTCGTGGGGGATATGGGAAAATTCGACCACATGCGCAAAAAGTTGATGTGTTTTAAAAATTTTATCGGAAATATCTACAACTCTCAAGGTTCTACCTCGCTATTAACCCCTCCCTCTCCGTTTTTTGTCTTGCCCTTTTTTTGATTACCCCTCTTCCCCCCCCCTAGCAAGAAATTTTTGTATATAATGGTTAGTCCAAGGACGGGAAAATCTTGCAGGACTTTTCCTTGGGGGCACTAGTGCCGGGGTTTTTAAAGGGACAAAATTCTTTTTCGCTGTTTATTTTTAAATTCTCTTTGGGAAATTAAATTTTAATTTTAAAACCTTTTCAACTTTAAATAACTACTAGGGGTATACGTACACTTTTAATTTTTTTTGGGGTACTCTGGTCAAGAAATTTTTCTTTATTTAGTTTTTTTTTTGACGGAACCCCCTCGGGGTTTGCGGATACAATTTGTCAATTTTTTCAAGACCATTTTTTTTATATCGACATATACCCGTACGGGATAAAGTTTTTTTATTTCATAAAAGAAAATGTTATAACTTATACCTTCGGCATGAAATTTTTCATTTCCCCTGAAAGAAAGTAGTAAATAAGCCTGTCGGCAAAAAGTCTTTTATTTTTTGAAAAAAAGGGGAGTAACTTTTTACCTTCGGCGAAAGATTACATTGTAATGAAAGAAATTTATAACAAAAACCGCGGCATGAAAAGATTTTTTTTAAAATTCTTTCACTTTTAATTAAAATTTTATACATTCCACTAATTTTTAACCAATTCAGGGATTGATTTGCCCCCAACTATTTTCTGTCGAAAATATATAATATATAATTATATAATATATATATATATTAACACCTAATTTTTTACTCTCAAAAATTTTAAACCCTTTATTCAAAATCAATAAAAAAAAATAATTTTCAGGATATTTCTTTAATCGAATATTTAAAACTTATACCTTCCATATCCAGGGTAGAAAATAATTTGATTATTTAAAAATTGAAGAGGGGTACATGGAAGAGAAAAAACAGGGCCCGAGATGGGCCCATTTTCTTTTTGTTTTCTAACGGGTCCTCGCAATTTATTTTTCCTTTTTTTAATTTTTAGTTTTTTTGTGCCCAACCTTATTCGTTGGGGGTAAGGCGCTGCTACAACAATCATAAACAACATTTTACGAAACGAAAACTACATTCCACTTTAATACAACTATCCAAGTTACAAAAAATAAACATCAACAATGGGTATGCAATTTAAGCTAACCAGCAAGCACAATTTTTAACATAGTAACTATTAACTACACATCCCATTAACAACTTAAATTCCTATAACAAAGAGTACTCTTTATCAACCAATTTAAGGGTTTTTAAATTTTAATTTATAGGAAAGGGGTTTTCCAAATGCCGTAAAATTTTAAATTTTTCTCTATAAAAAGTATTTTTTAAAAAAAATACGGAATCCCCCCCCACTAAAAGAGAATAGGGGGGAGATCGCCCTTCGGGGGTTGGAAGTTTTTAATTACTCGGGAGCTTTTCCTTTTTGAAGGGCCCCCAGATCCTTTACTAAAACCTACTGGGGTCAGAAAACTTCAATCACTCACTGGGGCCAAACCTTACAACTTGGCGCATCCCATCGGCCTCGCTAAGTTATAACCTATAAACCCTTATCTCCCCCTTTACGTAAGGTAAGGGTTTTGTAGCGTTTTTCCACCCCCACAAGGGGTCTTTTTAGTACGGGCCATGCTCTCTCCCATCTTTCTCGGGGGATTGGCTAAGTACTCTTCCCATTTGGTAGTAAAGATTTCCCACTCCAAATTAATGTTTTGAATAGGGTCATAACCAAGCAACCCCTTTAGACGCGAAACCTTGTGACTCTCGTGAAGGGATGTATTGAAGCTAACTGAAGCCACGTGAGGTTGGAGTCCCACTGTTTTTTTGTGGACGTTGTGGAATGCGATCAACCACTTTTCAATTTTTCATGGAAACGTTCGATAATGGGATAATAGGACTTGGGTGAAGTACGTATGGCGTATCCCTTTTGCGAAGCACATATCTCAAAAGCGTGAGACTAAATTGACTAGCATTATCCGAAAACCAAGTTAACGTAACCCAAAGTTCTAAATATTTCCTTGTCCAATGCGTCATAGCGTACTAGTCGAGGCCTACCTACTGGGACCAGCCACACAAATTTCGAGAAAGCATCTAACGCCGTAAATAATATGTGTGACCTTCTTTAAGTCCGAAAGCAGGGGCCAAAGAAATCGACCAATAGTCCTTCCATCGGGAATTTGGCCACGACTGACGTCAATTCTCCATATTTCGAGTTTTGGGCCGGTTTTCGAACGTAAACACTTTTTCGCATTTACTGACTGGGTTACGAAATCTATTACCATCCCTTTCAAAAGAATAGAGTTCTAATTTTTGCAATAGTTTTCACTTTGCCTAAGTGAGCCCCTATGGGCGGAAATGATAATATTAAATTAGATGGGGCCCTGATTTGGGGGCACTGCCACTTTCCATTTTGACTTGGGTTTGATTAGAAATTCCCCCTTTAAATCTGAATTGGCACTGCCTAACCTTTGGACGTAAATTTTTGTAAATTCCCTAGAATGGTCATCTCATTGGCTTTCGCGTATGTTTTGTGAACATTTCCAGTAAACGTTCTAGTATGTCAGTGATGGTAGGGTCTACCTCATCATTAAGGGTGCTTTGTTTTCTTTCCTGGGATCCCTCGAACATGCGTGACACCCATCCCCAATTTTTTTCCCTCCTTTCACATGGACCACGTCAAAATTCAATGCCAACAGCTGCGCTATCCATCTACCTATTTTCCCCACTTGGCGAGGATGTCGAAGCATACAAACCACGGTTTGGGTTTATTAAATGAAGTTCAAACTTATGGGTTTTCCAGATATTGCCTAAACTTGTCTATCCCAAATATTACTGCCAGCATTCTAGTTCATGGGTGGGATATTTTCTCCTCATGCTTGTGCAATGTACGACTAACTTACGCAATTGGTTGAAATCTCCTCGGTCATTGTCCTATACGGCTCCTAGTCCTGTTGGGGACGCGCCGTTTGTAAACAAATTTCCGGCTAAAAACGGTAGTTTTAAAAACTGGGGGGCAAGTCAGAGATTCTTTGAGTTTTTGGAAAGCATCCTTGCTTCCTTAACTCCACTTGAGAGCATTTGCCTTTTTTTCAGCTGGAACAGTGGTGGGCGACCGATGACAAGTTGGGAATGAATCTGCCAAAAAATCCCACCATGCCTAGGAATCGTTTTAAATTTTCCCCAGCATGTACAAGGTAAAGGATATTCCCGAATCCCCCTATCCTTTCGGGTCTTTTATTGATCTTTTTGGGTCCCTTACCAAGGTAGGGAAAAGGGACACAAAATTTACTTACCATAGTTGATGGATTCTCGAAGTTTGTGTGGATGACGCCATTAAGGGTGGCGACTTTCCAAAATCGGTAGTTGACGCTCTTGATGCTACCTTGTTTCGCAATTTGGGTACCCTCATATCCTGGTGTCCGACAACGCGAGCCAATTACATTCAAAAAAATTTTTAGGATATGTGTTTTAACATGGTATAAAACATGTTACTACAACCCCTTACTATCCGCAACCTTCGCACGTGGAAAGGTTCCATCGGGAACCTCAAGGCCGCCTTGATTGCCTTTCACCACGTTCACCATAAGACAGGATAAAAACCTAACGCCATTGCAAATACGTTTAATAGCGCTGTACATTAAGTCATAGGGAAAACCCCTTCCCCCTTGATGTTAGGTCATGACTTACTTTTTCCCATCAACCGAGGTGTGAAATACTCCCGGTAGCATTGGAGGATCAATCTGACAGATGCATTGAGGCCGGGAGTGGGATTAAGCTTTATGCCAGCTGAAAAAAACACAGAGTAAGGTAGCACCAGATACGACGCAGGGAGGTATCCAGTACCATACAAATCGGGATTAAAATCGTAAAACGAATACATAATTACAGTAGAGCGGTGACGGCAAAACGGCGAAGTTGGACAACCGGTGGTCACTCCGACGATCATATCCAAGTTTCTCACCCCTGTTACGTCCAATATATGGATCCTGTCACTGGCCTCGCCATGCGTCGTGCTCATGTCACCAACTAAAACCTTGTCACGGCTCCTAGAGTGAACCCAGTTCTTAAGTTGTCTTGTGGGTTTTTAAATTTTATGTTTTGCTTGAAGAAGAAAAGTGTGTATTTATAAGCTTTGTTCATTTTCCCTATGTTGCATGTAACGCATATCTCAGCATATGACAAAAGGGTTTTGAGTGATCTTTGCTAAGACGATAATAAGTTCTCCTTTGATAATACGGGCAAAATAGGGACTGAGTGAAATAAGAGTGAACATAAGTTATAATGACTTTGGGGTTAAGCCCAAATGGATATCTCTGTTTCTTTTTTTCCCCCAGAAAATGCATTTCTAGCCATTTGCCTAATTTTGGTAGAGATAGCGATGTGTATATTGTTTATCTGTTCGTTCTAATAATCATGTTGTTTTATACCTTAAGTCCTTCGAGGAATATCTTTGGACATTGTTCTTTAATATGTATATATTTTATATTGATGTAACTAGTTTCCGCTGTTTTTAATTCTAGAATAGGTGGTAAAATTTTTAGCGCGCGCGCGCTGAGCCGGGTAGACGTTAAATTTGAATTAGGTATTTTCATTCTCTGTTAATAAGTCACTGCTGTCTTTTTTTTATAAATTTTATCACAAGTTTATTATTGTTTTTGTGGGTATCCTTGGTTGGTTTCCCGGGTTTTTGGGTTAATTTACTTTCTTTGGACACCTCATCTCCTCCCGCCCTGCCCTTTGTTTTAGGGGGGACTCTGTGCCCAGTGTCTCGTCACTCATCTTTGGGCCCCCACGCAGCGCGGTTTGCCCGTTCCCCCTCCCTTTTTTCTGTCTGCTTGGTTGGCTGCGCACGGCATCTTTGCTCCTCGCTCGCCAGGTTGCGTGGCTCATTCTAACCTGGACTTGGTTTTAGACTCCGGTGAATACGGGTCAGTGGTCCATGAGCGTTTGGCCTCAGTTCCGGGGGTGGGGCAGAGCTGATCGGGGATAGTGACACCATCATGCGCGGGATTGGAGATGGGGTTCCTTCCTGTATACTGTTGTGTAACCGAACTGACCAAGGGGGGCACACAATCAAGGTTGTGAATAAATATTGGTGTGACAACATCCTGAGTAAACTTCTTCGTACAACCACTATACAACAACTTGTCGTATCGCGCCCCAACACTGGGCGCGAACCCCTAACTCGACACCGGGAAACCCCGGGGGCAGACACATGGTCTCCCACACATTGGGGGGGTTTTCCACGAGAGGTGTGGGCACAAAAAGCAAACTTCAAAATGTAAATAGCATTCTATAGTGTACTAGTATTGGCGAACACATTTTAGATTTGAATTAATCTAAAGCTAGTCTTAACTCGTTTGCATTTAACATGTTCGTTTATAGCTGTTTTTAAGTAGAAGAAACTTTTAGGTTCGTCTTTTGATTCACTAATTTCTTTCGAACAAAAAGAACACTAAAATTTTGTATACTTTAGTGGAAAATATATTTATTTTAATCTGATTGAGTTAACCTAAAACAATGTCAATGATCTAGTAGTCTTATTAAGCCAGAGTCATAAATTCTTTGGGAAAACACTCCCAAATCAAGTGTATAAATAATTACACACCGTGTTCGGGTAATGATTCAGGGAAGTTCATGTTTAATTTTGATTTAAATATGATTCACTTTATTCTTTATTAAAGAGCAATTTTAATCTTACAGTTCAATTAACGTACTAGCATTGCCCTACTTTCCTTAAACACCCATTCTAAAACCAGATATTTTTTTCTTAAAATAAACTTACATTTATATTTATTTTTACTTATGTTTCAGTAGGCTCGATCGGGGTTTGATTGAAGTTTCCACGTGTTTTCGTTGCATTTAACGTAACGTATTGACACACTTTCACTTTCGAAGTCCGGCCCGATACTGAGATGTATTTCGTCGGGGTTGAAGTGCACCGGTTTTCACCCTAGTACAGTCTGTTAGTGGCTCTTGAATCCGCTGTCGTGTGATGTTTTTTTGATGTGCCCTCATAGCTCACTCACTACAGCGTGCTCGTTCCGGGGTTGACCATTATTCTGACCATATAAGTTTTGCGCTTGCGTGATGAATAAATTCATAGGTCCTTAATTTTCGCCCTGATACTGTTTCGAGTACCGTATCGTAACCATTAAATCTGCTACCATTTTGTACAAATAAAGTATTGTAAAGCATTCTTTATTGCACTGAAGCACCTTTACAAATTTTTCTGTATAATTTTCTCTCGAACCATTCCCCCCTTCAAGAGGTGTGGCGGGTCACCCTTTTAACTTCCCGAGACCATACTGTTTCCCACATACACCATGCTACACCCTCACGTAAACTACCCGAACTATTTCTTCCTGCGGAGAAAACCCTCCGCGAACCAGCCATACGCTCGTGGAGGTTTGGGGGAAAACTCTTGGCGTGCAATGACTAATACGGCACAAGTTCTTCTTGTGAGGCTGAGCTTTAGCATATATTTCATTTTTTTAAATTTCTTTTCTGTATCGTTAAATAAAAAAAGTTTTTCACAGTAAATTAGTGTTTTATTACTAATAATTTATTTGAAGGAAATTTTTGTTAAATAAAATCGGGATTCAAATAATATAAATTATATTTATTTTAAATAAAATAATTCAAACAGGCTAATTTTTTATACAAACTATACTTAGTTTTATTAAATTCACTATTCCTCTAAAAATATATTAAAGTCTTAAGGGTAAAATGACTTTTGTAATAATGGATACAATTTTGTTAATCGTATATTAGCTTTAACCATTAGAAGTGACATTTTACACTTAATCCATTTTTGTGAATTACAGCGAGAATTGCCAAATATATAACATCCAATACGGTTCAAGGTGAAGTCTATTCTCTTTAAACATGTTTCAGACATAAAACATTACAAAACAAAGCCACAAATAAACAAAGTCCCTTAGGGTAACACCTCATACTCTCAACTTGGGCCTGGATATAGAGCGTAGTTTCTCACATATCCACAGGGGGCTATCATCATATCTCCCCTAAAGATCGAGATAGTCTACGGGTTTCCTGGACCGTTGACTTCTTCGAGCGGGGGTGGATGAATTGGAAAAAAACCATCAAATGCGGTGCTTCTATTACAACCTCTGAAGATGTTGGATGAACTGATAGAATTGACTCTCTTCTTGGAGTGATGACTGTTATTTGCCAACTCATCTATCTCTTACTGGACTCGATGACAATTTTCATTAAACGGCTGGAGAGACTTTCAATTCCTTTTGAATTGTCCATCCTTTAATTTGGATTTTATGCAACCGTGGTGTATCATGTTTCTTCACTAAAGTAACTTCCCGTTTCCCGGGCGTGTTATAGATTTTTGCTCCAGGGTTCAAATTGTTAAATGCCCAACCCCATGATGACGATCATAGTTTTTTGTTGTTTTTGGCAGTTGTTCTTCTCTGTGGAACAATGGCGTAATTAACCGGGGATGGAACAGGCTACATGGCAATTTGATTAAAATCCTTTAAGTTTTCTCCCCATCAAGAGCTCAGCTGGGTATAGTCAGCTTCTAGAGTGTGGAGCAAAAGCACAAGTAAGACTCTGTATGGGTCCTCACTCTTTTCAATATGATTTTTAAATTCTTTACTTCATACTCTATAATGCCGTTGCTTTTTTGTGAGTACTTCGGGCTGGATTTTAACAAGTTTAAAATTATAATCTTTAGAAAACTGGAATTTTGTTTCACTTATTATATTTTTATAGAATCCATTGTAAATCCATAATAAGCCTAATAATTTAAGGTGGGCTACTCCATGCCTGGCAAAAATAAATTTAATAATATTTATGACACAACTATAGTAAGGGACTCCATCAAAGCCATTTTTGGATATCTGATATAGTCAGTAGCAATGGAAAACCATTTTTCCTTCAACTTCTAAGATCTATGCCCAATGTTTGCCAAGGCCACTCAGGAAACAGAGTGGTATTAAAGGTTTTAATCGATTTATCCTAAATTTGGCATACTTGGCACAATTCTCAACAAGATCTCTCAGTGTGTGACCAATCGTGGCCACCAAACATTTTTTTAGCAAGTGTTCTACATTTTGTAATTGCTTTAGTCCTTCATGTATTTTTATTCATCTTTCCTTTCACGAAAAATTAGGAATTATTAGTGTATTAGTTTTTAAAAGAATTCCATTTTGAGAGATATTTCGTTTCGATGTTGCCAATATGGTAAGCACATTTCGGGTAATTATGATTTTAGGGGCCCAAACCCGTCTTGGCAAAACTGTATTAGGTGTATACTATTCTCGTTCTTAGTAGATTCGGAACAATTTTTGCCAACTTAGCATCAACACAAGAATACCAATTCAACCCTTTTGGACATGGGCCCATCACTTCTTCAGCTAGTTTCATCCCCCCAGCAAGTAGGGGCTGTGGATTGCAGGAAAGAGCATCAGCAAATAGTAATTTAACCAGCTACTTGAACAATCTCAAATGAATACCTCATCAATCGAAGCCTAAATCTCTGTAGCCTAGGGGTTATATAATCTAGACCTTGTGGTGAAACAGAACTAAAGGTTTTAATGTTCAGTCTCTATTGTTATATAAATGCCTGGAGTAAAATAACAAAAAGACGTTCACATTCCCAAGCAAGAGCCATCCCTCCTTCTCAATTTGGCCCACTTTCTCTCAGCTTCACTGAGAGTACGAAAAGTGTAACTAACAGGTCCTTAGAGATATATCATCTTGGTGTTCATTAAAACTGCACAAAGGCTATAGAATGATGCGTAATCTGACATAACAGTGTCCCTTATTGCATTTATAAAAAATCAAGACTAAGTGGCTTTGCTATGGCTACATTTATGTTTTCATATGATTTAGCCCCGTGGACAACCCATAATCAGTCACCATTGACCGGAGAAGCTCATTAAGAGCTTTTGATAAGGTAGACAGATTTGGGACGAGCTTGGGCCCAAAATACTATAAGACCCAAAAAAAACTTTTTGCTCAGTTATATTTGTTGGAGGTTTCCTGTTTGAGAAATAGAGAAACACCCTTCGCAAACAATATGGACAAGAAAGTGATTGAAATTTGCTGAAACGAACATTTTTTCCACATTTAGAGTCCAACCTGCTTCTTGCAGCCTAGAAAGGACCTTTTAAAGCCGTGAGTCATGTTCCCCAATAGTTGACCTATATACTATAATATCGTCAAAATGGCAGACAACTCCTTCCAATCCTTAAAATTTGCACTGACCTTCTTCTGCAAAACCTACGAGCAGGGGATATCCCAAAAGGTAACCGAAGAAACCGATACCTTCCATACGGTGTGAGGAATGTAGTTAGAAATTTGGAAGAATCTGTGTGGGAAACTGCCAAAATCCTGATTGCCATTTAGGTTTTGAGAATACCTTACACCTTCTAGTTGATCTAGGGGAAAAAATCAACTGCCCCCATAGGAAAATTCTTCTTTCTATATGTTGATTTATTTATTAGTTAAACACCACCTTGGGGATCCATTTGCTTTTGGAAATAAAACCATGAGAGCAAACCAATCTTATGGCTCGTCGATTCTTCTATAACTTATCCCCAACATCCTTTCCAGTTATTTTATAAGAAACGTAAATGTAAAGGAATACGTCGAGGAACACAAAAAGAATGTGGTACAGCCTCCTTCTAATTTTATGTGGTATGGTTCTCGAATTTTTCCTAGTCTTGTAAAAAGCTTAAGGACACAGTTTTTGGAACAAAATTAGCTTTTCCTACCCCAGATATCCTTTTTAATAAGGCATAATTTCTCACTAGTATGATGGCTTGGAAGAAATTTTATCTGCTTCTTTAACTACATAGAGTGTCCAAAAAAATTTTTTGTTTTTGTATTGGGGTTTTCCCCTAATCTTTTCAAATATTCACATCTGCGCCTATATCAATTTAGCAGAAAGTTCTTTCCCACAGAATTTGGTGTTTATCAATCATTTATCATGCCAAAAAATTAATTTCTGTAGAGGAAGGCTGACAAATTCACCATCTTCATCTAACTCTCCCCATGTCAACGTATCTACAAAATTTTTGCATAATGCTATTTATATATCGATACTGATTACAGATACACTCCTACAGGGAATTTGGTTCTAGGTTGTTTAGTATTACTCCAAAACCAAAAACTTAATTTTCTATTTTGACTTTATCTTCGCAGAAAAAGTGTTCATAATATAACAGAAAAAAATTCTCTTTTTTAAAAGCTTTATTTGTATACTAACCTTGTCGCTGCAACTTGACTACGCCTGTTAACGTTCCCTGCTGTTTTTTCACTTGCTCAATTTCATATCAGAATTAACAGCTGTTTCCAGAGTTAATTTTTAATCTAAAATTTTATTTAAACAAGAATTTTTTATCTCTAATGCCAACTACGACTCTTTTTCTAAGGGCTTCGTCAAAAAAGTGGCAGGAAAATTTCAATCTTGACCAATAGTAGAATGATTGTTAACATAATCGCTTATTGATTCACCCTCTTGTTGGAATCTAGTATGGAACGGTGCTCGTTTAAAGATATGTATTTGATGTGAATAAAATGGGTGTCAAACTTCTGAAAAACTGTATCAAACTTCTTTTGATCGGTGATGATAGCTGAACGATAGAAAATATTTTTCAGCTTGAGGGCCCGTAAAATAAATCAAAGAATTATCTGATCTTCTTTTTCCTACTTAATCAACTCGAACACGTCTAAAACGGATTAAACGATCCTTCCATGATTTCCATTCCAATGTCGTTTTGAAATTGAAAGGTTCTGGAGCCCGATTTGATACACAGGACTGACATATTTGTACTGGGTTTTCTTTATCTATGTTGGAACTGTTAACTTCACCTTAGTTATACTTTAATACGGTGCAAAATCTGACCATTTCCCCCATGTGCTATTACAATAGAATTGTCAAATATATAACATTCCAACTCGGTACAAGTCGAAGTCTATTCTGTGTTAGATTAGACATAAAAATAGTGATGGTCGCTCGTGTTTGGAGTCATTCAAATTGAACGACTCTTGAACGAGAGCTGGGAACGAACGACTCTCGCTTCGCGAGCGAGTCATTCACGCTGCCATTACTCACGACTTTTTCGCTCTCGTTCATCCGCTCTGGAAAGACCCAGGAGTGTTTGTCAGTCACACCTTCTGTCGTTCTCGTTCGCTACTAAGAAAAAAAATAAAACTATAAATGCTAACTAATCGTTTCTAGATAGCAGTACTGCCTACAATATTAAACAACTATTTTTCTTAACATCATTTAGACAAATTATGTGAATTGGACACTAAAGATGATAATGCTAAGGTTAATTATTATAAGTTAAAATGAGTAAGTAATAGAATTAAAGAATCAAACAAATAGGATTCAGATAAATTACACATACAACTAATTCGTCAACAATTGAAAGGAAAGGGACAAAATTGCACGCTCGGAACGGAAATTGGGGAGAACTAGTTAGCGCTCGCTTATCAAGTTATGTTTGGGGAAGGGTTTGAAGGGATTGGGAGCGAGCGAGCATGTGGTGAACGATATGACCTTATGAACGACTCTTTGAGTGAGCGAGCTTATGTGAGCTAGCTCACGTAAATGAGCTGGTTCGCCCCAAATCACTAACATTACAATACATAGCCACAGATAACAAGTCCATGGGGTAAAACCTCCAACGCGCAACTTCTTCCTGGATAAAGAGCATAGTTCTCACATAGCCGCAGGGCGCTATCAATACAATTTATAATTGTGAATTTTCTAACTGTTTGTACCTGCAATAAATAGGTACATTTTGGTTTTGGCTCCAAACGTATAATGTTTTAAATAAAAAAATATCAGCTTGTTTATTTTCTTCACAGTCATGTATTTACATACTTACTATAATCATTAATCGAAGTTTTGTTGCATACATTTTGCTTTGACTTGTTACTTTAATAGTACATGAAACATGTTAACAATATTAAAAACACGATGTCAAGCTTTTGGCGAGCAGATTGAGGTTGTTTTCTTTTCATTTATCACTATAATATAATAATACACTTCTCACAAGTTCATTGAATAAAAAATTGTATACATTTTTATTTTCAGGAGTACGAAGTCCTCAATTCGCTCGGGAAAGGGGATTCGCGAGTGTATATAGGGCGAAATGCTTGACATCTCAAAGGGAAAGTTGCCATAAAAATGGTAGGTTGAGTGATAATGGTAAAACAAACCGAACACCTACCATAAACAAATTCGTTTTTTTTCTATCCATGTTTCACCCTTATTAAAGAGACAATGAGACCCAATAAAAGTAAAATAAAAATAATGCCTTGCCTTTATTATTAAATTTGGGAATAGGTACAATTTTTAAAAAAATTGGTTTTTTCTATTATTGTAATACCATTTCAAGTAACTAGGAAACAAGGGATTCCCACCTTTCCCAACTCCTAACCATAGTTTGTGAATGGTCTAATAAAACCTTCACCATATCTCAGTGCTCTTGTGGATTAGGGATGAGGAAGGTAGAATTTTTATAAGAAATGTCCCATGGTTTTTCCTTGGAGGGGCGGGAAAACAGTAGGAAACCATTAAAAACAAACCCTCAATAACACCTGACTAAATTCTAACACCATATCTCACTGCCCATCAATTCGGTCTCACATGAAAGTGATGCGTTATATCTTGCGACTATTTATGTAGGTTTATCTAACCTGAATATACAAAATATATTCAAATTTTAAACCTGTGTTTATTTTCTATATTATGTTATTAGGTCTATAGGACTCTGTAACTCCAAATGTAAACTTTTGAATACTACTTAGGCCTACCATAAATATGACATCATCTTCTATTTAAAGATATTATTATAGAATGAATATATATATAAATGCCTGAATATTGAGTAACATTATAGGCATTAATTATTTGTTGTATTAAATTTATTTTTAAAATCACCTTAATTCGCCTATGATATATATCTACAAGACATTCTTAAATAACAGATCTTAATGTTTGTGTTCAGGACATTTTGCATGTGCCCTTTTTAAAAAAAAGTTTCAAAAACTGTGTTCTATTTAATACAAACACATTTTGTGACAGATTGACAAGAAGCGGATGGGAGCAGCTGACATGGAAAGAACGAGTTAGACAGGAAGTAGCTATAACACTACCGTCTCAAACACCCTGCCGTACTTGAGCTGAAACACCTTTTTTGAAGACACCAATTATGTATACCTTGTCCTTGAGCTTTGTCACAATGGAGAGTTTCCCAGCGCTACTAAAGAACAATGCCAAGACATTGCTGAGAATGAAGGTAATTAATGCCAAACTAATGTGCATACAAAACTATAAACCATTATTTGTAGCAAATTTAGAGAACAGATAACACTTTTTTTTGTTAACTTTGCTTTTCTTCATGATTTCAAAAAATGAAACATTTTGCTATATTTATTCTAGTATAGGTCCACACACTTATCCATTTTTACCTAATACATTACTTTATCTGTATCTAAACAAAAATTTGCTTAGGCTTAGACCATTTGACCACTGAAGGGAGTTATTTTCTCTAAGCATCACTTGGTTAAAAAACAGTGGCAGTCGTCTTGGGAGGAAACAACATGACATTGCTGGAAAAAAGTTAAACCTCTTTGTATTCAACAAATTTAAAAATTTTTACCCTTGATATTGTGTGACGTAGAATCTGCTTTTCAAATTTTTTAAAAAAACTTATACGGAAAATATAGTCTCATTTAACTATATACAATCTAGGGAAGTACTAGTGTTAACAATATCTCGCAGTAACTGGACTGTTGAGAAGTGGAAATCAAAGATTTGAATCTCGTCCAATGCACTTGAGTGGTTTTAAATAAATGATTTTTCACTCATCCATATTTATTATCCAAACGTGTAACGAGACGTGGCTTCCCAAAAAAAATCTAAAAAAACCAACAATGTGAATGGTTTTTGTAGGGCCAATGTATTAAAAATAGGTAGTAAAATCAATTTACATTACTTTTTGTTTACTTTTTCCCCCTTTAGTGCCCCTATCCCATATTTTTAAAGGCTTTTTTGCTCCCCTATTTTAAACATTTTTTTGTTCTAAGAAGCTGCACCCTACCCTTTATGGACGAAAAATATTTTCATTCTCAAAGGCTAGGTCATGCGTGTTCCAAAATTTACAAATACAGGTTGTGACAGCAATTTCATACCTTTTGGTGAAGAGAACATGTGAATTTGTACTTTAAAAAGGTGATAATGTTGCATAGTTTAAAGTAGTTTTACTTGAATCTATTGATGTAGTTTTAAATTAATTTTAGAATTGGGTACACTCCATTACTTTATGAATCTGAATCCCCAATTTTTACCTTCAAATCCCATACCTTGAATTCAAATTTGAGTTTTGGAAAAAATTTATGAACATAAGAGGAAATATAAATATAATAGAAAATAGAAAAAAAACTAAATGTTAACATTATTTCTTATAGGCCTAATCAATTCATTATAATATCTATACTTTCATTTAAGGGTTAAATTACTGGTCTGGGGCCGGGTTGTTAATCTTACGTTATATTAAAATTGGTTCTGAACCACCAAAAAACATATTAGAACTTTAAGACAATTTTTTTTCATGAAAAATTAAAGACTTTGTTTTTAAAAGGATTGAGTCTCGAATCTGGAATGTTGTTGAATCCCCCGAATCTCTAAATATTCCTAAGGATTCAAGTGTCTCATCCTTATTAATATATTTTGTTTCTATCTACTAGTTACAATAGATTTTTTCTAAATTGAAATTGATTCTTCTGTCAATGTTGTTTTTGTTTGTTTTTTTGCAGCGAGCCACATTTTTGAATCAGGTGGTTGAAGGTCTGATTTATCTTCATTCTCACAATATTCTACATCGAGATATGTCTCTTGCTAACCTGCTTCTTACCAACAAAAAGCAAGTGGTAGGTTTACTTCACTCTCTCCTTGTGTCCAACTGACAAAGCTTATCAATAGAATAATGTTCAAACAAATTGAGGAGTCTTCTCCAGCTGGATAGGGGTCGTCCTTTAATTACTTAAGTTTTTTTTTTTTCATGATTTTCTACTCCCTCCGACCACCCACATAAGGGATGGCAAGATTACCATTAAACACCCCCCTTTCCACCTCCTTTATCTATGTATTTTTTTACGATATGGTAAATTAATTATTTTAATCATTTAATTATTTATACAAAAGGATTGGTAAAAAAGGAGTGATATGAAATTTCAGAATACTTAAATTGAATAAATTAGGTTAACACTAAGTTTAAATGAAATATGATTTTTGTCAGAGATTTGAAATACAAACTCTATCTTTGTGCAAAATAGAGCCTATATTTTATTTATCACTATAAATTTAAAATTAGTGATTAAATTGGGTTAGTTAAAGAATGAAAATAAACATTTCAGAATTTACTGACAACTTTTTTTTATCTTTGTCTCACACTAAAATGATAAAAAACTTTACTACCTAAGATGGATTTCGAAACACAAACCCGTCACCCCCCACCTATCTCCCCCGTAAGTAAATTCTGCCCCCCCCCCCCCCCCCCCCACACACACAACCCCGCACGCAAACACAAACCCTAAGGAAAGGCCCATATGAATGTCATGGCAGTGTTTGAGTAGTGACGTATTACTTTTCTCATTTAGGGGATAATATTTAAGATCTTGAACCACAAAATTTTGAGTTTTGTCATTTATTTAATTACCACCTGCCTTGATGGTGTAGTTGGCTAACATGTTAGATTTGTGTTGACTATACTTCCGAAGAGGGGAGATTGAGTTTCACATCTTGGTTGGGTGAACTGGGATGATTTTTTCCTAAATGGCTCTCCACTTTTCTTCCATGCAAATGTGGGGTTTACTTCCCTAAAATCAACCTTCCCAATTCCTAATCCATTAACTAATTAGTACTTAAGCATATAACTGAATGGTAGTAAATAATAATAATAATAATACTTGATTCTTTACATATAATGTAGTAACTTATGTTTATTGAGGCAACAATTCCTTCTTTCCTTCATTTTAATTTGTTTATATTTCAGAAAATAGCAGATTTTGGTTTGGCCACACAACTGTCTTGGCCAGATGAAAAACATTTGACAATGTGCGGGGCACCTAACTACATTTCACCAGAGGTAAATTTCATTCATTCGTCAAATTCACATATAAATAGTAAATTACAGTCTAAAATGTTTATTCAAAAACCCAATTATTATTTTATAGAATATAAAGTCATTGTATTTAAAATGAAAGGATGAACAGAAAATCCAAATTTGTTTACTAAATTTCAAGGGCTCACATTTTGCACCCTTTAAATTCCTGTTTTTTTTAAAAAGAGTTCTTGAAAGTCCGTGTTTTATGAATGTTTTTATAAAATCCCCAAACCTAGTTTTATTTTAGAGTAGGGCCTATTTGGGAAAATTTTTTAAATTTATGTTATTTGAAAGGATACTACTGGCTTTTGCCCGTTGAACACTCAACTATTTGAGGTTTAGTTGTAACTTTGAAAAGGTGTTGACTCACAAAACTATATTGACCAAACACAAAGAGGTAATTTTAAAAAGCAATGCAATTTTTAAGGTACTAAAGTGTATTCGTTCCACAATTGTTTCTATATTATTATATTTAAAGTGTTTATTTCAAATGTTGCTAATCATGGTGAATGTTAATGCCAACTGATAAGAAATGGAAAAGTGACAAGTAAAGTTAAAATGGTTAAAAACCGACTGAAAAATAGGCAAATGGAAACAAAAAATTTGGGTTTTAAAACAATGAATTAGATTTATATAGTGACCGTTCTGTACTGTGTGTGATGTTAAGTTTAGTCCCTTTGGGGAAAGATTTATGAACATACTAAAAACAAAAAACACATTAATAATTTTAAATTGAAATTAGTACCCGCTTTGACTAAATTCGGGATTAACAAGTATTGGTTACAATTCCGCAATTGTTACTGATAGTCTCCATCAACAAAACCTTGCACTATAAAAATGTATGGGGTAAAATATCAACCCCTAAAGCAGAATTAATATGGGTTACGCTTTAAAATTTGCGAGCTACTATGCATTAAACAAAAACTAAAAGGTTCATTTTAGCATGATTGTCATAATTTATTTTACTAATAAAATGATTACCTTTTATTAGAGATGCATTGTGGCCCTTTTAAAAAAAATTAATGGCACTCAAGGATCACATGATACATTATTTTATGGCAAAACTAAAAATATGCCATCCTAAAAAAGCAACATCAATCAGATGCTTGTCACACATTGACTATATTTGGTAACACAGTCATTTAGGAACTTTCCCCAATGGGGCCACGCTTCACAAAAAATGTGGAAAAAAAAAAGCAAGCAAAATTAATTAACACAAGCCACTAATTGGCCTATTAATGTTGGGGAGTGTAAGTAATAAAAAGTTTCTAAATTAATCAATAAAGAAATTAGAATTGAGAGTCAGCTTCATCAAACATGTACAATTAAGATGGTTGACCTTTGGGCCTGCTGCGCATCACTTTAACTAGAGCATCGTGTTGCAAAATTAAAAGGTAGGTTCACTTTCTCAATTTCACCCCAAAAAAATATTTCAATCTTATATCAAGCCCACAATATAGAATAATTTTCTCCATGCTGAAGTCCCAAAAGTGTAACTACATTTAAAACATTTCAAGTTCTTCTTTATTCAAAGGTTTTACTCATCTTTTCCAGAAGTTGACTCAATGATGCATTTAATGCATGGTACTTTAATTGAAATCATGATAATTAGAGTGATGCTATATTACTTTTTAAAGATATTCAATTTTACATAAAAAATGAAACGGGACTTTAAAACACAAAGCATCAAACTATCTTTTAGAGAAATTCACGTTCTACA
This sequence comes from Timema cristinae, assembly GCA_039000515.1. Classification (NCBI taxonomy): domain Eukaryota; kingdom Metazoa; phylum Arthropoda; class Insecta; order Phasmatodea; family Timematidae; genus Timema; species Timema cristinae. Next base: position 59,758 of record JBCFYV010002388.1, read on the forward strand.
AGACTAATTTTGCTCAAATATCTCAAATGGAAAACAATTGACCTTCGACTGGCCTCGGTTAGGAGATTACAAAATAAAATGTGTGCTGTTTAGGCTGTTTTGTCCCTCTATTCATAATTTCAAAAACCTGGCACGAGCACTGGGAAACCCTTAACTGTTAAATTTTGTTATGCCATGAATTTAAAACAACTTCAAAGTGTAAAACCCAACAGGTATAAGATTCAATACTAAAAAAAACTTTTATGTATAATCTTTGAGACACGAAGAATGGTAGAAGGGTAGAGGAAGATGAAGGAATTTTACTAAATGACCCACCCACAGGCTGAAATTACTTGTAATGATGATTTTTGTTAATCATTAATGTAAGAAAATTTTAAAATTCTGAAATTTTTAGACCAAGGTTTTATCTCCCAACTTGTTGCTTATAGTCAATTTTAACCCATTTTCTATTTTTATTTCGTATCAATATTGAATGTATTTCCTTTTAAATTGAAATTTCCATTGCCACCATTGATTAACAGTTTTATCAGTTTAACAATACAGTAATATTAACCCAGGTTGTGGTTGTTGTTCCAAGGTTGCCACCGCAGTTCCCATGGTTTGGAAACGGATGTGTGGGTTTGGGTTGCATGCTGTACACCATGTTGGTAGGAGACCTCCGTTTGACACTGATGCTGTTAAAAGCACACTTACACGTGTTGTCAGGCCAACTATGAGGTAAGCATTACATTAAGTCTCCTTTCTTGGAGTAATCAATTTCTTCTGTACAAAAAAACTGACTGTAACCCCGTAACATTCTCAAATTTTTTATTTATTACAACATTACAAAGAAAACAACATTTTATATAAGTTTGTATTTTTTTTTTACATTTACAAAAGCACATCACTTAAATGAATCAAACATTATATCATATTGGCCTGAATATAATACAGGCCCACACATAATATAACCCTAAAAATTTTGAAGTGTTCTACTTTAAAAAAATAAATTGTCTCAAATATATCATGAAGTAAACACAAACAAATTTAATACATTTTTAATTAGTCTTTATAAAGCATTTCTTGATGCACAAGCACTACTAAAATGTCTTATTTTTTTTCCTTGAAAGTTGTATATTAGCCTCAAAAACACCAATCTTTTTATCAGCCTGCACTTTAAATCTGTTTTTTACACCTCACATATTGCTCTTAATTTAAAATTAATATTGTAGCTTCTTCTCATTCCCTTGTTTACTGAAATCCCAAAGGGAAGACTTCTTTACAACAAGATTGCTCACTTGCGGATCAACCATGGGTGATTTTTTAAATATCAGTAACTTAGCACAAATTCTTCCCCCAACTAACACTGGCCTATTGAATTATCACTCCAGTGACACTGAGTGGTGGAAATCATCTCTCTTTCCCTTTATTTTGATCTTGAGTTTATTATTAGATCCACAAGATGATTCCCGCCAGCCAGTACAGTTCTACCCCCTACAAAATAGACTTCTGTAGAAATCTGTTAGTTTTTTTTATTTAAAAATGTTAGACGCGCAAATAATACGAGCACAGTTTTCGGAAAGACATTTTAAGGAAAAAAAAAATTGCTTATATGTCAGAATTGTGGAATCAGTGTTCTAAGTTTTTGACTCTGACTCCTCAGAAATGGCTAAAGAATATTAACTAGAATTAACAAATTAACTGCAGTAAAATGCTAAAAACAGATTACTTGATGGGAAGACTCTGACATTGTTAATTTATATTTAAATAAATTTATCAATAAAATTACAAACATTGGCTAAAACATAAAAGAATAAATTAAATATCTATTTCTATTATTGTTATAATATTGTAAGTTTTCTTCTGAGTAAAGGGTCAAATTTCCGACTCCACTACCCCAGCCCTCTATATTCGAGCCAATATGTAACCACTTATGTTTACGATATCCTCATGTTCAATGACTCTACTATAGAATATTTTATTAGTTTTTTAAAGCAATTTTTATCAATAGGGTCTGCGACCAAATTTGAAACTTTTAATAGTTTTAAGGAACATAATCAAGAATATTGGGATAAAAATTATAAAATTGATGAGAAAATATTTATTGAAAAATAATTGATTCTGTACATATAAAAAACCCGTAACTATCAAAAATATACTATAACAAAATAATAATTAAATATGATTTGTCAAAACAAAAATAAATATATAAAAGTTTTATCACCTTTACAATAATATAAACAAGAAAACATTTACAGTTAAAATACTTTCAAAAAATACACATAAATTTAAAAGATTTTTTTTAAAACATTTAATGTTATGTCTATCAAAAAATGTTATAAACATAAGTACACAATTAAATTTATTTAATTGATTAAAAATGATGTGCCAAGTTAACATTCGAGGGGTGACATAAAATTTGAAAAAAAATAATAAATCCTTATAATAAATAATAAAATACCCTTATTTACTGCAAGTTAGGTTTAGCCTTCCCCTTCCACAACCAACTGAGTACAACACACTATTAAATTTTTATACAATTTAATAAAAAATATCAAAAAAAAAAAACATTCCAACCTCTTCACCTAACACTCATATAAAGACCCTTATGTGGTTAAATCCCTTATTCCTTGTACTAGCTGCCTATGCCGCACTTTACCCCACCGATCTTGAACGAGCTCAAAAAGGGTTTGAGTCAGTCAGTTTAAATTATAATAAATTTTATTTAAAAAAATCATGTTAGTTTATTAATTTTTAATAAATAAGACTTTATATTAAAAAAGTTTTAAATTAAAACTGCTTATTTTAAAAAAGTTAAAAAAAAGTAATATTAATTAAAAATTACATTTTATAAATACTGAATAGTTCAAAAAAATATTTTTACTGAAGGGAATTAAAGCTAATGATTTTTTTTAGATTACTTACATACAAACACCCTCACACTTAGTCATCATCCCCCCCCCCACCCCACACACACACACCCACCCACCAAAACCCCCAAACCCACCACACACCCACCACAAACCACACCACACCAAGCAAAGAAAAACCCCTTTTCCAAGAGCCAAAATTTAGAAAATTGCAAGCTTATAATCTTTAGACCCTAACTCTATAAAATTTAAAGCAAAAGGCTCAAAGCTCAAAACCATTTATAGCAGAGCCAAATTATAATTATATGGACGAGTGATAAACTCTTTTAAATAGCAACATGTTTAGTTTTCATACATGCCAATGTTGACATTCAAAGACCTTAGTTTTGGTCCTTAATCTAAGACTAAGGGGGAAAGAAGTTTAAGAGGAAGAAAACTCGATTGGCATGGTTAAAGCAATTAAACCCCGCCTTCCCTTTCACACTTTCAGGAGCTTGTCTAGGACCTAAAATTTTTTTTTTTTAATCAACAACGGCGAGTGTTTTTGGAGTTAAATGGGTAACATTATACATTTAATAATCTTGCAACATTTAAATGCCTATTTTTAATATAACACATTAATGTAGAGATGGAATCTTGACCTCGTAATACTTAAGGATAATTGAAAAAATTTAGGAGTCAAGTTTAAAACACAAAAATCAAATTTGAATTGGAATTTCTTTTAGAACTCTAATAATGCTTATTGGGGGTTCAGCACCAACATAATTTTTAATAAAAACTCAACAATCAAACCCCAGACCATTATTTTAATACTTTATAAATGTAATGAAGGTTTTAATTAATTCCTTTTAGCAAAAAATACTAACAATTAGTACCTACCCATTATAGTAAATAAATATTATTCTGTTATTTCCTATTTTTATTCTTCTAAAATTCTGTCATATCAAATATGTTACTATAATTGATTTAATCTCAGGTTCCACCCACTTATCAATTGAAGCTAAGGACCTTATTGAATCCCGCTGAAGAAGAACCCTAAGGACAGGATACCACTTCGAAGGATCTTGATCACCCTTTTATGAAGAGGGAACATCACAAAGGTTCTTGCCACAGGTTTCAGAACAAAGTTTAAGAACACTTTGAATTTGGGATCACAATCTCAACTGTATCCACCTGTGGGCCGGGTCAATTTAGTAAATGCTACCATCTGCCTCCATGGTGGCTACAGACAAGGAAAACCTGGAAAAGTCAGGGAATTTTTGGGTGACAGGAAAACCGGCAATGTCAGGAATTTAACTAAAAATAAGGAAAATCCCGGAATTAAAAATTATATCTAAAATATCCCATTAATTTCGCAACTAAACACTTAAACAAAAGTTTAAAAATACCTAAATAAAAAAACATTTTAATTTTTAAAATAACTTTATAAAATTTTTTATGTTTAGTAGATACAAACTTTTTTTAATATGTGATCAATAATAAATAAAACAAGTCAAATTTTCCACCATTAAAACTGGGAAAAAAATAGTCAGGAAAAATTGAAAAATTGTTGCCTGGAAAAGTCAGGAAATTTTGTAAAATATGTTTTGTAGCCACCCTGCCTCTGTCCCTTTCCCCCTATTTTCCTCCTTTAACCTTTCTCCCATTCTTATCCTCTTACTTGCACTCTTTATTTTATCTGCTTCTCCCATCTTTATCTTGGTCTCCCTTGTGGAGTTTTTCCTACATACATCATCTCCATAATTTCCTTTGGTATTCTTTCCTTTACCGTCCTCATTACATGCCCATGCCATCTCAACCTTGTTTCTTCTATCTAATTTACTCCCTCTACTACTCTTGTCTGGATAAATTCATTCCTATTCCTGTTTCTCCTAGTAATATCTAATATGCTACTCACATATTTGATTCCCACGGACTCCACTTTCCTTGTGTCTCTCACATTCACTGTTCATAATAACTGCTCCATATGTGATTAGTAATACAAAGCATGCCTATGCCACACTTCCTTACACTTTAAAGGCATGTCTCTTTCGCCATAGTAGGTATTTTACCACTTATAGAACAACTCTTCCTGCTGCCTCCCACCCTCCCCTCTACCACGCTTCCAAGATATCTCTACCTTTCTCGGCTCTACTCAGCCCTATCCACTTCATTGTCATTACCATCACTTCAAACCTCGCCATGTTAAATTTCATTCAACTTTCTTTCACTTCCTCATTCCATTCCTGTAGCTGTTCCCGTACTTCCTCTTCCTTATTCCCCCATAGCATTAAGTCTTCTTCAAGCATAATGGCGTTCATTTCTTTCCTTGAGTTTTCATGCCACTTTATTAATGACCATTCCATTACCATTACAAATTAAAAAGAGTAATAGTAAGAATGTTTAACATAAGGTGGATCAATGGTTAAATAATGTTACATAAAGTAATATACATAAACACAATATAATATTTTTTCAAGCATAAAACAACTTAAAAAAATATTTGGACTTTGCACACCCCTAATATATATGCTAAAAATTATTACTGTTGATGACTATAATTAGTCTACTTATACTAATATTGTTAAATGAAACACTTCAGCTATGTTCAGATGCCACAGTGGACAGTGGAATATGGGCACCATGTCCACCAACACACAATCAAGTAGAACTAAGACACATACAACCCTTAACAAAGTCCTGGGCCCAAGGTAAGTTTTTAAAAGTAATGTACTGTGAGCAAGACAAACCTTAAAAACTTTTGGTGAGTGCATTAACATCCTAAATCAAATAAAACAAATCAGTTCATTTTAATATATAAGGCCTAAGTTTGGTAAACTAACTGTGACAACTTAAATCCTGCTTTTTTTTTCTTTCTTTTCTATCAATAAACAGTTCAATTATGATTGAATTTTTAGGTTTTACAAATTTTTTTTACACATAAAAAAAAACAGGCAAACAAGTTCTAAGTGTCTTATATGAAATATGGATAACAAATATATCATTGTTTGCTAATACATCACCTTTAAAAAAAAGGAGAGAGAAAAAAATACTCATTTAAAGAGAAAAAGTAATGAATTGAAGGGTTAAATTAGTTACAAACCCAGATATGTTTCTATCTACTTGGGATTATTTTAATTTGGTTAAAAGATACAATCTGCGATTCTCACTTGATAAATACGGGTATGATTTGTTTGAAGTATTACTGAATAAACTTTTGTTAACTTGAATAAAGAGTGCTAAATAATGTACTTACTCTTTTACTATTTTTTCTTAACAGAAGCTTTAACTGATTCAAATATTTGCGGGTCTGAAAAGATTTTACAACCATCAGCCCAATCCTAACGCTAATTTTCAGTTAAGTCCACTGATGAAAACTGCCCTTCCAACAAGAACCCAGCAGCCCTTTAGTGAAATGGAGCTGCTTTCCAACTTCCCATCTAAACTGGCCCATTCACGACGAACTTCAGCATCTTTGTCCCGTCTTCACGAAGGATTCAAAATCCTACAAGTAGGATGTTGTTTCAGACTGCCCGAAGGAGCACTCAGCCTGTTTTGGTGGTTGTGCCAGCCAAAGGGGCAAAAAAAATCTTGCAAAGGAAGATATTCTTTCACAAACAGTTTTAAATGGGTGCTGCAGCAGCAGTACCAAAGTAGTCACAGCTCAAACAATGGCCAGGGTGCATTCATGCACATTCACAATAAACAAGCTAAGAGCGATGCCTGGGTAAAAGTGATGGAAGCAACTATCACGCTTCCGACAATAACTTGCACTTTACCTATGAGACAAAACCTAAGACAAAAGTTCCTCATGCAGTATAGGGAAAAATTGTTAGTTGTGATGATGTCTCACTAAGCAACACAGTCAACATTCAAAAACAAGCCAACATTCCCACACCACCAATGATTGTCCAAATCCACCTTTTCTTCGTTTACCGCAAGAACCTTCCAGGATTTAAAATATAAACGAAAGGCCTTTGTCAAACCACCATCATTTACAATGTTGCAATGCTAAGTGAATGTGTTTGTCACCAGGAAAAATCATCATTGGGTAGTAATGAAACTAAATCCTCATTAATATTAAAAAGTTTGAAACAAGCGCCTTGAGGAAAAGGGGTTTGACCCCAACTGTAATGACTTTTGGGGACCATGATGATCTGTTTGAAGAGAGAGGGAAACAAACTTTTAACACTTAGCAAGAAAAAATTTTTCACCAGTGCATCAGAGAGAGTAAATTTAGTGTCAGAAAAATAAACCCCGACGAGAGAACAAATTGTTTAGCTGAAAGGAGAATTTTGTCCATATAAAAAAATCCCCGAAAACCATTGAAAAAATCTAAAGGTGAATTTATAATCTGGTCCACTGCTCAGCCACTAATTCTGCACACTTAAACCTAAAAGACATCGACCAAGAAGCCGTGCTCTATTCTTATCCGGGGGAAGGGGTCTTGAGTTTTAAAAAGAGGAGACAAATTTTCCGAGTGTGCAAATTCTGGGTGGACTTAGGTAATGATGACTGTTAATATTTTTAATTGTTTACTTACCAGGGCATAAAATAAGCATTGGTTTCAGACAAATTGCCCCATCCTGAAGATTTTGGTCCAGAGCCCAAGTCTTCAAACTTGGTTTGTTCCCCACAGGGCTTAAAAAAAAATTGTCTTCACAAATGTTAAACAATGGGGATCTGCAATTTTTGAATATATCAATAATTCAATAATTATTGCACTTAGCTCATCTGGGACTGCTCTGCTGGGGGTCCCGGTTTTTTTTCCCGGCATGGTAAAAATTTATATTGGTGAACTGGGGTTTAACTTTCACATGAAAAATTTAACCATGGGGACTAGATGTTGTGCCGTCCTATCTTGAATTAATTAAAACATATGAGCCTATGGGGTCTACCACCCTTAGGGGGAAAAAGTATATTGGATAAAAAATGATTCAGCCATAGGGAAAAAACAGATGGATGTAAATGTAAAAAATTATCGATAACTCGAATAAAAACAAACTAGAAAAAAACCCAAAAGGTTTTAGGCTTTTAAAAATCCAAAGTGTCCCTAAAATATGATTTTAATATTTTTAATAACAATTCCTGAAAGGGTTAAGTAAATTTTAAACCCATTTTGACGAAAAATACCCCATTTTTACTTTTGTTATGTTATGAGGTTTAATTTACAAGTTCTAACAAAAAAAACCCTCACTCATGTAAAGTTCAGGGTTTTATTCGGGGCCCCTTTGTGAATTTGTAAAATTTCCAAACTTCAACAATATTTTTTTATTTTAAATTTTCATTTATTTATGAATCATTTTATTGAAAAATTAAAAAGGGACACGGGAATTAAAAACCTGAGTAAAAAGATCCTAGAATGATTCTCTTATCGTGCACAATAACTTTTGTTTTTTTAAAATTTTCGGTCCCCTATATACGGGAAATGAGGGGGTTCCATTAAAACTTTTCCCCCCCTGAGCCCCTCCTAAGGGGGGGCCGACGCCATACACGCTTCGAGTCTCTGCCACAAAATAGGAAAAATATTTGTAGTTTCCCGGGATAAACTTTTAGAGCATAATAATCTTGTTAAGAATGTTGTTGAAAAAGACATTTCACAATACTCAGGGGAAAAAATAGGGGAACCCATCTCAGTATAAATTTTAGCTAAATATAGTTAATTTAAATTTTGGTTTCCTTGAAAATTCCAGACATATCACAAAAATCATTGGAACAAAACATATGGAATCAAGGGGGAAATCCCCAAACAATGACATGCATTGACCCATTAAATACTGCTTCTAGTTTTTTACTAATAAAACTTTGTTTAGTTGGGGCTATTAAATGTTAAATAAAGATGATTTAAAAAGTGCTATCATCCCAAAACCACCCGGGAAATCGGAACCAAAATTAATATTTATTTTACCAAGAAAGGAGATTTTTTTACCATAAAGGTAATGATTTGGAAGCAACCTATTTTTTTTTTTACTTGGAAGTAGGTGAAGAAAGGTTTTTTATTGCAAACATGGCAAAAGTATATCAAAACATTTGATAACACTTTTATCGCTAATATAGTATATTAACACATAAGTTATTTCCCAAAAGGTGAAAGTAGTGACTTTCAGCAATTTTTTTAAAAAGAACCTTTTGTAGCTTCACCCACTTTTTTACCTAATGGGGGGGATTATTGAGGTTTTTTTCATCCATTATTATTTCCAGCCCGGACCTGGGTTATTTTATTTAACCCTATATTTTTTCCTCACCGGGTTGCTAGTCCTGTCAGAAATTCATTGGTTTAAAACTAACCTAAAAATAGGGCTACAACATTCAGTCCCCACTGTAAATTTTTTAATATGAACCGGGAAACCCATATTTCATCATGATAAATTTTTCCATTCCCGGGAAACAAACTCGGCCACTCAACTCAGCATAACATCCCCCCGACTACTGAGGTTCGGACATTATTATGATAAAGCTTTTTTCAAATCTTGTGTCCAACCAAACCAAAATTATTATGATTTCTCTTAATTTGCTCTAAAATTTTTTTAATTTTTTTAAACATTTATCTTTTTGAAGGTAAAATTTTTTTAATTTATATTTTTAGTTTGTAAACTTTTTTAAAGCTAAACACCCAAAATCCTAATACAGTGAAAGGGAAAATGCCTTTTATGGAGAACACTCCAACCCCGATTTTTTAAGGCATTCTACAAGGTGGTTCATTTTTCAATTCATAAAATCTTTCCCCGTGGGTTTAAAATTTTTATAAAAAAGTATGACGTAATTCCCAGGGGGGAAGGGACCCAAACAGGGAGGGGGGAAATAAATTTATCCTGGGGGGACTTGGGAAAGCCCGGGAAAAAAAGTTGAAGAAAAGTTTTATGTCCTGCCACCAGTTGCTTACCAAATACCAAGGTACAACATTACAGGACAATACAAGCTTTTTCAAATGAAAGGGTTTGGGGGGGCCCCCGTTCATTAAATATTTAAGATCAGTATTTAAAAAAAATCTATTCAACATTTAAAAAAAGTTAGATTTTATCTAAATATATTTTTAAAGCTTTTATTTTTCTAATTAGAGGGTTGGGGGCCCAAAAATTAAATAGGGCAGATCAATAAACACCCAAATTTTAAATTTAAAACTTTTAAATTTTAACAAAATCAGAACTGAAAGAAAATCGTTCAATCAGAAAGGTAAATAAAAATTATGTTTTTATTTTGGGGTTTTAAGTTTGGGTCCGGATTCAAGGTAAAAAGAAATTTTTTGTCCCAGCTGATAAAAAAAAAAGTAGTTTGAGGCAGCCGTTTGTTCTTTTCTTAAAAGTAATTTTTTCATGCAAAAATTTTTTCTTTCTTTAAAAAACAGAAAAAAATCTAACAACATTTTTAAATTTCACCCCCTTTGTTTTATATATTTTCCAAAAGCTCATGACGACAGACTACAAACTCTTTTATGATGAATGAAATAGGCATCAATAAAATAACTATTTTTTGGGGTAAAATAAAAACCCCAGGTTGGGGGGTTTACCCTAACATCAACAAAATATATTCCTCTTTGTCCAAATGGACCATGAAAAGGTGAACTTGTTTTATTTTCATGTGTAACAATTTTTCTTTGTCCATTTTTTCTATTTTTCCCCACCAACCAGTACCTCTTCCAAATATAAATAATAACACTATTTAAGAGGAAAAGGTTTAAAACCATTATTTATTAAAACCCAAAACCCTTTACTACCTCTAATTCAAATTCTAATCTGAATCCTGTATAAAAATTTACCAACACTAAATTTAAAAATAAAGTAATGATTTTTTTTGCACTCATTAAAAACAAATTTCCCAATTTATCATTTTTTTAATTTTATATTTTTTCTTTTTTTGTTGGGGGGACCCGGGGGTTAGGGGGAAGGGTTGACTTCTGTCAGGGTCCGGGGGCAATCCCGGCCCAGCACAAATTTATCTAGTGTCAAAACCCTTTCCTTTACCTCTGACAAGACATGTATTAATCACAAAATGTGAATGTGTGAATTTAGGCCTCCCCCCGTGGTTTAGGGCCCCTTTAAAAGTAGGTCCCCCTATTTTTTTCTACAATACTTTACCCTTTAAACCCTTTTGCGAGTGTAAACCCCGAACGGGGAGAAACGCGGGGGTAATAATAATAATAAAATAAATCACCCCTAATTTTTCGAAAATTTTTAAAATC
>JBCFYV010002389.1:0-37811 GCA_039000515.1 Timema cristinae
TACATGAGCAAATTTTAAAAATTGATTCATTAATCATCCGGCTCGCCTTTTGCTGGATTCCTGGTCACGCTGGTCTTCCAGGAAATGAGATGGCGGACCAGGCAGCCAAGGAGGCAACATGCCTGCCTCCGGAGGCGAGTCTGGGTGTCATGTTTTTAGATCTAAAGGGTTATGTTCGGCGTGGAGTCTTACGCACCTGGCACGAGCAGTGGGTCTCGACCCCTGCTCAGAACAAGCTGCGGTCCATCAGGGACGGTGTGTCGCGATGGCCCTCTTCTATACGAAAGTCTAGAAGAGAGGAGGTCATCGTGACGAGACTCCGCGTCGGGCATACATTTCTAACCCACGGATTTTTACTCAGAGGGGATCCACCTCCAGTGTGTGAATTTTGCGATGCTCCCCTTAGTGTGCACCACATATTGGTGGAGTGTCGCAGATATGCCCCTATTCGCCTGGCCCTTGATTTTAAAGGTGACCTTCGTTTTTTATTACGCGACAGCGCTGAAAGAGTTATGTTTACTCCATTTTATACGCCAGGCGAATCTTTTTAGTACCATTTGAGTCACTTTTATAAAGTGGCTCATATGGATTTTATCTCATATTGAGACCCTTTTTAACATTTTAGTATACTTTAATGTGTTTGTCTTGTCGTTTTATCCATTTTAACAAACTTTAATAAAATAGTTATTTTAACATCTTAGTTTTGTCTTTTTAACTAATATATTGTTTTAATATGTTTGTTTTGTTTTTTCTTAAAGTGATACACCTGTGGGTTTTTTTAGCAGGTGTTTCACTCAATTGTACTTTGAGGCCATTTGAGCACTCCTATGGAGTGTCTCAGGTGGTGAATGATTATATCTCTCCCCTATGGGGATTTTATTATGTTTTAAATATATTTCAAGGCCCTAATGACCTCGATGTGTCGATGGGCTTCCAAACCACAATAATAATATTAATAATAAGTTTGTGCAGGAAATTGCTAGTTTTACGTCCGGAACCCTCATGAACGCAACCGGTCTTTTCTCAAGGTAGGGTACCCGGTTGTCATCCCTAAGGCCCTTCTACCAAGATATTACAACCGGCGCACTTTCACTCAGGAGCTCAAGGCAGTGGTATCCAATATTAACCTAAGAAGAGCCGTGTTAGATGCCCAAGGTCGTCAACAGAGGGGCCAAAGGCCTCTGTGCAGGATTTGACGGCAGGGGAAGGGAAGAAAGAAGGAAGGAAGATGTAATGAAAGAGAAGGTTGAAGAAGGAAGAAAGAAAGAGAATGAAAAAAAGAGGAAAAAAAGCAAGTGAAAGGAAAGATGTAGGATAGGGTTGTCCTGCACGAGGTACATCCTGCACAGATGCTTCCCCTTTTAGTCGCCTCTTACGACAAGCAGGGGTTACTGCGGGACTATTCTAAACCCCGTCCCGCAGGGGGATTTTTTTTTTAACTTCTATATGACTCGAAGGTCCAAAGAGAGCATTACACAGTCGACCAAACACCAAAACCTGCAATAGAAATTTCAATTTAACATGATTATCTCACACAATGCAACTTTGGATTACAAGAAGAAGAGTCTTATGAAAATGCATTGAAAGAGGATTATCGATTAAACAATTATTGATTTTTACACAGAAATCTACTATGTCCCAGTTTCCAACAGAATTGTCTTCTTTCCATGCAAAAAGGACCATGTACATTTTTCTCAGATTGGCTAAATAGCCCTCATCTCTACTGTTTCCTATCATTGCCATGAGTATCCCTTCAGTGTATCTCTCAATAAACCATTTTCCGCTTTCACCAAGCACATGTTTTGCCATGTTTATAACATTACAATCTTGCATAAGCCTAGGGTCTTCCATAGTCATCATCCCTAGTGTGTTCACTGGAGAGAACAGGGCTCTTGTTGTGTATGGGCAGTATGCGGTGTCTTCCTTCATTATAGCATTTTGTCTTACGAGAACAATAATGTCTGGAAAGTCATAACAAACACCGCTGTTATCTGCTCACACCAGAACTTGTTTTCAGCGCTCTGTTTGAAGATTTCTATGGTGATTATGTGTATCCTATCTGTTGCACATTTCGTGTGGTTCGGCCCTCTAACAACTATTCCTGACATAACTTTTGAGATTTTACTTGGGTCTGATTTTTCTCTTAAGGTTGCATACATTGGAAATATTGCAATGCTTTGCCTCATTCTGTTATACCTTTTAGTGGTGCCTGAGTATGCACTTCCTAGCCTGGAATAAAAATTTGTCAGCTTGGATGACATAATGGCTGAATTGGACAAAAGCATTTGACCAAAGGCCAAATCAGTAATTGTCTCACTTATTAAAGAAACCGGATGCTCTTTGTCCTCAGGAGATATCAGTAGCTGCGAATAAGGGATGTAGTTGTCATATGGATGGTCTTCATTCAGTCTCCTCAAAACTTCATCAAACCATGTGTGGTATTGCAAAGGTTCAATGGTAGAGGTCTCCTTTTGTTTCATGTTGGAAGACATCGGATTGTACACCCTCTTTTTCTTATCTTTACCTAACATTTTATCAATGGTTGGATAGCTTCTCCTACTGCCTTCTTGATGGTGTTGGAGGAAGGTGTTTTTGTCTCCTGTGTCCCACATTTCCATTACCTCATATAGTATTGACTCAGATTCTTTTATCCCTATTCATTTTGTGCAAGAGTCTCCTTCTTTGTCTCTCTCTGACCACATGAAATTTATTAATGTTTGGACCATTTCTTTGTCAGTCTCCCAATTTCCTTGGATGTTCAGAGTCCACCCTTCTGGAGACAGCTTTCCTTTCCATTTGATATATTTCTTCCTTTCTTTCTCCTGCATATTGGAAAGATATCTTAGGGAGAATCGTTTCTGGGTGGCTTTCTTCACACTTATAGACTTCTTCTTTCTCAATCTCTTTAAATATCTCTTTTTCCCAGTCGTGGGTCCACTCTCTCATTCCTATTTCAGAGGTTTTGGAGCAGAATACATCAGGAATCAACTCAACATTGTTTTGTATCTCTGTTTCGATTATGTTCAATCTTTCGATAACCATTTTTCTCTTGAGCAAGAAAGTTGTTATCTTATTTCTAGCAGAAGGAAGTGAGTCTATGTTTAAACAAGTAAGGTTTAGAGTTTTGGAGTTTATTATTATGAAGGAGGTATGTGGATTTTTCCCGGTGTATCTTTTCCGTATTGTCTCTTCTCTCTCTACCTCTGATGTTATGATGATTTTCATCAATTTTTGCTCTCTTCTATCTACAAGGTCGAATAGCATGTCTAGGGGTTCTTTTTTCATTTCCCTTAGTACCATTTGTTGCACTGCGGAAGGACAGGGGGAATGTGATATAAGAGAGAACCTGTATTTGGTACAGTCCCTAGAGATCATTTTGTCGTAACTCTCCTCTAGGTCAATGTCTTCTTCAATTATTGTGGATTCTGCAATGGTGCAAGTTGAGCTATTGCTCGAAACAGACATTTGGTCTTAATTTTTTTGGCTGCTGTGTTCTCTTGCTCTCTTTTCTTTAGATGTCCCCGCTTCTTCAAATTCTTGTTTCCTTTTCTTGGGTTTGGTTGGTTCTTCAGTGGCAGGCTCCATATTGCACAACAGTATACAGACATAAATGTGTCTTGCCTTTAGTTCCCGTTGTCTTTCTGTGAGTTTTATCCATTTTTCATTTACTGCAGCAAATCTGTTTATCAGTATCGATGGATAAAGGTGTGATTGGTAAAGAAGAGTATGATACTTGTCCATGGCAATAAAAAGTATAAGTAAAGGGTCTGATTTTACTCCATTTTTAAGTGTTTTATTATTTACCCTTACATTCTGTGGTTAAATTTAGTACCTTCTGTATTATAACATATAATTTAAAAAGAGGTTATCCTAAGCTATGTAATATTTCAGAAATGAAAGTAGCTCTAGGCACATGGTAATATAGATGGTTGACTAATGCAGTGTGGAATGCATTTTTTTTTGCACCACATCTTAGTATCCGTTAGGTTTGTATGCCCATGTACTAATTGCGTTAATGAGTTTGAAGTATAATTTAGAGGATGTGCACCCACATGGAGAGAAAGAGTGGGAAACCATTTAGCACAAACTGTCAGTGCACCCAACAGGATATTAACACGAGATTATCACTTTAGACCTTGCAGTCACCGTGGTGATTTAAATTGAATTTTTAAAGCATACCCCCCCCTGCGGGACGGGGTTTATAATAGTCCCGCAGTAACCCCTGCTTGTCGTAAGAGGCGACTAAAAGGGGAGGCTTCTGTGAAGGACGTACCTCGTGTGGGACAAACCTATCCTATATCTTTCCTTTCACATCATTTTCTTCTACCTTCACTTTCCCCCTTTTTTCACTCTTCCCCCTTCGCTTTATCTATCCTTACCTTTTTCTTCCTTTCCCCCACCGTTCATCCTGCACAGAGGCCTTTGGCCTTTCCGTTGACGACCTTGGCAACTAACCCGGCTCTTCTCTGTTTATTATTGGATACCACTGCCTTGAGCTCCTAAATGAAAGTGCGCCGGTTGCAATACCTTAGTAGAAGGGCCTTAGGGATGACAATAACCGGGTACCCTACTTTGGGAAAAGATCGGTTGCGTTCATGAGGGCCCGGACGTAAAATTGGCACTTTCCTACACCCACTTGCTGCGATGACCTCTGTCTCGGCGATGCTCTATGCGAAGGTTGTCATGTCTAGCGTCGTATATAGCCTCTCATCGGGACAGTTAACAGGGCCATATGTGGTAGTACCAACTTGGATCACCCTGGGTCTACGATCCGAGTACTGTGTAGGTTGTCCCCAATTACGGCATGGCCGATAATTTTGTCGCCGCTGGCATCGTACTGGGGAGGTCCACGAGGAGGGCTCGATGGGGTTCCCCGAGGAGGCCTCCTCGGGGGTAAAGGTTGTGGAGGTGACTTCGGCGAGGGTGTCGCCCCTTTTACTAATTTTGGCGCCACCATAGATGGTGCTGGTTGTCTTTGAGTGTCTCGAGTAGAGACGAGTAGCACAGGTCGTGTAGGCGTATTACCAATATTAACTGCGCAATGGCAGTTGGGGCAATTTATGTTCTGGCTTACAATTTGGCTATAAGATGTCTGGAATACCGGAGCTTGACTGGATACATATTCCTTGCGTGCCTGGGCATAAGGGATCTTCTTTTCACATTGGATCTCCAGGGCTTTTTTCTCCACCTTCCATTTCGGACAGGTCCGAGACCAAGCAGAATGCGGACCCTTGCAGTTGACGCAGAACTTAGGAGACTCACACGGTGTATCGTGAGCCTCCTGTCCGCAATCCGCACAGGTTGGCCTTCCACGGAATCTCAGCTTCGCATGCCCAAATTCCTGGCACTGAAAGCAGCGCCGAGGATTGGGAACGTATGGCCTGACTCTGAGCACATGGAAGCCTGCTCGAACCTCCTTTGGAAGGTTAGGTGTCGCAAAAGTGAGGATATAGGTGTCGTTTTTTTTATCTTGTCCGTTCTTTTTGGTGACAATACGGTACACTTCGGTGACGTGCTGAGGGGAAAGCTCCTCACAGATATCCTCAATGCTCACGCAGTCGAGGTCATAGCAAGTGACCACTCCCTTGCAAACATTGAGGAACCTGTGAGGTTCCACCTTCACCGGTATATTTGCCTTATTACTCAACGGTATTTCGGAGATCGCCATAATATTCGAGGATTGTGTGTCGGTCATAGTCTGAATCATAATGGTGCCATCACGCAGTTTCCTTATTAAAACGTCAGATTTTGCTGCTCCATTTATCACTCTTTCGAGGATAAATGGGCTGACAAGTTCCAGATCTTCACTTTCATCTTTTCGAGACATCACCAGGAAGCGGGGCTGGGGCCTCACCACTTTCTGACTTTTTATCAAAACAGGGCTGGACGGCCTTACCCGTTTCCGCCTCTTATCATTAATACCGCCCTGTGAGGGGCCGGGCAGTAAGATGCCAGCAGAACTTGGCAGTACGGTGCCAGCGGACAGTAAGGTGTCAGCTGTGACAATGGACTCAGTCATGAGTGGGAGGACAACCTGCAAAAGTACTCGGATCTTAGACCCAGGTTGATCCCAGTTGGTTCTACCACATAGGGCCCTGTTAACTCTTCCGGCGAGCGGCTCCATACGACGCTAGACATGACAACCTTCATATGGAGTATCGCCGGAAGAGAGGTCACCGCAGCAAGTGTATGCAGGAAATTGCTAGTTTTACGTCCGGAACCCTCATGAACGCAACCGGTCTTTTCTCAAGGTAGGGTACCCGGTTGTCATCCCTAAGGCCCTTCTACCAAGATATTACAACCGGCGCACTTTCACTCAGGAGCTCAAGGCAGTGGTATCCAATATTAACCTAAGGAGAGCCGTGTTAGATGCCCAAGGTCGTCAACAGAGGGGCCAAAGGCCTCTGTGCAGGATTTAACGGCAGGGGAAGGGAAGAAAGAAGGAAGGCAGAAGTAATGAAAGAGAAGGTTGAAGAAGGAAGAAAGAAAGAGAATGAAAAAAAGAGGAAAAAAAGCAAGTGAAAGGAAAGATGTAGGATAGGGTTGTCCTGCACGAGGTACATCCTGCACAGATGCTTCCCCTTTTAGTCGCCTCTTACGACAAGCAGGGGTTACTGCGGGACTATTCTAAACCCCGTCCCACAGGGGGATTTTTTTTTTTAACTTCTATATGACTCGAAGGTCCAAAGAGAGCATTACACAGTCGACCAAACACCAAAACCTGCAATAGCAATTTCAATTTAACATGATTATCTCACACAATGCAACTTTGGATTACAAGAAGAAGAGTCTTATGAAAATGCATTGAAAGAGGATTATCGATTAAACAATCATTCATTTTTACACAGAAATCTACTATGTCCCAGTTTCCAACAGAATTGTCTTCTTTCCATGCAAAAAGGACCATGTACATTTTTCTCAGATTGGCTAAATAGCCCTCATCTCTACTGTTTCCTATCATTGCCATGAGTATCCCTTCAGTGTATCTCTCAATAAACCATTTTCCGCTTTCACCAAGCACATGTTTTGCCATGTTTATAACATTACAATCTTGCATAAGCCTAGGGTCTTCCATAGTCATCATCCCTAGTGTGTTCACTGGAGAGAACAGGGCTGTTGTTGTATATGGGCAGTATGCGGTGTCTTCCTTCATTATAGCATTTTGTCTTACGAGAACAATAATGTCTGGAAAGTCATAACAAACACCCGCTGTTATCTGCTCACACCAGAACTTGTTTTCAGCGCTCTGTTTGAAGATTTCTATGGTGATTATGTGTATCCTATCTGTTGCACATTTCGTGTGGTTCGGCCCTCTAACAACTATTCCTGACATAACTTTTGAGATTTGACTTGGGTCTGATTTTTCTCTTAAGGTTGCATACATTGGAAATATTGCAATGCTTTGCCTCATTCTGTTATACCTTTTAGTGGTGCCTGAGTATGCACTTCCTAGCCTGGAATAAAAATTTGTCAGCTTGGATGACATAATGGCTGAATTGGACAAAAGCATTTGACCAAAGGCCAAATCAGTAATCGTCTCACTTATTAAAGAAACCGGATGCTCTTTGTCCTCAGGAGATATCAGTAGCTGCGAATAAGGGATGTAGTTGTCATATGGATGGTCTTCATTCAGTCTCCTCAAAACTTCATCAAACCATGTGTGGTATTGCAAAGGTTCAATGGTAGAGGTCTCCTTTTGTTTCATGTTGGAAGACATCGGATTGTACACCCTCTTTTTCTTATCTTTACCTAACATTTTATCAATGGTTGGATAGCTTCTCCTACTGCCTTCTTGATGGTGTTGGAGGAAGGTGTTTTTGTCTCCTGTGTCCCACATTTCCATTACCTCATATAGTATTGACTCAGATTCTTTTATCCCTATACATTTTGTGCAAGAGTCTCCTTCTTTGTCTCTCTCTGACCACATGAAGTTTATTAATGTTTGGACCATTTCTTTGTCAGTCTCCCAATTTCCTTGGATGTTCAGAGTCCACCCTTCTGGAGACAGCTTTCCTTTCCATTTGATATATTTCTTCCTTTCTTTCTCCTGCATATTGGAAAGATGTTTTAGTAATATCTCAGGGAGAATCGTTTCTGGGTGGCTTTCTTCACACTTATAGACTTCTTCTTTCTCAATCTCTTTAAATATCTCTTTTTCCCAGTCGTTGGTCAACTCTCTCATTCCTATTTCAAAAGTTTTGGAGCAGAATACATCAGGAATCAACTCAACAATGTTTTGTATCTCTGTTTCGATTATGTTCAATCTTTCGATAACCATTTTTCTCTTGAGCAAGAAAGTTGTTATCTTATTTCTAGCAGAAGGAAGTGAGTCTATGTTTAAACAAGTAAGGTTTAGAGTTTTGGAGTTTATTATTATGAAGGAGGTATGTGGATTTTTCCCGGTGTATCTTTTCCGTATTGTCTCTTCTCTCTCTACCTCTGATGTTATGATGATTTTCATCAATTTTTGCTCTCTTCTATCTACAAGGTCGAATAGCATGTCTAGGGGCTCTTTTTTCACTTCCCTTAGTACCATTTGTTGCACTGCGGAAGGACAGGGGAATGTGATATAAGAGAGAACCTGTATTTGGTACAGTCCCTAGAGATCATTTTGTCGTAACTCTCCTCTAGGTCAATGTCTTCTTCAATTATTGTGGATCCTGCAATGGTGCAAGTTGAGCTATTGCTCGAAACAGACATTTGGTCTTAATTTTCTTGGCTGCTGTGTTCTCTTGCTCTCTTTTCTTTAGATGTCCCCGCTTCTTCAAATTCTTGTTTCCTTTTCTTGGGTTTGGTTGGTTCTTCAGTGGCAGGCTCCATATTGCACAACAGTATACAGACATAAATGTGTCTTGCCTTTAGTTCCCGTTGTCTTTCTGTGAGTTTTATCCATTTTTCATTTACTGCAGCAAATCTGTTTATCAGTATCGATGGATAAAGGTGTGATTGGTAAAGAAGAGTATGATACTTGTCCATGGCAATAAAAAGTATAAGTAAAGGGTCTGTTTTTACTCCATTTTTAAGTGTTTTATTATTTACCCTTACATTCTGTGGTTAAATTTAGTACCTTCTGTATTATAACATATAATTTAAAAAGAGGTTATCCTAAGTTATGTAATATTTCAGAAATGAAAGTAGCTCTAGGCACATGGTAATATAGATGGTTGACTAATGCAGTGTGGAATGCATTTTTTTGCACCACATCTTAGTATCCGTTAGGTTTGTATGCCCATGTACTAATTGCGTTAATGAGTTTGAAGTATAATTTAGAGGAAGTGCACCCACATGGAGAAAAAGAGTGGGAAACCATTTAGCACAAACTGTCAGTGTACCCAACAGGATATTAACACGAGATTATCACTTTAGACCTTGCAGTCACCGTGGTGATTTAAATTGAATTTTTAAAGCATACCCCCTGCGGGACGGGGTTTATAAGAGTCCCGCAGTAACCCCTGCTTGTCGTAAGAGGCGACTAAAAGGGGAGGCTTCTGTGCAGGACGTACCTCTTGTGGGACAAACCTATCCTATATCTTTCCTTTCACATCATTTTCTTCTTCCTTCACTTTCCCCCTTTTTTCACTCTTCCCCCTTCGCTTTATCTATCCTTACCTTTTTCTTCCTTTCCCCCACCGTTCATCCTGCACAGAGGCCTTTGGCCTTTCCGTTGACGACCTTGGCAACTAACCCGGCTCTTCTCTGTTTATTATTGGATACCACTGCCTTGAGCTCCTAAATGAAAGTGCGCCGGTTGCAATACCTTAGTAGAAGGGCCTTAGGAATGACAATAACCGGTTACCCTACTTTGGGAAAAGATCGGTTGCGTTCATGAGGGCCCGGAGGTAATATTGGCACTTTCCTTAACCCACTTGCTGCGACGACCTCTATCTCGGCGATGCTCTATGCGAAGGTTGTCATGTCTAGCGTCGTATATAGCCTCTCGTCGGGACAGTTAACAGGGCCATATGTGGTAGTACCAACTTGGATCACCCTGGGTCTACGATCCGAGTACTGTGTAGGTTGTCCCCAATTACGGCATGGCCGATAATTTTGTCGCCGCTGGCATCGTATTGCCAAACCCTGCTGGCAACTCACTGCCCGGCCCCTCACAGGGCCGTAATATTGATAAGAGGCGGAAACGGGTAAGGCCGTCCAGCCCTGTTTTGATAAAAAGTCAGGAAGTGGTGAGGCCCCAGCCCCGCTTCCTGGTGATGTCTCGAAAAGATGAAAGTGAAGATCTGGAACGTGTCAGCCCATTTATCCTCGAAAGAGTGATAAATGGAGCAGCAAAATCTGACGTTTTAATAAGGAAACTGCGTGATGGCACCATTATGATTCAGACTATGACCGACACACAATCCTCGAATATTATGGCGATCTCCGAAATACCGTTGAGTAATAAGGCAAATATACCGGTGAAGGTGGAACCTCACAGGTTCCTCAATGTTTGCAAGGGAGTGGTCACTTGCTATGACCTCGACTGCGTGAGCATTGAGGATATCTGTGAGGAGCTTTCCCCTCAGCACGTCACCGAAGTGTACCGTATTGTCACCAAAAAGAACGGACAAGATAAAAAAACCGACACCTATATCCTCACTTTTGCGACACCTAACCTTCCAAAGGAGGTTCGAGCAGGCTTCCATGTGCTCAGAGTCAGGCCATACGTTCCCAATCCTCGGCGCTGCTTTCAGTGCCAGGAATTTGGGCATACGAAGCTGAGATGCCGTGGAAGGCCAACCTGTGCGGATTGCTGACAGGAGGCTCACGATACACCGTGTGAGTCTCCTAAGTTCTGCGTCAACTGCAAGGGTCCGCATTCTGCTTGGTCTCGGACCTGTCCGAAATGGAGGGTGGAGAAAAAAGTCTTGGAGATCCAATGTGAAAAGAAGATCCCTTATGCCCAGGCCCGCAAGGAATATGTATCCAGTCAAGCTCCTGTATTTCAGAATTCATATAGCCAAGTTGTAAGCCAGAATATAAATTGCCCCAACTGCCATTGCGCAGTTAATATTACCGATACGCCTACACGACCCGTGCCACTCGTCTCTACTCGAGACACTCAAAGACAACCAGCACCATCTATGGTGGTGCCAAAATTAGTACAAGGGGCGACGCCCCTGCCGAGGTTGCCTCCACCACCTTTGCCCCCGAGGAGGCCACCTCGGGGAGCGCCCTCGGGCTCTCCTGGGGGGACCCCACCGAGCCTTCCTCGTTGGCCCCTCTGAGCCCTCCTCGAGGGGCCCCGCTCGGGGATTGCCCCGAGCCCTCCTCGGGGTCCTAAACCATGTGCGACCGTTGTCGAGCCGCTCAACCCCGCCTCAGGAACTCCGGAGGTCGGGATGAGTGGTGGTACAGGTGAGGTCGCAAAGGCGAGTCCAACTGGTGCCTTGAGGAAGGACCAGCAAGGGACCGCCGAAAAAATTATTTTAAAAAAAGCGTTGAAGGCTTTAACAATGCCTTCGCGTAAGGATTCCCAGACCCAGTCTCTACAGGACAAACCAAAGCCTCTCCTGAAGCTGGAGGTCCAAGAGAGATTGGGAAAAGCAAGAGGACCTAAAAAAGTCCTCAATAAATTTTTATTTTTAAAAGATAGTGTTATGGATTGTGAGGATAATTAATTAAATTATATATTAATAAATAATGTCGCTACTACAATGGAATTGTAGGGGTTTCTATGCTCGTGTAGAGGAAATTAAACTACTAATTTCTTCCCTGCATCCTCCCATCTTGTGTTTGCAGGAGACCCACTTCCGCCCAAATGACAACCCGATGCTTCGTGGTTACGATGTATATCGTACCGACAAGCCACTCTTTGATCGGGCTAGCGGAGGTGTGGCTTTATTTGCATGTAGCAACATATATCATAAGTTTATAAATATTGTCTCTGATCTCCAAGTGATTGCTGTCAGAGCCTCCCTTCCTATGGAGGTAACCGTATGCTGTATTTACCTCCCAACAGGTGAACGGGTTTACAAGAGGACTCTAGAGGCCCTCTTTATACTACCTCCCGCCCCCTATATCATCTTGGGGGACTTTAACACGCATAACCTGGTGTGGGGTCTAATTTTACAGACCCCCGCGGGAGGATGGTAGAGGATATTCTCGTCTCGGGAAACCTGGTGTTAATGAATACCGGGACCCAGACACACTTCTCCACCTTTAATGGTGTATCCTCTGCCATCGACCTAGCCCAATTTAGCCCCGGGATTGCTGCTCACTTCCTTTGGGAGGTTCACTCGGACCTATGTGGCAGCGATCACTTTCCCATTCTGCTTTCACAAATTCAACATCCCCCCAGTACAGCACGGTTCCCCCAATGGGTTCTTAAACGTGCCGACTGGGATAAATTCCGCGAGCTCGCCGTTTTCCACGAATCCCCTTCTCCTGACGTCGATGTAAAGACTGGGTATTTTACTTCGACTGTCATCGCGGTGGCGAGGGCCTCCATCCCTAAATCCTCGCCAAATCCGCGCCACTGTCCCGTTCCCTGGTGGAGCGAGGAGTGTCGGTTGGCTATTTCTGACCGTCGAAGGGCCCTACGTCTTTTTCATCGACGTCCTACTCTGGAGAATTTGGAGTCATTCCGGATTCTACGTGCTCGAGCTCGCCGAGTCATTCGTGAAAGTAGAAGAGAGTCTTGGAGAAAATTTATTTCAACCCCTACAATATCCACTCCCACAACTAAGGTTTGGGATAATATCAGTAAATTACGTAATAGCAACAATTCCAACCATATACCTGCCCTCATGTCTAACGGTTCACGTGTCTACTCCCCTGTGGAGGTCGTAAATGTATTGGGCTCGATGTTCGCCGCTATTTCTAGCACTGCGAGCTACACTAACGAGTTCGCAGTTCATAAGAGGAATATCGAGCGCCATACTATTGACTTTGGCCAAAGTCGGGGGGAGGATTATAACTCCCCCTTTACCAAAGATGAACTGACATACGCCCTGTCCCAGGCTGGCAGCACAGCCTCTGGTCCAGACGACATTCATTACGAGATGTTGCGTCAGCTGCCCCTGCCGGACAGGCATTTCTTTTAGACCTCTACAATAATGTTTGGGAATCTCATCAGTTCCCCTCACTATGGAGGCAAGCAACCGTTATACCTATGTATAAAAATGGCAAGAATAAATTAGAGCCAACTAGCTATAGACCGATAGCTTTAACTAGTTGTGTATGTAAAATATTGGAAAAAATAATTAATAAGCGACTTATATGGTATTTAGAATCCCGCAATCGGCTATCTAATATTCAATGTGGTTTTCGCCGTAACCGATCCACGGTGGATCACCTTGTCTGTCTAGAGACGGCTATTCGTGACGCTTTTCTCCATAAGCAGCATCTTCTGGCTGTCTTCTTCGATCTGGAGAAAGCGTACGATACCACCTGGCAGTACGGCATTTTGAAAACACTTTTTAATTGGGGGTTTCGAGGAAACCTTCCTTCTTTTATATCTAATTTTATGTCGGATAGACACTTCCGGGTAAGGTTGAATAACACCTTATTCGATGATTTTATTCAAGAAAATGGGGTGGCTCAGGGTAGTATTCTGAGCTGTACGTTGTTCGCTATCGCGATAAATAGTATTGTGGAGAACCTGCGCTCACCTGTTCGTTCATGCCTTTTTGTGGATGACTACGCAATTTAGTGCAGTTCATCAAGTCTCCACAGGGCTGAACGACAGATACAACTCGCTGTAAACAATCTATGGTTGTGGGCATCTCGTAATGGCTTTCGTTTCTCTGCGGCCAAGACGACTGTCGTCCACTTCCATAGATTACGCGGAATACAGCCAGCCCCCAATATTTTAATGAACAACGTTGTTTTACCTGTCTCCGAGACCGTAAGGTTCCTGGGACTTTTATTCGATTTTAAACTAACTTGGATCCCCCACATCAAAGACCTGAAAGCGAGGTGTATCAAGGCATTGAATTTGCTCAAAGTGGTTAGCGGCCGGTCCTGGGGGGCTGATAGGGAAACCTTGATGCTTCTGTATAGGGCCCTGGTCAGATCTAAACTAGATTACGGGAGCTTTGTTTATGGCTCAGCTAGACCCTCGGCGTTAAAGATGCTAGATAGTGTCCACCATGCTGGCATTCGACTGGCTACTTGTGCCTTTCGTACCAGTCCAGTCGTCAGCATCTGTGCCGACGCCGGTGAGCCGTCTCTTTCTTACCGGCGGTCCTATCTTCTGGCATCTTACGTGTCGAAACTTCATTGCATGGCGCAGCATGTTGCCTATCGTCCTGTGTTTCATTCCCCTAACCGTGTCTTGTATGAAACCAAATGGCGTAGTACAAGGCCGGTTGGTATCAGGATGCTTTCGGTTTTCGACACGTGTGGGATAGTTTTGCCAAAGGCTATCCCCACATCCCCAGGTCGTGTTTCTCCCTGGAAGATACGCCTACCTCAATGCCATTTTGATCTTGCCAAGTTCCCTAAAGTGACCACCCCAAACTTTGTATATGAGAGGACCTTTAATGAGCTCCTCTCCACTCGCTTTCACGTATTCGAGCGCATCTACACTGATGGCTCTAAATCTGGAGCCTCCGTGGGATGTGCTTTTGTTGTGGAAGGATCCAATTTTAAATTTGGTTTACCTAAAGAAACCAGTGTTTTTACGGCTGAATTATATGCCATTTTTAAATCTTTGTCTTTTGTTTACCGAAGTAGTCACCGTTCTGTCCTCATCTGCACGGATTCCATGAGTGCTCTGTTGGCATTGTCCACTCTCTACTCGTGGAATCCTCTCGTGCAGATGATACATGAGCAAATTTTAAAAACTGATTCATTAATCACCAGGCTCGCCTTTTGCTGGATTCTTGGTCACGCTGGTCTTCCAGGAAATGAACTGGCGGACCAGGCAGCCAAGGAGGCAGCACACCTGCCTCCGGAGGCGAGTCTGGGTGTCAGGTTTTTAGATCTAAAAGGTTATGTTCGACGTGGAGTCTTACGCACCTGGCACGAGCAGTGGGTCTCGACCCCTGCTCAGAACAAGGGACGGTGTGTCGCGATGGCCACCTTCTATACGAAAGTCTAGAAGGGAGGAGGTCATCGTGACAAGACTCCGCGTCGGGCATACTTCATTGACCCATAGTTTTTTACTGAAAGGGGATCCACCCCCAGTGTGTGAGTTTTGTGATACTCCCCTTAGTGTGCATCACATTTTGGTGGAGTGTCGCAAACTAGCCCCTATCCGTCTGGCTCTTGATTTTAAAGGTGACTTACGTTTTTTATTACGCGATAGTGCAGATGGAGTTATTTGTTTACTCCGTTTTATACGCCAGGCGGATCTTTTTAATGCCATTTGAGTCACTTTTATAAAGTGGCTTTTTTGGATAGTATCTCATATTGAGATCTTTTTAACGGTTTTATTACAATTTAACATGTTTTTTTGTCTTTTTAACGTATTATAATTTTAACATGTTGTGTCATTTTAACGTGTTATATTTTAATATGTTTGTTTTGTCTTTTTATTGGGGTGATACACTTGTGTTGTTTTTTTAGCAGGTGTATCACTTAATTTATACCAAGAGTCCATTTGAGCACTCCTATGGAGTGTCTCAGATGGTTAATGTTTTATCTCTTTCCCCTATGGGGATTTTATTATGTTTTTAATATATTTCAAGGCCCTAATGACCTCGATGTGTCGATGGTCCGTTAAACAATAATAATAATAATAATCTATGAAAGCCATATTGGCAGCAGCGTAGCCTTTATATACACTATTATTATTATTATTATTATTTTTATTATTTTTATTAAGGTATGTAGGCGCGTCGACACATCAAAGTCATTAGCGCTATAAAATAATTAAAAAATTAATTCTTTGTTTGGAAAGAAAGAAAAGTGATACACCTGCTTAAAAAAACGCAGGTGTATTCGCTAGCTTAAGAAGACAAAACAAATATGTTAAAATATAACACATTAAAGAGACAAGACAGACATTTTAAAAAGATAATGTAATAAAAAGACAAAACTAACATTTAAATATATATTAAATCCCCCTACAGGACAGAATATAGAATAGTCCCGCAGTAGCCCCTGCTTGTCATAATAGGTGGCTTAAAGGGAGAGTTCTATAAACGACGTATTTCGTTCAGGACAAACCCATTCTAAAACTTTCCTTTCAATTCCTTTTTTCTCCCTTCAATCCTTTCTCTTTCTTACTCATTTCTTTTTTCCCTTCTCTTTCGTTCCTTATTTCTTCTTTCCCGTCTCTTTCTTTCCTTATTTCTTCATCTTCTCTTTATATCCTTATTTCTTCTTTCCCTTCTCTTTCTATCCTTATTTCTTCTTTCCCTTCTCTTTCTTTCCTTATTTCTTCTTTCCCTTCTCTTTCTTTCCTTATTTCTTCTTTCCCTTCTCTTTCTTAGCTTATTTCTTCTTTCCCTTCTCTTTCTTTCCTTATTTCTTCTTTCCCTTCTCTTTCTTTCCTTATTTCTTCTTTCCCTTCTCTTTCTTTCCTTATTTCTTTTTTCCCTTCTCTTTCTTTCTTTCTTTCTTTTTTCCCTTCTCTTTCTTTCCTTATTTCTTTTTTACCTTTTCTTTCTTTCCTTATTTCTTTTTTCCCTTCTCTTTCTCCCCTTACCTCTTTCTTCCCCTCCCCTTCCGTTCATCCTGCACAGAGACTTTTGGCCCCTCCGATAGCGACCATCGCAGCGAACACGGCTCTTCTCTGTTTATTATTGGATACCACTGATTTGAGCTCCTGAATGAAAGTGCGCCGGTTGCAATACCTTAGTAGAAGGGCCTTAGGGATGACAATAACCGGGTACCCTACTTTGAGAAAAGATCGGTTGCGTTCATGAGGGCCCGGACGTAAAATTGGCACTTTCCTACACCTACTTGCTGCGACGACCTCTCTGCTAGCGCTGCCCCATGCGAAGGTTGTCATGTTTAGCGTCGTGTGGAGCTCCTCGTCAGGAGGTTTAACAGGGCTTCATGTGGTAGTACCAACCTGTATCACCCTGGGTCTACTATCAGAGTACTGTGCAGGTTGTCCACAATATGAGGTATGGCCGAAACCTATGTAACAGCTGGCACCAATCTGCCACACCCCGCTGGAAAATCACTGCCCGGCCCCTAACATGTCCGTATTAATGATAAGAGACAGAAACGGGTTAAACCGTCCAGCCCTGTACAATTAAACATCTAGTAAGTGGTGAACCCCCAACCCCTCTTTCTGGTAATGTCGGTCATTTGCGTGAATAATGACATAACTAAAAAATTGCAATAAATGATAGGGAATCTTGAGTACTTTTTAATGGAAGAACGACTTGAGCGAGTTTCTAAAAATGGCCGAGAGAGAGCAGTACTGTCGTTATTGCGCTTTACTTTTTTGGTTACATGCTTTAATTCTATAGTGTGTTATCTCAGTTAGCACTTCGTCACCCGAGTATGCAAGTGTTCTATGTCCAATTTTCTAGTTTTGTGTAAAAGAGCATTAAAGTTTGACGATTTTTATAAAACCAATGATACTATATGACAACTCAAGTTTCTGTCCCCTTAAGTAATTACTTCTCAGACTTTCAATGACTGACAATGTTTGAGGTATGTGTACAAAGTAGAGATTTTAATTAATTAAATTGGACATACTACAAATGCACTTAAAGAAGATTGATTTTTTGAGTGCATTTGTTCTATCTCCAAACAATCACAATGAAATCGTTTTGCAAAATGTTTATATTTTCTTTTTAAAATGAACACTTATTTTATTTAGTAAATTACAAAAAAATAATAGTCTCTAATAGTACATTGAATGCACCGCAAAACAATAAATAAAACCATTTTGATTAATTAAACATGACTTGTTAAAAAAAGAAAACAAAATATTAATTATTTTAAGTTCTTTGTGGAAAGGCTTCGATAGAAAAGAAAAATTGTGGTGACCTGGTGGTCTAGGGGTAAGGGGTCAGACTTCTATGCTGGCGGCCGGAGTTCAATCCTCGGTCCCGCCACAAATTTATCCGATTACCAAACCCTTCCTTCACCTCTGACAAGACATCTTGTGAATGTGTGGAATGCCAGGCCTCCACCGTGGTTTGGATTCCACGTTAAACTGTAGGTCCTTCATTTCATCTCACAATCACCCTACCATTGCACATTAGCGTAAGTGCGTATAACCCGAACGGGTAGTAAGACGCGGTGCTAATAATAATAATAATTCATAAAATACATAATTATTTGTAGTAAGGAACAAAATATATTCTATTAGATAAGGATAGATATCAAATTAAAAGATATGAAAAAGATAGAAATCAGATTATTAAAACAAATTATATTGACAATATTAATTAAGTGTATTATTTATGAAGTCAATGGACAGAGTGGCAAAGTTGTTGTTACAACAGAAAATCAATTACAATCAATAATTGTGAGTAAAAATAAATTATATAATGAGAAAAAGTTTTAATTAGGTTAAAAGTAATAAATTGAACCATTAAAAACACATTAAAAATGTGAGTCGATAAAGTACATATACAATAAAACATTAAAATACATGTGTTATAGACAATTAGTTAAAATAAAATAGGGTGTATAATATTGATAAACAATATAAAATTATGGTTAGAAATAGAGTTCCATAGAGAATTGAGCCTAGGCTTGCATAAAAGTTTTTAGTTGGTTTGTTATAAATAAAAAAAAATTTAAATTATTCTATTCAGGATTTTATGTAATTACATTTTAACAACCCATAAATATATTAATACAAGTGTAGATGAAATATGGGATAGTATAAATGAAACTTAATATAGTGTAATAAGATAAAAGTCAAATGACACAGATTGGAATTTTGTGAAAACAAAGAAATTTTTTTATATATATATAAGTTGAAATCTATTCTTATCTGGGAGAATTTGAATTCCCTTGTTCCTTGAGAATGGGGTTGTTTAATCACAATTCCGACATGTTTCGGCGCTCGATGGCACCATCCTCAGGTCTAAACAAGAAAAAAGAGTTAACGTAAGCCGTGGTGCAAATACTCAATTTAGGCCAATATAAATAAATGTAAAATTGAATTTGGATAACAGTGTGAGTATGAGGTCTATATTAGCAGAAATGAAATATGATAATTACCATAGATGAATCCTGAAATGAGTTCATTGCACGAAGAATCGAGTAGAACTGAATTAATTAAAACGACGATGTGTAAATGTAAACACAGAAGTCATTTCTAGAAAGTCATGGATTATGAAAGGTGAAAGCAAAAAGGGGTAGAAACTTGAACTAAGTATAATGTAGCAAAATCTGAAGATAGATAGATATAAAATTGAACCATGGTAAACTAGGTTAATGATAAATGAATAAAAAGGGAAGGAAGAGAAAAGAGTAGATAATATAAAAGGATAGAGAAAGGTTCAAAGCTCTTCTTGACACTGGCCCGAACAGGTCGTTAACTACGATGGAAGGAAGGGCTGGATTAAGCAGGAATAGATTTTAATCTTGTGTGTTGTGGAAGTTTACTGAGAGTGTCAAACAGAGTCTGGTTCTCGAAGTTGGTCTGCTCATTTAAAACTTTTCTATTGTTAAGTAATGCAGTCTTTATAAAAATGTTCTCAGCGGTGTTCATGGAGGTGCCCTTGGAAGTACTGTAAACAAGTTTCATGCATTTATTCATGGGGGTGGGCTGATGGCCGGATTGTTTTAAGTGTTCGGAGAATTTAGATCTATTCCTGTCGTACTTGAAATCGCTTATGTGCTCGGAAAACCTAGTTGAAATACGCCAGCCAGATTTTCCAATGTAAACACTGTTGCATTCGCATGTAAGTTGGTAAATACCGCTATTTTGATTTTGGCAAGTGTAGTTGAGATTGGAGTTGTTGATGAGTTTTTTGATGTTGTTATTGGTACCAAATACTATTTTTAGTTTATGTTTCTTGAAAATGTTAGTGATGTTGTATATTTCTTTACCAGTAAAATTAAATTTTATCAATTTAGTTTTGTTGGCTGAAGTGTTATTAGAGTTATTTAAAGTACTGATATTCTTCAGTTGAGCTTTTTGCTTTTGAAGGATGCGATACACAAAGGAGTGTGAATAACCATTGGAAGTGGCTAGTAATTTAATAATGTTCAGTTCATGCTTAAAGTTCTTTCTGTTTAAAGGTATGTGAAGCAATCTATATATGAGACTATTGAAGGCAGCTTTTTTGTGAATCATTGGATGGTTGGAGTCGTTGGGAATAATGATATCCGTGTGTGTAGGCTTGCGGTAAATTTTGTATTCAAAATTATTCAGTTTGTTTTTGGAGATTGAAATGTCCAGGTAGTTGATGCAATTATTATTTTCATGTTCAACAGTAAAGATTATATTTGGATGAATGTTGTTCATATTTTGAGCTAAATCAGGTGGAGACGAGTTAGGAAGTTCATAGATAATCAGAATGTCATCGACATAGCGGCAATAAAAAATAACTTTGAAGAGTGTATTGAGTTGATTTAATACTTTATGGTCATAATGTTGCAAGAAAATTTCAGACATTAAACATGAAATAGGGGAGCCCATTGCAAGACCATCACTCTGAGAATAAAACTTGTTATTGAATTGGAAATAATTTTGTCTTGATACAGTTTTAAGGATCGATAGTATTTGTTTGATGTATTCAGGGGAAGCATTATTGTTTTCCAAAATGTTTTAGTAATGTTAATGGTTTCATTAACGGGCACGTTTGTATATAGATTGGAGATGTCTAGTGAGAGAAATTTGGATTGAGCACTAAGTGAAACATGTTTAAGTTTATTAATCAGATCATATGAGCTTTTGACATTATAAGTGTAAGGTAACTGTAAATTGTGCTGAAGTGTTTTAGCAAGAAATTTTGTTACTTTGTAAGCAGGAGCATTTCGATAATTGACCAGAGGGCATATGGGGATGTTGTGTTTATGAATTTTTGGAAGAGAAGTAAAATTGGGTGCTTTAGGGTTCATATTGATAAATTTGAAACTGTCCTTGGGAGAGAATAAAAGGGGGGCGTTTTTGAGCGAAGTTTTTATATCCTTCTGAAACTTAGTGGTAGGGTCAGATTTAAGTTCTTTGATGTTGTTATTGTTTATGAAATCCATGGTTTTAGTGAGATAGCCCTTCCTTCCATCGTAGTTAACGACCTGTTCGGGCCAGTGTCAAGAAGAGCTTTGAACCTTTCTCTATCCTTTTATATTATCTACTCTTTTCTCTTCCTTCCCTTTTTATTCATTTATCATTAACCTAGTTTACCATGGTTCAATTTTATATCTATCTATCTTCAGATTTTGCTACATTATACTTAGTTCAAGTTTCTACCCCTTTTTGCTTTCACCTTTCATAATCCATGACTTTCTAGAAATGACTTCTGTGTTTACATTTACACATCGTCGTTTTAATTAATTCAGTTCTACTCGATTCTTCGTGCAATGAACTCATTTCAGGATTCATCTATGGTAATTATCATATTTCATTTCTGCTAATATAGACCTCATACTCACACTGTTATCCAAATTCAATTTTACATTTATTTATATTGGCCTAAATTGAGTATTTGCACCACGGCTTACGTTAACTCTTTTTTCTTGTTTAGACCTGAGGATGGTGCCATCGAGCGCCGAAACATGTCGGAATTGTGATTAAACAACCCCATTCTCAAGGAACAAGGGAATTCAAATTCTCCCAGATAAGAATAGATTTCAACTTATATATATAAAAAAAATTCTTTGTTTTCACAAAATTCCAATCTGTGTCATTTGACTTTTATCTTATTACACTATATTAAGTTTCATTTATACTATCCCATATTTCATCTACACTTGTATTAATATATTTATGGGTTGTTAAAATGTAATTACATAAAATCCTGAATAGAATAATTTTTAAAATTTTTTTTTATAACAAACCAACTAAAAAGTTTTATGTAAGCCTAGGCTCAATTTTCTATGGAACTCTATTTCTAACCATAATTTTATATTGTTTATCAATATTATACACCCTATTTTATTTTAACTAATTGTCTATAACACATGTATTTTAATATGTTTTATTGTATATGTACTTTTTCGACTCACATTTTTAATGTGTTTTTAATGGTTCAATTTATTACTTTTAACCTAATTAAAACTTTTTCTCATTATATAATTTATTTTTACTCACAATTATTGATTGTAATTGATTTTCTGTTGTAACAACAACTTTGCCACTCTGTCCATTGACTCTTCATAAATAATACACTTAATTAATATTGTCAATATAATTTGTTTTAATAATCTGATTTCTATCTTTTTCATATCTTTTAATTTGATATCTATCCTTATCTAATAGAATAATAATAATGATAGAAAAATGCATCTTCCTTAGGCATGTATTTTAACATAGACAGGATATCTTTTTTCTTTTCTTCTGTCAAACTCTTGATGCATGATAACCTTCTGACTACAGGCAGTAGTTGCTCCACCATATATTCTTTCTCTAGTGAAGATGAGGTTGCTTCCCTAGATGCTGTGATAATTTTATTTTCCATGAGAGTAACACTTTTCAGATCATCTTTAAAGGACTCTCTGAACTCTATCAGTAGCGGAGACACTTTTTTTTATTACAAGGTGCTTAACCCTGGTGAAAGGGACTCTTGAAAATTGAAAAGTATTCATTACTCATATTTATTAACTTCATGAACTTCCCTGATTTTGCCAATCCATTCAGCAGTCTAATTAGGCTAACTGGGCTGTAAACCTCCCGTCCTTTTAGCCATCGCTCAATGACACTGTGCACGGAATCCACCTCTTGAATGTTCCCACGCCCCGGCTCACTAAACTTCTGCTCAGTTACTGTAAGTCTCCCAGTGTCAATGCTAGAAAGGATTTTTTTCAATGCTAAACACATAATGGAGTTTCGGTTCTGGAAATACATGAGTCTGACCATAAAATGATTTTTTCAAGAGTAGCATGATCTTTCATGATCTCTCTAAGGATTTGCACTAGCGCACTTGCAATATCATTTCCAGACCTACCACTCTTGCATTCATGCCAGGGTGCTCAGTAACTTTAATATTTATCAACAGAACAATGTGCAGTCAAATTGAAAAATTAAATTTTCTTTTGTAGAAAAAATTTGAGACCTCTGCCCTGGGAAGAGCAAAAACATTTTCAAGATCAAAGCAGACTACCGCTGTGCTGTTGTTTTGATTTTTATAATTATAGTTATGTCTATCTTCATCCCGCTCAATTTTACAAACGGATTTATTTTTCATATGTTTCTCAAAGAATGCTTTTTTATCACTGCTTACTCCTGGGTGTTCTTTCATTTCTTCGCAATAATCTCAGCAATCTTTTTTTTTGGGAGAGATAAAACCAAGATTAAACTCCTTGTTAAAAATATCCCTATGATATTCTCTTTCAGTGTTTGTGTTACTTTCTCTGTATACAGCTTGTACATTTTCGATACATTAAGGTGACCTTCAAGAAAGTGACGTTATGAACCTTCCCGGCAATAATGGGATTTAATGTGAGGGAATGATTGAATATGTATCCTAATTTCCTCTTTTCTTTTATCATCTATATGACTCTTTGTACTTTTTCTCTTGCAAGGTGATATTCCTACCCGCAGTAACCCCCTGCTTGTCGTAAGAGGCAACTAAAATTGGAGGCTTCCGTGCAGAACGAAACTATTCTATATCTTTCCTTTCGCCTCCTTTTTTCTTCCTTCTCTCTACTTCATTTTTCTCCTTTCTATTCTTTCTTCCCTTCCCTCTTCCGTACATTCCTGCACGGAAGCTTTTGGCTTCTCCGTTGACGCCCTTGGTTGTCTAACCTTGATCTCCTCGGACAATTATTGGATACCTCTGCAATTGAGCTCCTTCATGAAAGTGTGCTGGTTGTAATATCTTGATAGAAGGGTCTTAGGGATGACAATAACCTGGTATCTTACCTTAAAAAAAGACCGATTTATTTCATGAGGGCCCGGACGTAAAATTGGCATTTTTCTACACCCACTTGCTGCGATGACCCTTCTCCTGTTGCTGCCCCATGTGAAGGTTGTCATGTCTAGCGTCGTGTGGGGCTCTCCGTCGGGAGTGTTAACAGGGCCTCATGGGGTAGTACCAACTTGGATCACCCTGGGTCTACGATCAGAGTATTGTGAGGGTTTTCCCTAATAATGGCATGGCCACCTCTATTGTCGCTGCTGACAACTTAATCCCCGCTGGCACCGTACTGCATTCCCCGCTGGCACCGTACTGCCAATCCCCGCTGGCACCGTACTGCCAAACCCCGCTGGCAACTAAATGCCCGGCCTCTTAAAGGACCGTATTAACGAAAAGAGGCGGAAACTGGTAAGACTGTCCAGCCCTTTACAATTAAAAATCCGGGAATTGGCGAGGCCTCAGCCCCGCTTTCTGGTAATGTCTAGAGTAGATGACGATGAAACCCTGAAACGTGCCAGCCCCTTTATCCTCAAAAGAGTGATAACTTGTACTGCAAAATCAGAGGTCTCTATTAGAAAACTGCGAGATGGCACTGTAATGGTCCAGTCCATAAATGGCGTCCAGACGGTAAACTTAATGGTTATAACTGATATCCCGTTAAGCAATATGGCCCATTTACAGGTAATGATGAATCCACACAGGTTCGTCAATGTTTGCAAGGGAGTGGTCACTTGCTATGACCTCGACTGCGTAGGTATTGAGGGGCTCTGTGGTGAGCTTAAACCTCGACATGTTACCGAAGTTTATAAGATAGTCACAAAAAAGAATGGCCAAGAAAAGAATATGGAGGTCCGAGCAGGTTTCCACGTGCTCAAGGTCCGGCTGTACGTCCCCAACCCACGGTACTGTTTTCATTGCCACGAGTTAGGGCATTCTAAGGTGCATTGCCGTGGTAAGTCAACCTGTGAAGATTGCGGTAAAGAGGTTCACGATACACCGTGTGAGTCTCCTAAGCTCTGCGTGGGTCCGCATTTTTCCTGGTCTCGGGCCTGTCCGAAATGGAAGGTAGAGATGAAAGTCCTGGAGATTCAAACTGAAAAGAAGATTTCCGATATTTCAGACGTCATATAGTCAGATTGCCAGCTAAAACATAAATTGTCCCAACTTCCATTATGCAGTCAACATTTCGAAGACATCTTCTCGACCTGTGCCTCTCGTCACTACTCGAGAAACTCCACGAAGTAGTTAAAGCCAACATCGCAAGAATAATCAAGGAGAACGTAAGCGAGATTACACTACTGGAAATCGCGACTGGCCAAGACTCAATCCTGGACCTACGTCCAGGAAAGATAACGTCGATTCCAGGAAGTCCGTCGTCGGGAACCTCACCAGGAATATAGCCCAGATACACCAAGAACACCACCGGTCAAACCTGAGCTGACATTCCTTAACGAATCGGCAGTAACACCATCAAGACTAAGAACACACATCCCGCAGACTGTTATCTTCAGGTGAGACCCCAACGAACTAATGGAGGAACCAAACAATAGGCAGTTGTTACGTGCTATTCAAGAACTCTCACAGACATTTGACGAAAGAATCAGGAATGTAGAGGCAGTAATCAACGCACCATCAGCCGGCGTAAGGGCTGCCCCAGGAGACCCTCAGCCCACGGTTGAGGCGTGGACATCCCTTGCGCTGCCAGAGATCGCCGTGCTTCAAGTAGAAGGGCCAGCGCTTCGCTTGGCCTTGGCACTTAAGGCTAAGCTGATAGAGCTACCTCCCGGACGTGACCGACATCAGGTGCAATTCCTACTATCCATGGCTGCTCACTATTGTATTTCTCTGTGCCGGTTCAAGGACTCCGCATACACGGGCTAAACATAATGTACATCGCCCTGAAAAAGTGCTGGCCGACTGCAATCGCCGCTGTGGGGACTGACTCTTTACCATAAATCTACCCGCCGGTCCAACCAATCTACACGAGATACCCGGCCTTCCCATCGACCGGCGGTGGAAGAGGCTCAGCAGGACCTAAGCGGCGAGGCAGGGGCCAGCGCAGGTGATCAGAAACATTAGAATAAACCCATATTTTATATGTATTATGCTCAGAGCAGCTCATGTATTTGACTAGCATTACTTATGTGGTGGCTGTGGAAACTGGACCTAATCAACGGTTTCTACCATATATCCTTCAACAAGAAAACATCGAGAGCAGTGGGGGTATACTTCAGAGGTCACAAGTATGAAGTCAACAGACTGCCAATGGGTCACTCTTTGGCCCCGGCCATTCTACATCGGGTAACCACCGAAGTCATCCGTGCTGTGGAGGTAGTGTTGACCGGAACCAATGGTATAGCCTACTTAGACGACCTCCTGTTCTACAGCCATAGTCAAGATGAGCTGCAGCAGGTGCCCGGACTACTGACTACCATGGGTGTTACCATTAATCAGCAAAAATCATCTACAAGACCTGAAAAGAAACTGATATATCTAGGCCTGCGCCTGGATACCGAAGAGAGGACCCTAGCCTTGACAGAAGCAACGCACCAAATGGTGAAGCAAGTTGCAGAGGTTAGCGACACTGACGTCCTGCGTATCGCCGGGTATGTGGCGTGGCTGGGCCATAACCTCCGGAGGCCGGGCTACGCCACCGCCAGGATATACCGAAGGTGCCCGGGTGTTGCAAACACTCTTCTCTCTCTTCCCCGATGGAGTCGCTGCAAGTGGGGTGAGGATCCACCTGACCAGATTAACACAATTTTCTCTGCGCAACACCGTGGGCCCTAGCAGGAGTTAATCCCGAAGCCAATGCCGCCGTCGTTCAGTTGTGCCGAGAACCAATGGAAATCAATCAAGCAGAGGTGGCAGCTGTTGACTTCATACTTGTAACCTCTGAAGTATATCCCCACTGTTCTCGATGTTTCCTTGTTGAGGGCTACATGGTAGAAACCATTGACTAGGTCTAGTTTCCACAGCCATGAACCTGCCGGGATGTCTTGGAATGCACGCTCAGCAGTCAGGAGTGAAAATCTTGGAGTTTCAAAGTGTTCCGTCCAGGCAGACAAGTCTTGTATCAC
Organism: Timema cristinae; assembly: GCA_039000515.1. NCBI lineage: Eukaryota > Metazoa > Arthropoda > Insecta > Phasmatodea > Timematidae > Timema > Timema cristinae. The sequence continues at coordinate 26,966 of JBCFYV010002389.1, forward strand.
TCTGATGGTACCATTTGCCTTAGGTATGGCGTAGAGGGGAAAGGTGTGTCGAACCTTGTCTTGCTGTAGCCAACATTTGACAACTCAGTCCTCCATGATCTCGACCTCACGCCTTCAATAAAATCGTATTCTCCACCTATACATCCGAGGTTTCCTCCTTGGGGAACAGCCTCGAGCGCTACTCGGGGAAATCACACGAACCCTCTTCGGGGCCCTAAATTACGTGCGGCCGTTGTCTAGCTGCTCAATCCCGCCTCTGGGACTCCGGAGGTTGAGATATGTTGCAGTACAGGTGAGGCTGCAAAGGCGAGTGCCACTGGTGCCTTGAGGACGGACTAGCGAGGGACCGCCGCCAAAATTACATTACAGAAAGCGTCGAAGACCTTAAAATAGCCTTCGCGCAAGGATACATCTACCCAGTCTCTCCAGAATAATTCAAAGCCTTTCTTGAAGCTGCAGGTCCAGGAGAGACTGGGAAAGGCAAGAGGACCTAAAAAGGTCCTCAATCAATTTTTATTTTTAAGAGATAGTGTTATGGATTGCGAGGATAATTAAATCTTATATTAATAAATAATGCCGCTACTACAATACAATTGTAGGGGTTTCTATGCTTGTTTAGAGGAAATTAAACTACTAATTTCTTCCCTGCATTCTCCCATCTTATGCTTGCAGGAGACCCACTTCTGCCCAAATGATAACCCGATGCTTCGTGGGTACGATGTATATCTTACCGACGAGCCATTCTTTGATCGAAATAATCGAGGTGTGACTATACTCTCACGAAGCAATATATATCATAAACATATTAATATCGTGTCTGATCTACAAGTGATCGCTATCAGAATCTCCCTTGCTATGGTAGTGACAGTATGCTGCATCTACTTCCCACCAGGTGAACCTGTTTAAAAATAAGAGGCTAGAGGCCCTTTCTATACAACTTCCCGCTGTAGTGTTTATTACCATAAAGCTACGAGAGTTAACGAAATCAGCATGATTGGACACTATTAAAAATAAAAATGAGTGAACTCACCAATGCCCCATTTTAATAGTTCCGCCTCCCAAGTCGACTCCCTGCACAAGCACTACATACCACGATAAACATTACGTGCAGTCTAATCGCGTGAAGATTGTGTAAGCTTTAACAGTGATTCATCGCGGGGCATGTTGGGTAAAGTGTGACGTGCATGCCCGTAAAGAAGGTGCTATGTAAAGAACATTTGTTCTAGTTCTTTCTCTAAGCTACTCAATTTTTATACCTTTGTCTGATTATCCCTTCCCTCTCTTCTTTCTTTTTGTGTTTTCCTTTAATTTCGTTACTCCTCTTTTCCCCTCTCTGAGCAAGAATGTTAGCGTATATAATGTTGTAATCAATTTAGATGGATGAGTTACTCTTGTCAGGATATATTTTTTTTTTTTTTAATTTACCGTCCTGTATCTTCCGGTCTGGCTCCTCAAAATTAATCCAGGCCCAGTTATCCTCGCATTATTCTGCTATTTCCTCTTTACATATCCAAGTTTTCCTTATAATTAATAATGAGCTGGTAATTAGCATTTGGTGTTATATGCATCTTGGTGTTATCTTCGCTACTGGTCCACCCCGGGTATTTTATTTCCCCGCTACCCTTCACCGTCACTTAGCGCCACGACCGCCTGGGACGATGTTTGCAGAGTCGTGACTCTTAGTGACGGTGATGAGCATTCCCCTATCCGCCACCTGGGGAGGCGCCCTATGGGTTGTAGCAACCAACTACTTCTAGCGTCCCACTTAACTACACCCTAGTCTAAAAATTTACTTAAAACTAAACTTCAACTAAAATATCTCTTCCAACACTTTCTTGGCACTTAACGTCGTTTATTCCTTATTTCTTTTCGTGCTTGCTGTAATCCAACCATCTATTACTTAGTACGCCCCCACCCCCATCGACCGGTTACTCCAGTCATGAGCCACACGACTGGTCCAGGCCGCAGGGGGGAAGTCACCTCATTCACAACTGTGCCATCTCCTCTTTCCTTTTCCCTATCTTTCATCGCACCATATCAGTGCCCAACTTTCCCCTCCAGATGCCATCTTTTGCTTCATCATCCACTACTACTGCTGACCTCCCAATCACTCCCTTCACTTCCTTCAACCTCCTCTTCTCCTCCGTCCACTCTTCCAAACAATCCCAGCTCTTCCTCTCCCTGTCTTCCTCCTTCTCTACCCGCTCTTCTCTCTTCTTGTTTTCCCTCAATGTATCTCTTCCTTTCCCACTGGGTAATATTGTTCGCCATCGCATCCAAGTGGACCCACTTCTCCTTGTGCCTCAGCACGTCACCCACCAACTCCCCTTGTATATGGACTTGGTTTTCCCATCTCAACCAATCATGCTTCTCGCATTCCAGGACCACATGATCTGGGGTGTCCACAGCTCCACATTCACATCTGTCCGTATCCACAAGTCCAAGTTGGAACAACGACTCTTAATATGGGCCTTTCCCTGATAGGTACTGGATCAGACCCGGGGATGGCTGCAGGTGTTTCATACTCAATCTCTCTACTATGTTATTCAAATATGAGTATGTTCTTCTTCCCTTTCCGCTGTTGTCCCATCTCTCCTGCCACTCCTCTAACAAAGCAATGCTGACCTCTTTCCTTGTAGCCACACCTTGTTTGACCAGACTTCCAACCTTATCCAGTACCTAGCCGCTCTCTCCCTTATGACCAGGTCCAGCGGAATCTCCCCAAGTATCACCGTGAGGGCGTCCATAGCCACAGTGCGATATGCCCCAGTTAGTCTTATTAGTACGTTTCTTTGGACTGCCAGCATCCTATCCCGATGTTTCTTGATCTTTACTCTATGGCCCCATACACTCGCACCGTACCCCACTATCGCCCCCATCAGCGCTTGACTATACAACTTGATCGTCCTCAGTGGGAGTTTAAATTTATTGTGCCCAATACTCGCGATTTTATGCATGACACTCTTTGCTCTTGCGCTGACCTGGTCCATATGTACCTCAAAATTCCTCTTCTCATCTAAGGTAACACCCAGGTATCTATAGGTCTTCACCCTGGCGATCCTCCTTCCTCCGACCCTGATGATTGGGTTCCTCTCCCCAATCTTACCCTTAACTCTTGTCAGGATACTGTCCTTGGACACATATAGGTGTCCAGGATGTTATAACGTACAAAATTCTATTTCGGCTATTATATTATAAAATTCTTTTTCGGCCAATAAATATTAATATTAGACTTTCCAAAATTTATAGATAATTACACAAGGATATCGTGTAAAACTTTGATCTCTTGATATGTAAAATTAGTTATGATAAATAATGTTGGTTTTTATATTAGGTTTTCTAGACGCAAAATCCCCTTTTTGGGCTTGTATGGTATTAATATTTTCCATATAAATGAGACTTCATATTTTGCAAATATTTGAATTTCTTTATTCCTTGTATAATGGTTAAAACTTATATTCCATCTGGCGTGAGACGCCATATTTTTGCGAAGATTGGTCTTATATTGTTATGAGAATTGTGTTATTAACTTTATAGCCCGTCCGGCATAAAAACTAATTATTTATTCAGTAGTATTTTGCTATTTATTATACGTAATCTTTTTATAGTTTTTTTTTAACTTGACAACCTATGGTTGAGATGAAGTTATTGTTTGGGATCGGTTCTGAAGCCCACCGGGCGGGAATAAGACTTTGTCATCTTAAGGACGCTTGGTCCGGTGTTGTATTTATTTATGTACAAGTGTTAATACTTGCATAGTATTACAAGTATTTTAAATTGAATCTTATGTGGAAGCCATTGATGACTCTAGTAATCAATTATTGATCAAGTTTAGGGGGATTGTTATGACCCGTGACTATTGCTTTTATAATATTCTCCTATATATTTTTCTTTATATTGTGCAATATTCAACCTATCTATATCTTGTATTAATAAATAAACTTATTTACAAATAATATTTTTTACGTTTCATATACTTATGTTATATCCTTCACTGATAGCCGTAGGGTATCCAGTATTTAAGTTATTAAATATTTGTAGAGTGGGTTCGGGGAAGCAGAAGACAAATGGACCTGAGTACGTTCTATTTACCTTGTGATCGTCCTATCGGCTCTGCATTTATTATGTTGTTGGAATTCTTATTTAAAATTAATGTTGTGTACCAGCCTTTATTATTTGGAGAATAAATGTGGTGTTACACCGCCCCCTATATCGTCTTGGGGGATTTTAACACGAATAACCAGGTGTGCGGTTCTTATTTTACTGAAGACCGTGGGTGGTTGGTAGAGGATATTCTTTTCTTGGGAAACCTGGTGCTAATGAACACCGGGACATAGACGCACTTCTCCACCTTTAATGTTGTATCCTCTGCCATCGATCTAACTTTATGTAGCTCCGGGATCGCTGCTCACTTCCACGTGGCAGCGATCATTTTACCATTCTGCATTCACTACTTAAAGATCCTCCCAGTACAGCACGGTTATCACAATGGGTGCTTAAACGTGCTGACTGAGATAAATTCCTCGAACTGGCCGCACTTGGTGAACCCCATTCTTTTGACGTCGATGTTAAGGCTGGGCATTCTATTTTGACGGTAATCGTGGTGGCGAGGGCTTCCATCCCTAAGTCTTCCCTGGTGAAACGAGAAGTGTTGGGTGGCTATTTCTGACCGTCGAAGGACCCTATGTCTCTTTAATCGACGTCCTACTTCGGAGAATCTGGATTCATTCCTAATTTTACGTTCTAGAACACGCCGTATGATTCGAGAAAGCAGAAGAGAGCCTTGAAGACAGTTTATTTCTATCCTTACAATTTCCACTCTCATAACCAGGGTTTGGGAAAATATCTGTAAATTACATAGTAGCAAAAATTTCATTAATAATATACCTGCCCTTGTATCTAACGGTTAGCTTGTCTCCTCCACTGTGCAGGTCGTCAATGTATTGCGCTCGAGGGTCGCCGCTATTTCTAGCACTGAGAGCTACTCTTACTAGTTCTTTGTGCATAATTGGAACATATAACGTCTTACTATTGTTTTTGGTTAAAGTCGTTGGGAGGATAATAACGCCCCCTTTACCAAAAATGAACTTACCAATGCCCTGTCCCAGGCGGGCAACACAACTTCTCGCCCGGATGATATTCATTACGAAATGTTGCGTCAACTGCCCCCTGCCGGACGGGCGTTCCTCTTAGACCTCTACAATAGTGTTTGGGAATCTCGTCAATTCCCAACACTATGGAGGCAAGCAACCGTTATCCCTATATATAAAAGCGGCAAGGATAAATTAGAGCTAAATAGCTACAGACCTACAGCCTTAACATTCAAAGTATTTTTAAAATGATTATTAAAAGCTTTATATGGTATTTAGAATCCCGCAATCTACTATCTGATATGCAATGTGGCTTTCGTCGTAACCGATTCATGGTTGATCATCTTGTCCGCCTTGAGACATCAGATCGTGAAACCTTCCTCCAAAAACAACACCTCTTGGTTTGTCTTCTTTAATTTTAAGAAGGCGTACGACACCACCTGGCGGTACGGCATTTCAACCCTTTCACTGTCATGTATATTTTGCATACATAATCCCACTCTATCGGGGTTTTTAATTAAAAAAGTCAATTTTTTTGAAAAACAGTTGTATTATCAAACATTTAAAAAAATGTAATTAAATTATGTAAAAAAATAATACAATATCCGAAAACATATATTTTTCAGAAAATAATGTATATTCTTTAATTTTATCATATTCTCTAAAAATAGTGTAAACCGTGTACTAAGTAGGTAATGTAACTTGTTAAAAAGTCATCAGTATGTGATATTCTTAGAAACAGGGGATACACACAGTCCAACAGCACATTCTTTACACATATAACGTGATTCCTTTCTTCTCTTGTCTTTTTGATTTGTTTGGGAACATACTACACAAACACGAGCATTATTCTTCCTACTATCTGTAGATGGAACCATGGAGGGGAAATGTCGAGCAGTCACTCTTGTCGTATTGTCTTGAGATGTTGATGTTCTTCCTCCTTTCGTTTAGGGTTTCGGTTTGTGGAATCTCTGGATCAGCTGGTGGATAAGTTCCAAATGATAGTCTGCCAGTGAAGGTTTCTTTCCTGCTTTAGTTAGATACATGAAGTAAGAGTTCAAGAGGATAAGATCAATGAAGTGGAATGCCAATTTCTTGTACCTTTTAATACTTTTCTTCAAACAGTCTAATCTGCTCAACATCGTGTCAGTCTGGTCTACGGATCCCATGCTTTCATTGTACGCTGGAATACACTTAGGTTTTTGTGTGTTAGTATTTCCGTCTGTCTTTGAAGTCTGTGTCATCTCTTCAGGGTGCATCGTAGTCAACATGCGAACTTATCTGCGGTCCATCCACTTGAGCGCCATCATAGATCCATTGTGGTACGATTTTGTCTCACCTTTTATCAATTCCTTGTGTATTGGAGCCATTCCCTTTCTGTTTTGTTTCATTGTGCCACAAGCGTTTGTTTGATGTTAGTGAAGAAAGTCAAAGAGACAGGTGCTGGTATACCAATTATACACAAACAAAAAAAGTCCCTTATCAAGGTATGGTCCAATAAGGGTTGTGATAACTGCATCAGACATTCCTAATGAAAACTTATCCTCGATATCTGTTCTTTGCCCAACATATACAATTAAATCCAATACCCAGCATCACAAACAACCAAAAAGTTTTATTCCAAATCTACGTCGTTTGCTTGGAATGAACTGTTTGAAACCTACGTGACCTTTGAAAGGGACAAGTGATTAATCAATACATAGGCTCTGGAAAGGCTGCAGTGTTTCTTTGAACACAGTCCTAAGATATACTACGGGTTTCAATTTGTAGAGTTTATCATTGCTGTCTGCAGGGGTGAGACTAGAGAAATGAAGCATACTTAGATTAATAGGTACCTGTTTACAACCATAATCTAAGAAAAAATTGGGTAGGAATTAGGGCTTTTGTGAAACAATATTCAGAAATTTTCATCTTTTTTTTACTTTTGCCATCAACATGGTAAGGACAAAGAACATACATTTAATCTATATTAGTGTCTTGCCACTTGTGAAGTCTACTGTTTGAAGAAATTTGGGAAACTGTCAAAACCTTCTGATAATATTCATTAGTAGCGTGGACAAATGTAGTAACCAAGGCAGGAGTGAGAAAACACAAGAAGAAATCAATTTCAAGGGAATCATCATTTTGTGAATCATTTGTAAATCCTGAATTAGATGCACAGAAGTTGTGTAAAATAGTTTTAAATTGTCCAGAAATCCAAGTAAATAAAGGAGACTTATCTTTTTTTTTTATTAGCAGGTGCCGGTTGATTGCCGACATCATCTTGTACTTCAGAGGGGTCCCTGACACTATCACTGTCACCTTCTTCTGATATATCACCTACGGAATATTCAGATCCACTTTCATCATCCAAAAAGTCATTTTCCGGGTCACTGTCCACTATAAATCCTTCTATTTTGCCATCCCGCAACTTCGTTTGTTTTCCTCACCACGCCATCTTGACTGTAGTGAGTGAGCTCAGGAAAGTAAATATTTCACTCGTAAATATAAACTGGAAACTATAGATGAACCTTGGAAACAGTGCAGTTTTTTTTTACAACCTCACTACCCGTTTTGGGGGCTACATGGGCTAGGACGCTGGCACATCAGTACTTGTATAGGAGAGCTACCGCTCGATCGCAGGATACCGGGTTCGTAAATCGTGTAGGATCACCTAGAGGTCAGTCAGGCCATTGGTTATTCCTTACAATACTTCGTTCTTCTAGAAGCTTCTAAGTAGTCTTTAAATTATTTTATATTTTTAATATCACTTATCAACATACCATTTATAATAGATATAGTAGTACTAATAAAAACCATAAAACCCAAGTCGAACGACAATCACGAACCCATACAATCATATATCCACTCAACCCCCTCCCCCAGCCATTCCTTAGACAGGACACAACACATCCTGACAAACTTTAGGACCACGGTAGTAAAACATTGGAGGGGGATTACATTTGTTTAATTGCATTATTAATTTTAAAAGCACATATACGTCTCTATTAATGTTTTATTTCAATGTCATGTGGTAAATATGCATTGATAAAACAAAGCTAAAAACTAAATATATGCTCGTTAATCACTAAAATCGATGACTGAAGAGTCGTCATACATAATCCGGTTTAGAAGAGGAGCCTCTGTAATTTGGACCAACTTTCCGAGTGTTGTTTTTCTCTTCGGCAGAGACCCAATTCTGAATATTAGGAGAGTATGCAGCGGGTCTTCCATGGTTTTGTTTGCAGCCAATTTTTCTTGTGTTGTGCTCTCGATAATAGTGGTGCTCTTTGTGTCTCGCTTCCAGAGCCTCTTCGCTCAGCTACCCTATCGGAAGCAAGAGTGAGTCTATTACTTCAGCACCATGAATAAGGAGTTTGTGCACACAAGCTGGCATTTTGCACCAATGGTACAAGTCGACAGAGAATCTGGCTGTCCCCAGTGCATATTGCCTGAACGACTCTGTTTGAAGCTTGTAACCACACGTGAATTCTAACAAAATTACGTAGAATATGATAATCAGCACTTCGTTGACTTATGATTTCTAAAGCAACTCTAGTTTCCTTGAAGAAACGTATTACTGTCCTGCCGTTATTAGTGTTTTTCGTTTCCTTGTTTGATGACATCCACGAGGAGTCCAGTTTGTCTACAAAATTGTTCTATCACTTCAGGCTTTCTTTTGGTCAATAGAAACTTTGTTGTTTGCTTGCACTCGCTGGTTGGTGCAGTATGCATTCGAAGAATCCATGTGCGCATGGAGCTTTGATATCCGTACCCGAACGTGTTCGAGTTGATTTAATGAGATACTCTTGATAACAGCGTCTATGTTGTTAATTTTATTTGGCGTGCCCCCCTGCGGGACGGGGTTTAGAATAGTCCCGCATATCCCCTGCTTGTCGTAAGAGGCGACTAAAAGGGGAGGCTTCTGTGCAGGACGTACCTCGTGCAGGAAAAACCTATCCTTAATCTTTCCTTTCACCTCCTTTTTTCTTCCTTCCCTTTCACTCCTTTTTTTTTTCTCCCTTCGCTCCCTCACTCCTTACATCTTTCTTCCCTTCCCCTGCCGTCCAGTCCTGCACAGAGACTTTTGGCTCCACCGTTGATGACCTTGGCATCTAACACGGCTTTCCTTTGATGACTATCGGATAACACTGCTTAGAGCTCCTGAGTGAAAGTGCGCCGGTTGTAATATCTTGGTAGAAGGGCCTTAGGGATGACAATAACCGGGTACCCTACCTCGAGAAAAGACCGGTTGCTTCAAAAGGCCCGGACGAAAAATTTGGCTTTTTCCGCACCCACTTCGCGATGACCTCTCTCCTGGCGCCCCCCCGAAGGTTGGTATTTAGCGCTTTTTCCCGCCAGGGGGTTAAAGGGCCTCAGGGGAAAACCAATTGGATCCCCGGGTCACGCCGATATTGTGCGGGTTTGCCCCAAAAAAGGAAAGGCCACCCCTTTTCACCGCGACCCCCGCCCGCGCAACGTCTGCCACCCCCGCTGGCAACCATCCCGGCCCCCCCGGGGCCGTTTAAAAAAGACCCGAAAAGGGGTAAGGCCGTCCGGGCCCTTTAAAACAAAAAAAACCAGGAAGTGAGCCCCACCCCCGCTTCCTGGTAAGTCCGATAGGGAAAACGAAATTTTAAGCGAGTAACCCCTTTACCTCAAAGAGTGAAAAAGGGTGCAGCCTTCGACGTACAAAAGAAAACTGCGAAAAGGCACTATAAGTCAAACAAAAACAGTTTCAGTCCTCAAAAGAAGGGAACTCAAAAAACCGTTGAGCAAATCCATATACCGGTTTAAGGTGGGGCCCACGGGGTTCCCAATGTTTCAAAGGGGGTGGCCTTTCTTGACCTCGACTGGTAGTTTTTGGTTTTTGGGAACTTTTCCCCCCAGCCTCCCGGGGGAATAACCGCTTTAACCAAAAAAACGGGGAAAAAGAAAAAAAACCCACGTTTTCCTTCTTTTTCAACACCTACCCTCCAAAAAAGGGGCCAGCAGGTTTCCACGTGCCAGGGCCTCCTATTCCCCCCCCGGGCTGTTTCTTAGGAAATTTGGGGATACAACTGCGATGCCTAGCAAGCCCAACTTGCGGGGTTGCGGACAGGAGGGGCCCGAAAAACCCCCGGTTAGTCCCAAGCACGCGTCAATGCAAAAGGGGCCGCTTTGCCCGGGGCTCGGCCGCCGAAATGGAAGGGAGAAAAAAGTCCCCCGGGGAAAACAATCCAAAAGAAATTTAAGCCCCGCCGAAAGGGAAAACACATCATCATCCCGTATTTCAAACCTCCCACACCAAATTGTCATCAAATATAACTGTTCCAAGTCTTAAAATTTAACCGCAAAGCCATTTCCGCCCCGTGCCTTTTCTTACTCGGGAAAAATCTCAATAATAAGCCAATAAGGGGGCCTAAAACTAAAAGGGGAAAACCCCAACAAGGCGCTCCCCCCCCTCCGCCGGGAGCCCTCCCGGGGAACAACCCACGCACCTCGGCCCCCCCGAGCCCACCTCGGGGGGCCCCCCAACCACCCCGGGGGCCCACCCCCAACCGGCCGGGGGGAAAAAAAGAATTGCGGCCTTTTGGTTGCCGCTTGGTCTCGGGGCCCGGGGGTTGGAGGGGGGGGCGGAACTTAGGCCCAAAAAGGGGAAAACCGCTGGGGCCTGGAGAAAGGTCCCAAAGGTGTCGCCGACACAAAATAAGAAAAAAAGGGCCCAAACTTAACAAAGCCTTCGGCTTTTAATCAACCCCAATCCCTTTCCGGAAAAAAAAACCCCTTTGAAACGA
>JBCFYV010002390.1:0-44119 GCA_039000515.1 Timema cristinae
GTAATGTGTTAGCTTTGTATTTATATTTAGCGTGATATTTGCTTGTGTTATTTAAATAATGATTGGTAAATAAAATATTTTGAAGAGTTTGTATAGGTAAAAATATGTATAGAGTTCTATCCGTGTTCTTTGCTTAGGTATTTATTCAAACACTGGCCCTATGAATAGTTTTAGGTAATATGTGCTAGAAGATATTTAATTATACCAAATAAAATATACATAAATACAATAAAGGGGATAATAGACACGTACTAATTGACTAAATAATCTAGAATTGAGCTCAAATTTATAAAAATTTAACTGTTCTTAACTTGCTATTAGGCGTATAACTCGAATGGTTAGTAAGACGCGGTGAAAAATGCTTGATAGAACTATGCACACTAAGGATATTAATTATGTTACATGTTTCCATTCTAATACTAACTAATTTTGATATTCAACTAGCATTTATTTAATTAAGTAAATTATAATCAACATACTGACAATATAATATTTCTTAAGGTACGGTACTTTAAATATTAAATTAGATTGAATTCCAAATATATATTAATTTCTTGGACAGATTTTATCTGTAATATAAGAGGTGAATTTTATAAATGACTATGGTTAGAAAAAGGAAATCTGATTTTTAGGTTAGTTTTAAAACATTTATTTGATTTGGAACTCTGAGGAGAAATCTAAAATTTTAAAGATCAACACACTAAGAGAGTTAATTGTTTTCTTATATCAATCATTGGTATTGTTTTAGTGTTAAATGTTAAATGATTGTCAGTCAATTTAGTTAATAATTCATCTTCTAATTCACCAAACATATTAATATTCTAGTTAAATTAGGCCTAAACAAATGATATTTAGATAATTATTTCCCCAACTTTAAAATAAAGTAGCTTTACTAACTGTATATTAAATTGAACATCTTTAAATTACATAAGTTATACAACATGGTTTGCTCTTAGGCTTAGAGATAAGGATGAGGAAGTTTGTTTAAATGAGTAGCTCCCCATATTAGTTTAGAAACTGCACTATTAGACTACGTGTAGAGATACACATGACTGAATACAATCCTGTTCTAAATTAAATTCAAGTTTTCCCATCATTGTCAATCCTGTTTGTAAGCCTTTTTTTTGACTAAATGGCTAATAATCGTGGAGCCTATTTGTGTAATATATAATTTGAAAATATTAAAAATAATAATATATATTGCAAAACTACGATTTGAGAAATAGATTCTATTAATATTGTTAATTTTATTTGAGTAATCAGAGTATTAATATATATATTTTTTGGTTTAATCTGATATGATATTTATATAAGTATTATTCTTAACTACGCAAAGCACCACGAACCGCCAGACCTATATCAATTATTGCCAAACTCTTGTTTGTGTCAAGCACCTTTGAAGTGACCATGTGATTTTTTCCATGACCTGTAGAGTACAGTTTTATTACCACATCTTTTGCAAAATATCCTCCACAAAGATAAGTAGTTTCATCAACAGTACCTCCTCCAGATGTATGATTCTGTCATATTTTCTTGGACCACTTCAACAACCTTAGAATTATTAAAAAGTATGGGTAACGTAAATAGTTATAAATCAATAGTGTGAAATACTTTTAACACAAGAAAATACGAATTATTTAAGTTAGTTGGCGAGTTTTATTTTTAAATCGTGGTTTATTTTGAAATGCTCAGTAAATATTTTTGACTTTAAGCCAATAATTAATATTCCATAATGTATATTTAACTAAGTGGATCTAGCAAAATTTTAAGTAAATTGTTTCAACATTAAAAATAAAATGGAAATAAACGCATCTATGTTAAAGCTCACTTAAGTTAACTTATGCATTACTTATTTACAATGCTTTTTTTATATGTCATAAATAAAAGCTTTAATTGTTAAAACATACCAAAAAATAATCATAATGCAAGTAGTGTTCCTTCAAAGTTAATTCGTTGGGCATAATCACGTTAATATATTTGTTGAGAAACATATTTATTGAAATTTAGATTCTCCAGCTTCTTCTAAGGAATATATGAATATACCATCTCAAAGCTTAAGTCATTGGAAAATTTCTCTTGAGTTTTATTGACATCGTTTACTTGAAATACTCTTACTGGAAATATTTATATTTATTGCAATATTTTTGTTTTGTTTGTAATATGTCTTCTCACACTTCTTTATGAATGAAAATTTTAATCCATGAATCCATCTGAATTATACAAATTAACAAAGTATCACTGAACAACAGAACTAAGATTAAAATAACATTATGGTATTCTCTGGTACTATACATATATACAATATGTTTGTCATTGAATTTCTTCAATAATAAATTAAAATTATTTTAAAAGATATCAGATAATTTTAACAGTGGACAAAATATTTAATAAAAACATTAATTTTTAAAATTAATAAATTAATTTCCGTTACTGAAGTGATAACTAACTTCTTTAGAACATGTTGGCCATGTATTGTTCTACCATATGTAGTGAAATTCCTGACACCACCAATACACTGTTTAATTAACAAACTCTTACATTATTTCTCTTTAGCTATTTTCTACATGTGTCAATAAACTACAAAGACGCTATAATCGGTGTGAAGAAAATAAGTTATAATAATAGATAGGCATATCGAAGACACAGCTATATTACGAAATATACACCTAGAGAATGAACTAACACTATTTTGCGTCAGAAGAAGATCTTGGTGGCTTATCTATTGAGGGTCGTCCATAAACCATGTAACAATTTTAGCCACCTCCCTCAACCCCCGTGTTACCTAACTTTTCTCATTAAGAATGTATGTCATTATTTCACAGGGAAGTTTTGTGATACTAAAGGAGGGATTCAGAATTAATAATTCTCAAAATTTATTTTAAATCCCGAAAATAAATTATTTCGGAGGGTATTTTTATTTATGGATAGCAACACATATAGACACAAAGACGTTGAGTTCAAATTCAACAAATTCATGAGAAAAATACTCTGCTATATTTATGTTTTGGATGCCAGGTTCGCGATCTGACTAAGAGCACTACTATGTTCTGAGTAGGATGGCCCTTTTCTGTAGTGGTGCTACATGATGATGTTGAAGTGCCCAAATAGGATGATTGACGCTGGGGGAAGGCATATTGCTTGATATTTTGCTCTTTGTGATAGTCATATTATTATCATATTGAGAGATATTTAAAGAGTTCTAGGTATACAACTATTCTAAATAATTATTTAGTTTATCTACTACTACTTTAATTAATTTATCAATACCTAGACTCGTGATTCTTTCTAACATCGATCCTGGGTCCTTGCTTCACTATTGAAAAGACTAGCTGGCCAATGAAGCAGAGATCGGGTTTAGAATAACTGTCGGGTATAATCAGTGTGGTTTTTCCTAAAGGGTTTAATAATCTATCTTCCTGTTAATGAAGGAAGATTACCTCTAAAATTATACCTTCCTCATATCTACTCGATTAGATATATATAATAAAAATACTTAGAATCAATATAATTTGACTACACCACCCTACAAAATGTATACTAAAAAGTTAGGATTTTAAAAAATGTTTACCAGCATTTGCATGGAGAGTTAGTGGGAGACAATTAAGAAAAAGCAACCCTCAGTAGACCTGATTGGTATTCTAACCCCATCTCCCCAACTTCAGCCTTCTAATCAACTGAGAGAATTACAATTTAGACAATGTTACACCATAGTGGGTGTATAGTAGCTGTTTTTATACACATACACATTAGATTTATCAGAAGGGAGAAGGTATAGGCTTGAATACACCTACCTTTTGAAAATAATTAATGTTAGTTGAAGCCTTACTTTTCAAAAATGCTGCTGGTAGAAGAAATAACACTATTTATGGACTCTTCAAACTTGCCTTGAGATAAATTCTGTACTTTTGCTTCGTTAAATTTCACTACAACATCTTTTCGAGACTCTTTCACTTCATTTTTTTTTTCTGGATATCGCTTTTTGTTCGCAAGTATTTAACAAAGCTCCTCTTTTTGAAGAATTTTTATTTTGTTTCTGTACCAAAACAAGCGATTATTCATGGCCTATCTAAAATAATGTGCTGAAGGCAATTAAATTATACTCAAACTAACTATACTTATAAATTACGGCCGCTTCCGCTGACAGCTGTTATCCAACTTTTTTACGTAAGGGGGTCAGTAAATTGGACAAATCTAAAAAAAATATTTCAGAACAAACATTAAAATATGTATTTTTGAGAGTGATTCGGTTCATAGTCTAGGACAGACAATAAAACTTAAGTGCTTTAGAAATATTGACAAACAAAAAGTAAGTGCAAAATTTGCATTTTTAACGCCACCAATATTCGTGAGTTATGCATAAATATGTTTATTAAAAATGAAAACATGAACCATAATATTGTTTTATAACATTAGAATTTAAGTATAAGAAACTGTATTACGTAACACTTTGATGTACCCCACCTCCCCCCATGTAACAATATTTAGCTCACCCCTCCCCATCCCACAAAGGGTTACGTGGCTTATGGACGATCCCTTATTTCTGAAACTATCAGACCACTGGACCAAAGGGCCGTTCTACTGGAAGATAGAACTTTAGCCTGATGAGGGGGAAGGTAGGCAGAAAGTGTGCTAGAAGAGTTAGATATAAGAAAAATTGGAGAACATCTTCTTGGAGCTATACACTATAGTTATTGATGTAGGGGATCTCCACGATAACTTTATAGTAATTACAAAAAATATTATGAGGTAGATATAGATAAACAAGTGTTATTTTATGGTTCTCTTTTGTACAGAAGGAAATATCCAACAAAATATGGATTCATAGGCTCTATATAATTATTATATTATCCTCGCAATCATCCCTAATAATACTATACCTTTAAAGCCTACGTTTCAAAATGGAGATATAAATATTTCACTATATTTCACTAAGAGCGAAATTTGCTTTTTAATTATAACTGATATATATATATATATAAAACTTGGATCAACCCCCACTGATGGCTTGGAAAGGTTATGAATTACGCCATTAAAGAACTGTATTCATTATTATGTAAGTTATTATAAACACTTTGAATAGAGGGTGAAGGTTAGACTGCTCTCACTTCAAGCTAGACAAAGGTATTCCTGGTATCCATAGTCAAATACTATTAATTAATGGACTGGTGTTTTACATTTTTGTTCACTGCTTGAAGAATTTTATTTTTAGCTATATATTCGTTGAAAGATTCTGTGAACTTTTTAGAGCAAGTATTATATATGGGGTTGTTCACCTTAAGAGACTATAATTTTTTCTCAGGGGATATGTTAACTGTCTGCTATAAAGAATAATATGATAATAAGAAGTTTGCGTTGAGTGAAATGTCAGTGTAACAGATAAAACCTCATTAAGGAGGTCGTTTCTCCATTTCCAAGCCAGTCACTTTACTCTACCCATCCAATATTGCGAGTACAAAGAATTGGAAAAACAAATCTACTACTGTAACTGTCTCTTTGTGTCCAATTCTGTAATTTAATCCAAAACTCCAAATCTTGTTTATTTTACGTCTATGAGCAACGTATGTCATTATTGACCACAGCTATTTAAATCGCAAAATTAAATTATGTTTGGATTAATGAGTATATATTATAGCTCAACCTTTGAACAGCATACTGAAATTAATTAATTTAATTTATGAAATATTTTTTGTTTATAAAAATTTAATTGGTGACAAATATAATTAAATTGGCCAAATATTACAACTAACTATTCACATCATATGAAAAATATCTGAATGAGGACATCTAAGGCCATCTAAGTCCATCTAATTTAGAACATAGTTACATAGGAAAACAGTACTACAAATAATTCAAAACAAAAAATTAATAATCTGATTATTCTTGGTACCATTTAAATATTTAAATATATTTATTTGATGTAGTAATTTAGTTAACTATAAAAATAAATGTATGGACAGTAAATTTAGGACAAACCTCACGTGTTTTTTTATATTATTATTATTATTATTATTATTTTAAAATTTTGTTAAATAGCATTTAGACTCTAGATTAAAGCCCACAACTATATTTATGGATCAAATATTTACTACAAAGCTAACTTGACTAATCGTATGTCTAAAATAATACATCGTTGATTATTTTGAAAGGATTTTTTAAAGTGTCAAAGGAACATACATTACATTCAGTTTCAAACGGTCAAATTTTGAAACAATTAATTTGTTTAACGCTACGTTTTTTCCTTTCAAATAATAAACAATAATAATTATTATTAATTCTTTTGATGTTCTTAAATATCTTCTCATCAAAAGCAGCAAACCATATTTCCTGTTATTTGAAGAATTAGATGTGTGCACACATCCACACACACACACACACACACACACACACACACACACACACACACACTTTATTTATAAAATAAATAGCTCAGTTGTATTCGAAATAAAAGATGTGAAAAAAATGAAAAGATTTTAAAAAAAATAACGTATTTTATTTAAATATATTCATATATATATATATTATATATATATATATATAAATTCTCCTAAGGTTATATATAAAAAAATATAGTTTATTTTATTTAGCTCAGTTGCACGAGGAACCCAATCTCGGGACCTCTGGATTTAGATAGGCACTTGTACTTAAAGTTTATATTATATTTTAATGGAAACAAATTAAAAGGTTATCATGAAATACTAAACAAAAAATAACTGTTTTATGTTATGGGTTTGGTTAATCATGTATTCTGAATTTTTAACCTGCCTGCGGATATCCGTTAGTTCACATATTTAGGTTAACACAACCTTTCAAGAAGAAGAAGAAGAAAAAACTTTAAACAAAATTAGATTTTTGTGTTCTTAAAAATTCTATATTAATATATTTATATAACATTTGTTTTTTTGTCAAAGCGTTATTATGATATCACAATCTTAATTCAATTTAAATCATTCGATAACAACAAAAAAAAAACTTTTTCTTTACATTTTCAAGGCAAAATAAAACCAACATATATACCTAAGTTCAACCACGTCCAAAATTATGGCACAGAAACTTTATTATTTACCCTTAACCCAATTAGACTTCTTTGAGTCAAACAAAATAGCCACACTGCTCACAGTCACCAATTTATTTACTTTTTTAAAACCATCCTCAGTCCCGCAATAGTATAAGAAAATTGAAACTTCTCACCCTAGACCATCTGTAGTCGAGAACTCGATCATATGTACATATCTCTTTATGTTTACTGAAAGATATGCATGTCCTCACAATCTCTTCAAGTAGTAATCAAGATCCTGGTGTACATCTTTTATAATCTCAAACTGATATTAAGTTGTATAGAACAGGTCTTTTTTCTTCTTTTCTCATGATTGTAAAATTTTTACATCCCGGCATTAATACCACTTATTTTGAACACGACGCCATAACAAAACAAAAGAACCTGTTAAACACACACCAAAGAGGTGATACCATTTAGAAGTAGGAATAATGTTAGAATAGTGACGTATGGATGATTGTAAATAGTGATTATAATTAAAGGGGATGGTTTTCTTTGTCACAAAGAACAAATTTCTTTAAAAAAAATATAATGCACCAAACTATAATTGTAAGAATTCAATAATTTTATTTCTTGATTGTATCTAAAGAAATGTAATTTATATAAAATTATTGAAATATTGTTCATACATATTTTAACGTGTATGATTCTTGAAAATACAATCTTAGAATTTTGGCTAACATTTTTTCCAATAACATATATGTAAGAATTTTTTATAATAACAATCACTAGATATGTAAGTGAAAATGGTTGATTGTGGTATGCGTGTATTGGAAGATAATGTGAAAACAGGCCACACCTATCGCCTTATACCTCCCCGCATATAAACCTTAATTGTTACACTTGTAGGTTCAGGGAATAAGGGATGGTTTCCAACACAAGACAACACTAGCTGTTGTAATCGGTTGTTTCCTTTGAAAACATGGCAAAGCAAGACAAGGTAGAGTATAATAGTGTTCTGGTAGGAAGCAATCTAAAGGAAATAAGAACATATTCCTTGCTGTCTACAATAGTATATTAGTGATGTTATTTTAAAGATATTGTTTGTATTCATCATAGAGACAGTCACAGAACATATTACTACTTGACATATCAATAAATTAAATATGTTTTGGTAATTTTTGTAACTATCAGATACGGTCCTTCTTACTGGTACTCTACTATGAATATATTATTTTATGGTCTTATGGAAGAATAAGTTGATAAGGAACTTTTGTTACTGTTGTCCCAATGATTCGCGGAGAGCAATGAATGGGCTGCTTTAAAATACACAACAGTGCCATCCGAAGTTCTACTCTGGAGTTAGAGGTCAAAAGAATTGAATATGGACATAACTATGTTACTCTATCATCTTAAAAAATACTAATTTGATAAATATATTTTAAATTACTATCCCAAGAGTTCAAGGAGAGCTGATAGTATGATTATAAATAGAAAGAACACAAATATGATGCAATATTTTACTAAAATAACTTTTAATTTCTAATTAATTAAAATTTTAATTATATTTTAGAGTTTCATTTGGGTTTTTGGTACAATTGTGTCATAGGTTAATGATGATGATTACGAAATTTTGTTATGTCTGTGAAATAAATGATTTTCTCTACTCTAAATCTAATTTAAATGTTATTATTTTATATTTTTTAAATAAAAGTAAAGACCGCTGTTTTAATCGTTCAAAATTATTTAGTTAAAAATAGATATTATAGAGTATTTAGAAAACATATAAAATCAATACTTTTGGACAAGTATTATTAAATTGATATGAGAAAAACATAAATACGAGATGTAAGTATAATAAATATGCACAATAGTTAAAATTGGTAATATTAATTACAAGTTATGTTACAAAATGAATTGAGATTGTATTAGAAGTTTTAAAAACGATTAAAAAGATTAAATACAAGTAATTAACAAAGCTCCTCTTTTTAAAGAATTTTTATTTTGTTTCTGTACCAAAACAAGCGATTATTCATGGCCTATCTAAAATAATGTGCTGAAGGCATTTAAATTGTACTCAAACTTAACTATACTTATAAACTACGGCCGCTTCCGCTGACAGCTGTTATCCAACTTTTTTACGTAAGGGGGTCAGTAAATTGGACAAATCTAAACAAGTTATTTCAGAACAAACATTAAAATATGTATTTTTGAAAGTGATTCGGTTCATAGTCTAGGACAGACAATAACAATTTGTTGAAATAAGACTATACAATGAACAATTAATCACACGTCAAAGACTTATGTGCATTTTATTCCTCTATGATTTTGTTTATCATTGTTGCTCACGTTGCTATGCCTGAAAAAATGTATCAAAAACTGCCTAGATAAGTTCTTAAGATATAATTATTCTTTGAATTACTACAGGTTATGGGCCCAGGTATGTGCTCAAAATAAATTAAGTAACTCATTCTAAAACTTCAGTAAGTTGTTGTATTTTAAATGAAAGTATTAAGTTGTGCTCGTCGATTGTGAAAGTGTTCTAGTTCGCGCTGCTAGTTAAACAATATTTTTCTTGTCATGGCAAATTTTGTAAACTATCGTATAGAGCCACTTAAAAAGGATAACTACGATACTTGGAAGCTTCAAGCACAAGCAGTTTTGATAAGAAATGGATTATGGAAATATGTTTCTGGTCAAGAAAAATGCTCCACAACCAATGATGATGATATAATGAAATGGAAGGAACAAGATCTCAATGCAAGGTCAGATCTAACCTTAATTATATCACCCAATGAACTTAGACATATTAAGAACTGTAAATTTTCAAAAGATGTGTGGGATACATTAACAAAACTTTACCAAAGTAAAGGTCCCGCTAGAAAAGCCACTTTATTGAAACAATTGATCCTTCAAAAAATGAATGAGGGTGACGACGTCCGTAATCATTTAAATAAATTCACTGACGCTGTTGATAGGCTTGAAGAGTTGGAAATCAGTATAAATCCCGATCTTTTAAGCATATTGATGCTTTATAGCTTATCTAAATCCTTTGAAAATTTTAGGGTAGCAATTGAGTCCAGGGATAGCTTGCCTACCCAGAGGACTTAAGAATCAAAATAATTGAAGAGTTTGAAGCCAGAAGCAAAAATGATAGTGTGACATTGGAGGACGCTTTTTTCGGAAAAAATATAAAAAAATCTAAGAACAAAGATCGTTCAAATTATTTTCAAAAACCTACAAATGTTCCCTAAACCTCGCAATTTAAATATAAATGCCATAAATGTGGACGTATTGGTCATAAGGCCGTGAACTGTTGGAGCAACAATAAAAAGGGGGAGTCAACTTTCAAAGTGGAAGAACAGTGCCTTTCTTCTAATTCAGGTGAATCTGAAATTTCATCATGGTGCATTGACAGCGGATGCACTTCACATATGTGTGGAAATAAAGAAAGTTTTCAGGACTTAGTTGAAACCCCTGAACATGGGATTCTTAAATTGGCATCTAAGAATCATACAGCTTCTATTATTGGGACTGGCCTAGTTGAAATCGAAATGAAAGATTCGAATAAAATTAATTTGCCTAATACATTATTTGTACCAAATCTGACCACAAATCTACTATCAGTATCTAAAGAGACTGATAAAGGGTTCGATGTCCTGTTCAAAAAGAACAAAGCATTAGTAACAGATCCTCAAGGCAATGTAGTACTAGAAGCTAAGAAATCAAATGGGCTATATTATATTAATTCTAAATCTGTAGAAGTAACAAATAAAGCGCATGAAGAACATGAAATAGATAAATGGCATAAAAAACTAGCTCACTTAAATGAAGTAGATTTAAAGTTGGCGTGCAAAAATGAAACATTGGAAGGCTTAGATTTCAAAGAAAGTGACACGTTGAGTGATTGTGAGGTATGTATAAAAGGAAAATTGACCCGAGCTCCTTTTTCTACAAGAAAAGTTCCAGAAAACCTCAAAGTTTTGGAAATAGTGCATTCGGATGTTTGTGGCCCCATGCGTGTTGAATCCCCTGGTGGTTCAAGATATTTTGTAACCTTTACGGATGAGAAAACACGCTACAGCCGAGTTTATTTTTTAAAACACAAAAATGAAGTTCTAGAAGTTTTCAAAGTATATAAAAACGAGGTTGAGAATTTTACAGAAAACAAAATTAAATTTCTGCAATCTGATAATGAAACCTCAGAATACTGCAACAAATACTTTGAGAGTTTTCTAAAAGAATGCGGAATTCAGAGGCGGCTGTCTACACCGTATACCCCTCAACAAAATGGGTTATCTGAGAGGATGAATAGAACCCTACTTGAGAAAGCGCGATGTCTCATGTTGGAGTCAAACGTCCCCCCGTCATTTTGGGCTGAGGCAATTCACACAGCAAACTACCTGCGTAACAGGTCTCCCTCAAGGACCCTTAAAGGTGAAACTCCTTTTCGGAAATGGGTAGGAAGAGTTCCATCGGTTCGACATCTTCATGTATTTGGCAACAAAACCTTCGTTTTGGACAAAAAACCTGGCAAAGGAAAGTTTACTTCCAGAGCAGATGAAGGAATTTTTGTCGGATACTCTGAAATTTCGAAAGCTTATAGAATATGGATGCCCAACGAAAGGAAAATCAAAATCACAAGAGATGTCAGAGTTTTAAACAAAAAATTCTATGACTCAAAGGAGAGAAGAGGAGAAAACATTATAGTAATAGATGATCAACATAATGAGGACAATAAAGAAGTTATTAATGAGGAAAATGATGATGAAATAACTATTCCAGCTCCACCTGTTCCAGTTCAAGACCTTGTAGAACTCTCAGACCAAGAAGAGCAAGATCCAGCTGAAGACCAAGTACATTCAAGGCCAAAGCGCAACAGGAAACTTCCAATTTGGATGTCAGATTATGATGTGTCAGTCTATTGTGATGTTAAAGATGCATTAGAAGGAGGTGATGGAGAAGCATGGCAAAAAGCTATGAAAGAAGAAATAAAATCTCACTTAAAAAATGATACGTGGGAAATTGTAGATCGAGATAATTAAAGGGGGAGGGTTTTTTCTTTGTCACAAAAAAAAATTTCTTTAAAAAAAATATAATGCACCAAACTAAATTTGTAAGAATTCAAAAAATTTTATTCTTGATTGATCTAAAGAAATGTAATTTATATAAAATTATTCAAATATTGTTCATACATATTTTAACGTGTATGATTCTTGAAAATAAAATCTTAGAATTTTGGCTACACATTTTTTCTCAATAACATATATGTAAGAATTTTTTTTAATAAACAATCACTAGATATGTAAGTGAAAAGGGTTGTTTGGGTTGGTATGCGTGTATTGAAGTAATGTGAAAACAGGCCACACACTATCGCCTTATACCTCCCCGCATAATAAACCTTAAATTTTGTTACACTTGTAGGTTCAGGGAATAAGGGATGGTTTCCAAACACAAGACAACACTAGCTGTTGAAAATGGGTTTTGTTCCTTTGAAAAAAAGGAAAAAGCAAGACAAGGTAGAGTATAATTGTGTTCTGGTAGGAAGCAATCTAAAGGAAATAAGAAAATATTCCTTGCTGTTACAATAGTATATTAGTGATGTTATTTTAAAGATATTGTTTGTATTCATCATAGAGACAGTCACAGAACATATTACTACTTGACAAAATCAATAATTAAATATGTTTTGGTAATTTTTGTAACTATCAGATTACGGTCCTTCTTACTGGGACTCTACTATGAAATATTATTTTATGGCTTTTTGGAAGAATAAGTTGATAAGAAACTTTTGTTTTCTGTTGTCCCAATGATTCGCGGAGAGCAATGAATGGGGTGCTTTAAAAAAACACAACAGTTTCATCCGAAGTTCTACTTGGAGTTTAGGTCAAAAGAATTGAAAAATGGACATAACTATTTCTAATTAATTAAAATTTTAATTATATTTTAGAGTTTCATTTGGGTTTTTGGTACAATTGTGTCATAGGTTAATGATGATGATTACGAAATTTTGTTATGTCTGTGAAATAAATGATTTTCTCTACTCTAAATCTAATTTAAATGTTATTATTTTATATTTTTTAAATAAAAGTAAAGACCGCTGTTTAATCGTTCAAAATTATTTAGTTAAAAATAGATATTATAGAGTATTTAGAAAACATATAAAATCAATACTTTTGGACAAGTATTATTAAATTGATATGAGAAAAACATAAATACGAGATGTAAGTATAATAAATATGCACAATAGTTAAAATTGGTAATATTAATTACAAGTTATGTTACAAAATGAATTGAGATTGTATTAGAAGTTTTAAAAACGATTAAAAAGATTAAATACAAGTAATTAACAAAGCTCCTCTTTTTAAAGAATTTTTATTTTGTTTCTGTACCAAAACAAGCGATTATTCATGGCCTATCTAAAATAATGTGCTGAAGGCATTTAAATTGTACTCAAACTTAACTATACTTATAAACTACGGCCGCTTCCGCTGACAGCTGTTATCCAACTTTTTTACGTAAGGGGGTCAGTAAATTGGACAAATCTAAACAAGTTATTTCAGAACAAACATTAAAATATGTATTTTTGAAAGTGATTCGGTTCATAGTCTAGGACAGACAATAACAATTTGTTGAAATAAGACTATACAATGAACAATTAATCACACGTCAAAGACTTATGTGCATTTTATTCCTCTATGATTTTGTTTATCATTGTTGCTCACGTTGCTATGCCTGAAAAAATGTATCAATAAACTGCCTAGATAAGTTCTTAAGATATAATTATTCTTTGAATTACTACAGGTTATGGGCCCAGGTATGTGCTCAAAAATAAATTAAGTAACTCATTCTAAAACTTCAGTAAGTTGTTGTATTTTAAATGAAAGTATTAAGTTGTGCTCGTCGATTGTGAAAGTGTTCTAGTTCGCGCTGCTAGTTAAACAATATTTTTCTTGTCATGGCAAATTTTGTAAACTATCGTATAGAGCCACTTAAAAAGGATAACTACGATACTTGGAAGCTTCAAGCACAAGCAGTTTTGATAAGAAATGGATTATGGAAATATGTTTCTGGTCAAGAAAAATGCTCCACAACCAATGATGATGATATAATGAAATGGAAGGAACAAGATCTCAATGCAAGGTCAGATCTAACCTTAATTATATCACCCAATGAACTTAGACATATTAAGAACTGTAAATTTTCAAAAGATGTGTGGGATACATTAACAAAACTTTACCAAAGTAAAGGTCCCGCTAGAAAAGCCACTTTATTGAAACAATTGATCCTTCAAAAAATGAATGAGGGTGACGACGTCCGTAATCATTTAAATAAATTCACTGACGCTGTTGATAGGCTTGAAGAGTTGGAAATCAGTATAAATCCCGATCTTTTAAGCATATTGATGCTTTATAGCTTATCTAAATCCTTTGAAAATTTTAGGGTAGCAATTGAGTCCAGGGATAGCTTGCCTACCCCAGAGGACTTAAGAATCAAAATAATTGAAGAGTTTGAAGCCAGAAGCAAAAATGATAGTGTGACATTGGAGGACGCTTTTTTCGGAAAAAAATATAAAAAAATCTAAGAACAAAGATCGTTCAAATTATTTTCAAAAACCTACAAATGTTCCCTAAACCTCGCAATTTAAATATAAATGCCATAAATGTGGACGTATTGGTCATAAGGCCGTGAACTGTTGGAGCAACAATAAAAAGGGGGAGTCAACTTTCAAAGTGGAAGAACAGTGCCTTTCTTCTAATTCAGGTGAATCTGAAATTTCATCATGGTGCATTGACAGCGGATGCACTTCACATATGTGTGGAAATAAAGAAAGTTTTCAGGACTTAGTTGAAACCCCTGAACATGGGATTCTTAAATTGGCATCTAAGAATCATACAGCTTCTATTATTGGGACTGGCCTAGTTGAAATCGAAATGAAAGATTCGAATAAAATTAATTTGCCTAATACATTATTTGTACCAAATCTGACCACAAATCTACTATCAGTATCTAAAGAGACTGATAAAGGGTTCGATGTCCTGTTCAAAAAGAACAAAGCATTAGTAACAGATCCTCAAGGCAATGTAGTACTAGAAGCTAAGAAATCAAATGGGCTATATTATATTAATTCTAAATCTGTAGAAGTAACAAATAAAGCGCATGAAGAACATGAAATAGATAAATGGCATAAAAAACTAGCTCACTTAAATGAAGTAGATTTAAAGTTGGCGTGCAAAAATGAAACATTGGAAGGCTTAGATTTCAAAGAAAGTGACACGTTGAGTGATTGTGAGGTATGTATAAAAGGAAAATTGACCCGAGCTCCTTTTTCTACAAGAAAAGTTCCAGAAAACCTCAAAGTTTTGGAAATAGTGCATTCGGATGTTTGTGGCCCCATGCGTGTTGAATCCCTGGTGGTTCAAGATATTTTGTAACCTTTACGGATGAGAAAACACGCTACAGCCGAGTTTATTTTTTAAAACACAAAAATGAAGTTCTAGAAGTTTTCAAAGTATATAAAAACGAGGTTGAGAATTTTACAGAAAACAAAATTAAATTTCTGCAATCTGATAATGAAACCTCAGAATACTGCAACAAATACTTTGAGAGTTTTCTAAAAGAATGCGGAATTCAGAGGCGGCTGTCTACACCGTATACCCCTCAACAAAATGGGTTATCTGAGAGGATGAATAGAACCCTACTTGAGAAAGCGCGATGTCTCATGTTGGAGTCAAACGTCCCCCCGTCATTTTGGGCTGAGGCAATTCACACAGCAAACTACCTGCGTAACAGGTCTCCCTCAAGGACCCTTAAAGGTGAAACTCCTTTTCGGAAATGGGTAGGAAGAGTTCCATCGGTTCGACATCTTCATGTATTTGGCAACAAAACCTTCGTTTTGGACAAAAAACCTGGCAAAGGAAAGTTTACTTCCAGAGCAGATGAAGGAATTTTTGTCGGATACTCTGAAATTTCGAAAGCTTATAGAATATGGATGCCCAACGAAAGGAAAATCAAAATCACAAGAGATGTCAGAGTTTTAAACAAAAAATTCTATGACTCAAAGGAGAGAAGAGGAGAAAACATTATAGTAATAGATGATCAACATAATGAGGACAATAAAGAAGTTATTAATGAGGAAAATGATGATGAAATAACTATTCCAGCTCCACCTGTTCCAGTTCAAGACCTTGTAGAACTCTCAGACCAAGAAGAGCAAGATCCAGCTGAAGACCAAGTACATTCAAGGCCAAAGCGCAACAGGAAACTTCCAATTTGGATGTCAGATTATGATGTGTCAGTCTATTGTGATGTTAAAGATGCATTAGAAGGAGGTGATGGAGAAGCATGGCAAAAAGCTATGAAAGAAGAAATAAAATCTCACTTAAAAAATGATACGTGGGAAATTGTAGATCGAGAAGATGGTGACAATGTGATAGGTAGCAGAATGGTATTAAAAAGTAAATATAAAGCCAATGGGGAGCTAGAGAGAAGGAAAGCTCGTCTTGTTGCAAAAGGTTTTGCTCAGCGCCCGGGAATTGACTTTGTTGAAACCTTTGCTCCTGTTGCAAAACTAAGCTCAATTAGAGTTCTTCTTGGAGTGGCACTTAATCAAGACATGAAAGTCACTCAAATGGATATTTCGACTGCCTTCCTCAATGGTGAACTTGAAGAAAGAATTTTAATGCAAAAACCAGACATGTTAGAAACATTTTTGTGTGACATAATGATGGAAGAGAGCCACAACAAAGATCACTCTACATTTCTCAAAGCTAAGAAGATGCTAGAAAAGCTTCGAAAATCTGATAATGACAAAGTATGCCTACTTAAAAGAGCTGTTTATGGCTTAAAACAAGCCGGTAGGCAATGTTTTAAAAGGTTAGACTTGAAACTAAAGCAATTGGGTTTCGTTCCCTCACAAGCTGACCCTTGTATATACACATCTACTACTACTAAAGGGCGGAAACAAACGTTGATAGCCATATATGTAGATGTCATTATAGTGGCATCAAGAAGTCAGCAACAGCTGAATGATTTATAGCAAGAACTAACTAAATCCTTTGATATGCGAGACCTTGGAGAACTACATTATTGTTTAGGAATCGAGTTTTGCCACAATAATGGTATGATTTCAGCATCGCAAACTCGATACATTGAAGAACTTCTCAAAGAATACAGCATGAGTGACTGTAAACCTGTTGCAACTCCAATGGTACCTGGCATGAAGTTACAGAAGAATCCTGGAAATACCGAAAAATATCCCTATCAAAACTTGATTGGTTCACTTATGTATCTGTCTGTGGCTACTAGGCCAGACATAACACACACAGTCAGCTTCTTAAGTCAATACAACACCTGTTTTGGGAAAGAGCATTGGCTGGCTGCCAAAAGAGTCTTGCGCTACTTAAAGGGAACCAAAAATCTCGCACTGGTTTTCAAGAAAACTAATAAACCACTTATTGGGATGGCAGATGCTGATTGGGCAACTGGAGAAGATAGAAGATCTTATTCAGGATACTGTTTCCAGTTTGCAGCGACTTCCATCAGCTGGGAATCAAGAAAACAGAGAACTGTGGCTCTGTCTACAGCGGAAGCAGAATATATGTCATTGACAGAGGCAGCAAAAGAAGCAGTACACTTAAAACAGTTACTACACGACATGGGTGTTCCTCGCCAGTCAATTGAAATACTTAATGACAATTTGTCTGCACAACATTTGACTAAGAATAACATCGTAAGCTCAAAGTCCAAACACATTAGCATTAGAGAACACTTTATTAGAGAAAAGGTACAAGCCGGAGACATCATCATCAACTACAAGCCAACCGAGACTTTGGAAGCTGATGTTCTCACCAAGGCATTGGCCTCTCCCAGGCATAGTAAACTAGTATGTGCTCTTGGGCTTGGACAACGATTCTGACGAGTGAGGGGGAGTGTTGAAATAAGACTATACAATGAACAATTAATCACTCGTCAAAGACGTATGTGCATTTTATTCCTCTATGATTTTGTTTATCATTGTTGCTCACGTTGCTATGCCTGAAAAAATGTATCAATAAACTGATTAGATAAGTTCTTAAGATATAATTATTCTTTGAATTACTACACAATTAAGTGCATTAGATATATATGAGTTATTAATACACGAAAAACTAGGTTGTAAATTCAAGGGATTATGTGACCTGACATAGATTGAACTTTATATATTAATCTTATGAACTGATGTAAATATTTAACTAAATTTGAAAAATAAAAATGAATTTGTTCTTTATCGTAGTCCCCTGTTCCTCGATTCCTGGCTGCAAATGCTGCTGAGCTATTAGACTTTCACGACATGTTTCGATGAGAAAGACGAGGCACATCAAATGTAGTTTATGTTTAAGACACAATGCAACAGCCAATGTGGTGCAACATTAAAAATAATGAAATTTAGTAAGTTATAGTTTTTAAAATATATATAATGAAACATCATATTTACTAGAAATTTAAATAATGTGATTGAGTTTTCCACGTTATGTTATTGAGGAGACTAATAGGAGAATTTTAAATAAAATGTATTTATGAAGGGAAATAAGAACTTTCTGGAAATGTATCATACTACTAAATACTTTATTTTACTTATATTTTCTTTACTTCCAATTACATTTCCAGTGGTACGCTATTAAACTCATAGAGCTGCCAAGTGGGGACTAATACAGTCTACTTCTTAGAACGCTCGGTGAGCGTGCATTGCCAATAACTCTCATTCAGATCAATGAGACTATATACTTTAGCACCACTTATATGTTAGAAATGTACTCTCTACGCTAGGCATGGGGTACGGGTTAGACTTGATTTTCTCATTTATCTTTCTATTATATACTCTCAAATTATGTCCTTGTCCTTTCCTAGGTAAAATAAATTCCGGACTAGTATAAGGACATTTGATTTGTCTAATTATTCCTTTCCTTTCTGGAGCATTTATGAGTTCTTGAAAAATCATCAGGAGTACTCAATAGTTTTCTGGAACGCAGTATTCCTCTAAATACACGTCATTCGTTTCCCGCCTGACACTGATATTGGAGATGTCCTAATTATAAGCATCGAAAACACATAGCGCGAGACAGGTCACGTCTACCATTCCCACCTTGTTTATTCATGTTTTTGTCCTCTATGCTATCTCTTTGGATAGTGCTCCTTTATCTAGGTTCTCTATGCCTCTAAATTAGTTAGTTATTGTTTGTTTTGTGATCTGATTGATTTTTGATGTGGTTAAGACGGTTTACTGGTTTTTTCTTATATTTTATTGACTCCTTCCACCTTCATTAACCTTTCCTCACTCTTGGACGCAACAAGAACATACCTGGACCACTCTAGGTCTATAGTTTTCACGCCAAGTGTCGCTGGCGTGGTTTTTAGTTCTGCCGATTTAGTGAGTCGTGTGTTGAGACTTGATCGACCCATAAGTGATGGTTATAGTTTCAGTGAACTTTCACCTGGAAGCGGTCCAATCTCAATTATTCGTGTGCGTGTGTTAATGAAATTGACTGCTCCAAGACAACACCAATCAGACCACTTAAAGTGAAGGTGAGTTGCCTCTACCCATTCCCACTCCACCATACAGTCCATTTGTCCGTGTTCGTAACACTGGTCCTCCAGAAGTTTTTTAGTTTTCAGTTTTTGTAATTTACGCTATAATGCTATTATAATATCACTTTTTATTGTCGGCATTGAAAATTAACACTTGAACAGAGCCTGTGATTCCGGTATTAACAGTGTAAAAATATGTTTCTGTTGTGAATAAATTGGTTCATATATATTTATATTAAAATACAATTCAACTGTTATAATAAGTGCAATAAGTACAATATTCTAGGCGTAAAGCTCGTACTTGGATAAGGTCCTTATAATCAAGATAGTGTTGAAATTATCCAAAATACATAGATAATGTTGAGACGGTATTAAGTGATTTTTTCAAAGATTATCCGAATAACATTGACATTATCCACCCACACTATAATAATGTCTAAATATTAGTGTTTACGATAGGTTAGTTAGGTTAGGCTAGGTTATATTAGGTGGTTTTAGGCTATGTTTGTTTAGTTTAGGCAAGTGGAAAAGGAATAATTAAAATGAGACATTTAGACTGTTACTGAGATCTATGATTCAATTTCAGAGATCAATATTACGTTCCAAAATATAATCCGCATTTATACATGCTTAGTTTTACAAATAGTATTCAACGTTATCCAAGTTGTGCTGGCAAATATTAATATTATTCGGATGAAGTCAAATAGAGATAAATTTCTATCATTTCTGAATTTATACTTTGCACTTTGATAATGTCGACATATCCTGGCTAGTCTCGACACTATCCCGATATCGCTCACTACTCGTAACATAAATATATATTCTTTGTTCCCATTATATAATTATCACTCTGATAACAAGTTTTACCGAACTGCGTGACACGCTGAGGTTGACTGGTGGTGAACATGATATGGCACGGTTGCGGGGTCAGTTGGTGTAATCATGGTCCTCTCTCACGCATAGTGTCTCGCAAACTGGCTATATTTACCAGCCCACAGCTAAATTCTGCGCTACTATTCAACCACACATCACGCATCACCTAGCCCCGGATGTGGTGTCTTGTGAACCAGGCCTTAACTTAAATGGAATTGATCGAGTTTAAAGCAAGAGTTGAAGTTTCTTCATTGAAAAAGCTTTATCCCACCCATCTCTGTCACTCCTGAACTCCTTCAAAAGAAGTGGGGGGAAGTGAAGAATGCTGTGAACAACTTTTCTATGACAAGTCAATGACTCTTCATTCAGAGAGAAAGAGAAGATGTAGAAAGGCTACAAGACTGCGCGGGGCTACTTGTAGAACCTTAGCTTAACATTATTATTATAGTGTATTTATTTTACTTTTGAATATATGACCGAGCAAATCAATAAAAATTGTTAAAATGAAACTATAAAGGGAAAGCTATTTAGGTGGGCTTCATCAATCCTCATTAGGGGTGTGCAAAGTCCAATATTTAAATTTGAAGTGAACACGAATCAAATATATTAAATATTCTAGAAGCCAAATCAAAGCTCTAATATTTCTTTTTAATTGTTTCATGTTTGAAAAAATTTAATGTTGTCGACATTTAAATTACTTTATGCACTAAAATTAATTGGAAAATGTTTTATTGATCAATTGTTTGTAATAATTAGTGTTAATCCGACGAATAAAGTTAATATCACAAGTTGCAATTCAATATCTTCAAATTTTTTCATTTAAATATTAATTCGTAATGCACAAATCCGCTCAGAGTGGCTATAACTAAATATAAACCTATTTCAACTGTAAATATCTTTACTGGTAAAGCTTCGAAGCAAGAATTTGTTTCGAAGTGAGTTCGAAGCTGATATTTGTTTATAAGCTAAGTAGAAGTTTCTAAGCCTCGCACACCCCTATTTCCTTAATATAAATGATAAGATTATATTTTTAATACGTCTTACTAACCTTCTTAGTGAAATTAATATTATTATATATTATAGTGGATCTGAAACTTTATCTCAGTTGGTAGCGTGACTATCTACTGAGTTAAAGATCACTAGTTCAATTTACAACATGTTTTATATTTTAACCTATGTAGTATGCTAACAATTACACAAACTTTTAATTATTATTATTATTATTATTATTATTATTATTATTATTATTAGCACCGCGTATTACTAACCGTTCGGGTTGTACGCACTTACGCTAATGTGTAATGGTAGGGTGATTGTGAGATGAAAGACCTACAGATTAACGTGGAATCCGAACTACGGTGAAGGGTGGGCATTCCCCACATTCACAAGATGTCTTGTCAGATGTGAAGGAAAGGTTTGGTAATCAGATAAATATGTGCCGGGACCGAGGATTGAACCCCGGCCGCCAGCACAAAAGTCTGACACCTTACCCCTAGCCCGCCAGGTCACCAAACTTTTTATTCAATTTAAATATGAAAAATAAATATAATTTTACAGCAAATGCATTTTTAAAACGAATAAAATTTTGCCACACATTTAGAAAAAATTAAATTTACATTTATGTTTTAGTAAGTTAAAGCATAAATATGGATTTAACCGGATTATCGTGGAAATGTAAAGCGCCGCACGCACTTTGAGTAATAGATAAATAATGGTACTATGCAAACCAACTGACGTATATGATGCGATTAAACTATTATATTATATTTCTTTTATATTCGGATTAGCTCCTTTTACTATAGAAAAAGAAAGTATTACGGATCAAGGAACGCAAAAGTCAATCACCAAAATAAGACTTTCTAGGTGTGGTTTTGCCAACACGCTTTTGATATTTTCTTTATCTGTGATTCAGACAGTGCTATCTTTATATAATATAATCATAAACAAAAAAGACAGTGACAAGTTCACATACACCATAACTCAAGCTATGAAGAAGTGTCTGGCAGCCGCCTCTACTCTTTCATCTCTAGTGCTATGTATAACCATCAATAGAAATAAATTTAAGCAGATAATGGGATTAATAAGTGAGATTGATAATTATCTTCTAATTAAACACCAAAGTATTCATAAATGGACTTGTATAATATTGACTGTAGAAATACTAATATTTTCTCTTCTAATTGGGTCTAGACAAGGCTATGAGCTTTCTGGTGAGTTTGGTAGTTGAATACACAAGGTAGGTAATATTTTGAAAGTGTTAGTGCAGGCTATTAGTACATGCATGATCATTCAGTTTTCCAGCTTGGTTTTCATTCTAAGATCTAGAGTTCGTGTTTTAAACGATCACATACTATCAATAAGAAGACAACATTCCGATGTGAACGCTGGAGACAATCCAAGATGGAGATCCAACCTTAATAGATACTTGGCACTATACCGCGGTGTTACGCCAGTGGCTGAAGAACCAGGATATTCAAGACCACCGGATGAAGCTCTTCCTTCTCCGCAAGTCAATTTCCTGTCCGAGTTCGAGTCAACGCCATATTGTATAGTGTCAACACAGCCACTTCAGTACCAGTCCACCAAGGCGATGACGGTGCACGCTCCTCGACAAACTCATCTTACACTTTGTGATATTCACAAAGTTCTCAACTCGAGCTATGGCTTACAAATCATCTGCGTGTTGACGTATACTTTCACATCTGTCGTGAAGTATTTTCAAATTGCATTGCTGACAATGAACGTTCCTCTGACCACTGAGAAGGTATTGTCAATGTCCACGGAGTGTTCCCACTACTTTGCTACGTGTCTGTCCACATAGGTCGCCTTATTATCATCTGCTCATCCTGCTACCTCACCAGTTGTGAGTCTCAGAAAACCAGTTACATCGTCCATAAGTTATTGCTAACTCAGCCTATGAGTGTATATACTCTTGTGGAGTTGAAGCTTTTCTCCCAACAACTGATGAATAATAGGATAGTATTCACCGCAAATGGCTTCTTCATACTAAACTTTTATTTCTTGTATTCTTTTATAGGATCTGCAACAACGTATGTATTAATACTGCTTCTGTTTCAATAACTACATGTGTTTTGATAACACTAATTATTTTATATATATCATTAAACAATAATTATCTATTTATATACAATGAAAAACTATAATTTTCTTAAAAACAAATTTTTAGAAACATAAAATATCCACACGATTATTTGGGTGTTTTGATCTATATTTATTCAATAACTAGATACAAAACCATATAGTTAAATCATTAAAATAATTTGGTGGTTAGTTTTTTCTTAACTATGGTAAAATTAAAAAAATCTATCAAATTTGATTTGAAAAATTGTACTTGTAGGGTGTTAGTATTTTGACTTAAGTTAAATAAATACAATTTTGTAGTTTTACAAACAAACATAATGTATAGCATAATTAATAATAATTCTTAATATTTTGAATTGAATTTGAATTTATTAAAAATAAACTAAAATAATTTTGAAGTATTTAATAACAAATAACATTGCAAAATAGCAAATTTTACTTATTAATTTCAACGGACATTGCATTGCGCCAAAGGAAATACCTAATAATGATGCCATGATAATTATCTGATCAAGAAATATTTATTTACTATAGGTTTTGCCCGGATATTACGTCCTCACTTTAGTAAGCAAGCTTATCGATTTTGTTCTTAACAACAAATATTATGTATTGAAACAGCATGTGAATGAAACATTTAAACCATTAAAGTCATTTTTACGTATCAATTTGAAACATTTTTGAAAAATGAGCTCTATGCGATCTAGTGTTTTAAATAGAAATAGCATTTAAAACATGCCAGTCAATAAGGTATATCCTCAATTAGCTGGTAGAAAATAAAAAATAAAAGAATAACAAGGGTGGGGAAGCGAGTGTTTACTAGAGTGTCTTGAAAAAGTAATACTAGCTCCGTAGCTCTAGTATCTGTTGCTATTTCATGCGAGGATCGAGTATCTGCAAGTATGGAGTATCTCCGATCACTGATATCTCAATCACCGATACTTTTGAGTTCGAGTCACTGGAAGGACAAGTAATCAAATAGTATAGGTGAAAAAAATCAGACAGTGATTTATCGCCCATCTCTATCTTGGACCATTTAACCACTGGATCGGAAGCCAGAGTACCATAACATTAAATATATGATGGTCATGGACTAAAACAAGGAGTCTCATCACAATAACAAATTCTGGATCTCCACACAATTATTTCAAGAATCTGTTTTAATTAAATAAAGGTTCCCCATTTTTAGTTTCTTAAGGAGGTTGGGTAATTAAAAAATTGTATCTACTAGTTTTAGTACTAAAATAATATTTGTAAATGGATCATAATTTACCACCAAATAGGTTATTTACATTACAAATAATTTAGAAGCTTGATAACTGAAGAATTTATTAATGATTCAGGTTTCCATTTGAACATTTTTTTTACCACAGATCCAAAGAAAAATAATTGGTATATTTTATTTAAATAATTTATTTTCTTAATGTTTTACAAAAAAAACTTTAATATACGCATGTTTTAAATTGAAAAATTGAATGTAAATTTAAATTTATATAATTCCGATTTGAAGAAGCCAAACTAACTAAAATCACATATCGAGAACTAAAATAAAATAGTTTTGATCCATACGATTTTAGCTTGTCTAAAAAATTTAGATAAGCTTTATTATGTGTGTCAATTAATAACACATTAACTAAGTATGCTATACACCGATTATTACAAGTATATATATAAATTTTTATTTTTACAAATTAAGTAAAAATAAGGTTTTAGAAGACTGATTAGCTATGTTATAAAAAACTAAATTAAAAGGTAAGTCCTAAAATTTTTTTCAAAATATGATTTTTTAATACAAGAGATATTTAGGAAACTTGTAAAATATATCCTTAGAAGGCCTCATGTATAAACATGTATTGCAGGATTAAAATGATGTGAGTTGTTTTGTCACAGTGTAACAACATACGTTTGTAATAACAAACAAGGCCTTGGTGATGTAAGTCAGGGTAGTGAGGGCAATACTGGTGATGTGGTTCCGGCTCATGAGGGCAATACCGGTGATGTAGTTCCGGCCAGTGAGGTCAATACTGGTGATGTAGTTCCGGCCCGTGAGGTCAATAATGGTGATTCAGTTCCCGCCCGTAGGGGCAATACTAGTGATGTAGTTCCGGCCCGTGAGGTCAATAATGGTGATCAGTTCCCGCCGTAGGGTCAATACTGGTGATTTAGTTCCAAACCATCAGGGCAATACTGTTGATTATTTCCGGCCCGTGAGGGCATATTGGTGATGTAGTTCCGGCCCGTAAGGGCAATACTGGCGATCAGTTCTATCCCATGAGGGGAATACTGTTATGTAGTTCAAGCCCGTCAGGACAATACTGGTGATTTAGTTTCCGGCCCATGAAGGCATACTGGTGATGTAGTTCCAGCCCGTCAGTACAATACTGGGATGTAGTTCGGCCCATGAGGGCAATACTGGTGATGTAGTTCCAGTCCGTCAGGCAATACTGGTATTAGTTCTGGCCTGTGAAGTTATGACTGGTGATGTAGTTCCGGCCACTGAGGGCAATACTGGTGATGTAGTTCCGGCCCGTGAGGGCAATACTGGTGATGTAGTTCCAGCCCGTCAGGGCAATACTGGTTATGTAGTTCTGGCCTGTGAAGTTATGACTGATGATGTGGTTCCGGCTCATGAGGGCAATACTGGCGATGTAGTTCCAGCCCGCCAGGGCAATACTGGTTATGTAGTTCTGGCCTGTGAAGTTATGACTGGTGATGTAGTTCCGGCCGCTGAGGGCAATACTGGTGATGTAGTTCCGGCCCGTTAGGGCAATACTGGTGATGTAGTTCCAGCCCATGAGGGCAATACTGGTGATGTAGTTCGGCCCGTGAGAGCAATACTGGTTATTAGTTCTGGCCTGTGAGATTTATGACTGGTGATGTAGTTCCGGCCGCTGAGGGCAATACTGGTGATGTAGTTCCAGTCCGTCAGGCAATACTGGTTATGTAGTTCTGGCCTGTGAAGTTATGACTGGTGATGTAGTTCCGGCCGCTGAGGGCAATACTGTTGATGTTGTTCCAATACTGGTGGGGTAAAGGCAGAGCATCCTGGCACTTGCTGGCAGCAGCAGCCAGCCACACCTGGCTGCTGCCACCTACTCCGCCTTTGCTACTGCCCTCTTAATTCTCACCACCTAAGTTCTCAACAGACCCGTCTCCTCTCCCGATGTCAAGGTGGTCTAGCTCCTGGTCCCCCTGATGTTCCATGTACCATTGACGCTTACTCTCCTCTTGAGGGTCCTCATGTTCTCGTAATAACTTAACAAACACAAACCAGAACACATCCTTATTTTGTTTTTATTAATAAAAATAGTTATCTAAATAAATCACCTGTATAATTTTCTTAAATAATCACGTTGTATAAAATATGATTTTAAACATTCCATATATAAATACTTACTTTTAATCAGCCTAACTTAAAAATGATTTTTATAAATGTATCCAAATAATATATTACCTATCGTATTGTTATTATTGTTTAACACTTAATTGTGTGTTCGACTACTATTCTTATATTATAGACCACATATAACTGTGTTATATGATTGAGGTCAGTATGCACATATATCAGTTTAATGTCTTCCTACTTATCTGAAGATATTACTGGTAATTAATATCAAGAACATTATTAAATCATATTTTTGTAACATGTGAATGTTAGAGACTCCAATCTCAGAGCTGGTCTCACCATATCTATAATAAATTTGATTTATTCCTCCAAGGATAATACAACACTAAACCCCCTTTATTACTTCCCAGATAGATTTTAACCACTAAGGGCCTGTCTTATGACTACCAGATAAGTTTTGCAATTGGGAGGATAGAGTTATCTACCAGATAAAAGCTATCACACACGTTAATGTTTTACGCGTCTTATGAACTGAATTTATCTGCCAACAACTATCAATAGGAAAAAAAAATACAGTTTTCCAAACACTTTTTGTTAATTTTTAATACTTGTTTTATAATCATAAGTCAAAATTAGTAATTATTACTTTGACATATTTTATTTAATAAAAAGGTGTTACAACAACCTCCCCCCCCCTTTTTACATGATGAGGGTGGGTAACGGCAACAGCACATTTAGTTTATTAATAATCTAGATTTCATTAAGTAGTATACAAAGATTCGTTGTAATACCTTAATCAGTTTTCATAATATTTCGGTGACCTGGCGGTCTAGGGGTAGGGTGTCAGACTTCTGTGCTAGCGGCCTGGGTTCAATCCTCGGTACCGGCACAGATTTACATGATTACAAAACCCTTCCTTCACCTCTGACAAGACATCTTGTGAATGTGGGGAATGCCAGGTCTCCACCGTGGTTCGGATTCCACGTTAAACTGTAGGTCCTTCATTTCATTCAAAATCACCCTACAATTACACATTAGCGTAAGTGCGTATAACCCGAACGGGTAGTGAGACGCGGTGCTAATAATAATAATAATAATAATAATAATAATAATAATAATAATAATAATAATAATATTTCACACAATAATCGTTTTTAGCTCTATGTTTAGAGGTGTATACCACCCTTAATATTCAAGATGGACCCTAGGGTGATGATGTGAATTAGTCTATTTTCACACAAGGAATATCCTGCCAAAGTTTGATGCAATTTTTAGATACAAGTTGTATATATAGATATGTATATGGACGAATTTGTCATACATTTTTAATGCAAAAACCATAACCAAATAATGTAAAATTAAACAAATATTCACTTTTACAAATTTACATTTAAATGAATGATAGTAAAATTATAATGAATATATGTATTATATTTGTAATATAATAATTAATGATAATTTATGTGAACTATATAATTGAAGTATGATTCAATATTAAGACGGATTCTTATAACTCTTTTCTTAGCACGAAGACAGGGACGGGCTTAATCACACAAATAATTAGTTGGAAATTGCATAAAATGTTTCATTTCTTTTTTATGAATGTTCTTTGTGCCAGCTGACGAGAAAACTAAAATTTAAAATTGAATACCAGAACGCCTTTTTTAAAGTCGTAAGCACAAGAAGCGTGGCCAACCCCCTACATTTGGGCCTTAATTTTTATGCTGGGCTTTAACATTACAGGGCATCTCCATTATGTTTAGTGAACACCAGTGATTTACCATTTTATATTCAATATTATAAGATCTAAAATATATAAAGATGTGTCATGGATTCCCTGGACGAACCTTGTGAACATCACTTTGAGAATATGTGATCTAAACTACTATAACACGTAGCAGGCAATGTAAACACTTTTAATAAATAAAAAATATAATTTTTTTATACAACCTTCAGAACATCGATATCGAAGTCACTTGCAGATTATAGAAGACAAAACCCATTTGGTTGCTTGTCACGGGTACAATTCATATAATCATTACCTGAGACAATTGGACCTCGAGTTGACCCAGGATTGTGTTTCTGGGGTAATGAGTCTTGCCGCTGTCGGTGGGAAGACTCGTTGAGACGCCATTAGTTCCTCCAAGGAAGGCTCTAAATGAAACAAATACATATATTTTGCTATTAGACACTTTGTTGACATTCCGGTGTGTTGGTGCTGTAATACACATTGAATCTAAATGAATGTATCATTCTAGTATCCAAGCTTCATTGGTAGCGTTACTATACATCCTAAGATCTGCCGAAAAACACCAAGGCCCGTATGCAAGAACGAGTAGGAGAAAAGACCGAGGACGGTTGATTTGCTTGCTAGGACGAGCGCGCGCTTGAGAAACTCCAAAGGTACGTCTCGACCTGCCCTCTGCGTTACTCCTACCCCTTATATATAGCGCTACTGTGACACGGCGCGCACGAGCAATAGAGATGTCACATATCTGTTATTATTGTTTTGTGTTGTCTAGAAGATATGGCGTTCCTTGACTATCGAAAAGTCACGTATTTAAATTAAATGATTAGAATTTTGAAGAAGAGCCTAATTAAGTTGCGGTGATTCAATGGAGACATGCTAGGGATTTCCAGAATACTTTTAGGCTAATTCTCACAAAAAATTTCTTAGAATATTTATATTTTCATAGAAAGATGTATGGCAAGATATCTTTCCTATGTTGGAAATTGACAATCCCGAAACATGACTTGGGCATCCACTGCTAAAATTGAAAATATATTCACAGTGGTGGATTATTGTCACGCAAAGTTAAAGATCAATTAATCCACGCACTTATTAAATTAATAATTTCTCACTTAATATAAGTTATATATATTTATTAAATACAGAAAAATATATAATTAAGGTTATGTTTCTAAATGGAAGATCATTCCAATTATGTAGAACGAACTACAAACTTTAATGCGAGTATAGGCATGTTATGATTACAAGCAACAATCTATAGACTATATATACTAGATATGTTGGAGGATCTATAGACCCATCTAAAGGCAAATTTTAAATAAGAATTTATAAAATATAAAAGAATAGCATATGTATTATCATTCCTCGTTTGCAATAAGAAAAATTCTTGCCACGTATTTAAAGTAGAATAAATCTATTCAATTATCATTAAAAATTATACGTAGACAACGATGTTTTCTATCCTTTTCAACTGTAGATAATTGTGTTTATGCTTCTCGCTTGCACACCAACAGATTAATGTCCTCTGTCCGGGTCACTGATTAGCACGTAGACACTCACATTTTGACTAAAACACATTGAAAATTAATAATGCGAATAGTGATACACTTATGATATTTTAAAGAAATATTATATAATTGGGAAAATTTTATCGTTATTAATTTCAAATCCCTTATGTAATGTTTAAATATTCAATACTTTCTTTAGAATAAATATTAAATTAACTAAAACAAACTTAATTTTTTTCTTAAATATACTACCATTAAATACGATGGTAGTTTATGATTTCGAATCCCAGTCGGCTGTATTTAGTCTGTTTTTCACTAAATTATTTACCAATGTTAACAAAACTAATTTTTTTTAACTCTACCTTTATCATTTTTATTATAACTATTATTTGTATTATCACCGCATCTTACTACCCGTTCGGGTTGTACGCACTTACGCTCATGTGTAATGGTACGGTGATTGTGAGATGAAATTGAGGATCTACAGTTTATCGTGGAATCCGAACCACGAAGGAGGTCTGGAATTCCACACACTCACAAGTTGTGATTAATACACGTCTTGTCAGAGATGAAGGAAGGGTTTGAAAATCAGATAAATCCATGCTGGGACCGAGGATCGAACCCAGATACCCAGCACAGATTTATCATTATTACTCTACAATCATTAAATATTACATTCTTTAACAATAAACTTATATTTATACGAAGCGGTACACATTAAAACACTTAAGTAAACTTTAACCAAAACCTCCTTTCTATCGAGTCTTACGAGTTCATGAGGACCACGATAACGTCATTTCCCGGAGTGAGGAAGGCAATCTTGAGAAGTCCTCCATCGTTTTCTGAAGTCAGGGAGACATGTTGAGAGTCAGGAGGGACGAACATGGAGAAATGAGCCTGGAAATAATAGGGCGGTTGTTTGTAGAACTCATCAGCTGTGGCGTTAACTATGATGGCCGCGTTATAGTCAAATGTAGCTGGACCTCCTTGTTCATTGATAGCCATGTTCCAGTCGGTCCAGCCAACTACCCAGTTGTTGAACGCCTGGAACCACAAGTAAATCACACATTTTATATAGGCTATATTCCTTATTTTGATCTAATATCCATTTGACTCCAAACAAACAATGGAACATGGACCACTGGTGGATATAATTTGAGAATAAGTTTTCAAAAATAAGTATTCAGCCAGTAATCTAATCTCATTTGATATTTACTAGACCACCAATAATTCCGTGATTACAATTTTTTAACAAAATAAATTTTTGAAGTTTTCCAACATTAAAACAACACTCAGAGGACACATACGAATATTTTTAGTTATGAGTCATATCAAAAGTGAGATATTCATTATAATCTCGAGGCTAAAACTGTACACATTTAAAATATTTTTTTTTACATTTATTAGAGTGAAAAAAGTAAAATAAATCAATGGTTATAATATTGACAGGCTTACTCCTTTATTTTAATTATATATATATATTTACAAGTACACTCTAATTGTCATAGGAAGAGCTGAAATTCACAAAAAATATTACATTATTTGTGTTAATTTATTATATTAATTATAATTTAAAAGTTAGTTTAAACTGACTTGACTTTAAAGTAAGTTAGTATCGTTTCTAGCTTTCAGCCTCTTCCTATAGAGGTTAGAGTTTATAATATATAAACGAGAGAATGGTTTAAAAACAGTGCCATAAAATATCACTGATGGAATGTTACCTTTCAGAGTGAACGGAGTATTTATGAATCAACAAAATATAAAACAATTGAATATTTCACTCTGATGCGGAGACAAACACCAAGATGAAATAAAGGAAAATAAATGTATTTAGAAGACAGAACATAGCTGAAGAGGCTTAGTATATTTACCAAAATATATCTTTTATCAAAAGGAAAAATTATACGAAATTGAAAATGGCAGTTGTCTCCGAACCCAACAGTTGTTACTGATATGTTAATTATTGTTGATTTTAAAAATTGAATACCATACAGTTATTTTTATTTTTTAATTTTTATAAATATGATTTCTATGTTATATTGATATTAGCTATGGAAAACCATATATATATGTCTTGGAGCATTGAGAACATAGGCTCATCAATACTACTGTGCCCGGCACCTTAGTACAGCCCTCGGGCTATATTTGTGACGCGTTGTTATTATGAGCGATGTGTGAGTATTTCGTAAACATCCTTGTGGTAGAATAACAAGTGAGCATATAGTCCGTTTTTCCTTAGTAAGGTTAATATAAGAGTATGAAAAAAAAACTATAGACCATTTTCTGTAGGAAGGGATAATTATAGTACGTGTCCCCCGTCCCCCGCTCCCTTCCCCGAATCGATTTTTGAGAATGGATAATTGGTGATCGATGATCGAGAGGGTTTAAAACACGGATATTACAAAAATATATATTTATTCTAAAAAAAAAAATCCGTTCATATGAAAACCGGTCTATAGACCTCCAGACGCCTTGGATATTTTTATTTGACCTTGAACAAGTTTGTAACCATCGTGAACATATAGACCATTTTCTTTCCCCGCGGGGTAACCCCCGGTTCAACACTGGTGGTAGCGTCTAATAAAACACGTATATTCTAAAAAAGTTCCTTCATATGAAAACCGGTCTATAGCCCTCCATATGTTGATTGCCTCCCAATAGCCTTGACGAGGACTTCGTGAAAGTTAATATAAGAGTATGAAAAAACTATAGACAATTTTCTGTAGGAAGGGATAGTACGTGTCCCCCCTCGAACCGATTCTCGATAATTGATATTTGGTGATGAATTATCGATGATCGAGAGGGTTTAAAACACGGATATTATGATTAATTATCAGGAAGCCCTCTCACCTACAGCGCCTGCAACATCTTTGGCGGGGACCATAGACTCTAGAGCAGCAGCCGTGGCTGGGACTATAGAATATGTTATCTTACAATCTCCATTTACTACTTGAAACATCACTAGAACGAGTTGTTATTGTCGGAATATCCTGTTGGTTACCCCCAGGGCGTTCAACGGTTAGTCGCAGAGTTTAGAAGGACATGAAATAATTTATACCCTGTTCGGTAAAAGATAAACTATAATACTTATTTGATCAGTGGACATGGTTTGACATCCCATTCAAATAAGTAATATTAACAGCTCGTATTACTAACCGATCGGGTTATACGCACTTATGTTAACGTGTGAGATGAAATGCATAACCTTGATATTAATGGAAAAACAAAAATGAGAGAGTATAAATAGGCCTCAAAATCAATACAGACGATCATTATAGTAACTGATTGCAGCCGATTACCATTAAAAAAAATTAGTTTTGACGATCTTGAAAACTGTAAAACCCCCAGTTCCCCGATCGAGATTCGAACCTCGATTCCCCATCCTCAGCAATCGAGCTCAACACGACACGCGCGTTAGCCAACTACGCCACCTATGCGGGTGATAGACTCTTATTAGGACATCGACTGAAATTTGACGTTAGATCGACCGGTCGATCACGATCAACAAGTTGCCGACCCCTATTTTAGATTGTCAATGCCTACAAATTAATAAAAATAATATCTGTCTATCTTGAAAGCAACAGTTATTAAATACCTACACCTACTGTCGTAC
This sequence comes from Timema cristinae, assembly GCA_039000515.1. Taxonomy (NCBI): domain Eukaryota; kingdom Metazoa; phylum Arthropoda; class Insecta; order Phasmatodea; family Timematidae; genus Timema; species Timema cristinae. The sequence continues at coordinate 33,751 of JBCFYV010002390.1, forward strand.
CAAGATTGAGTTCTATAATACACACTCTAAAGATTAGAACAATAGACACAGTAGAAGTGAAGGATCTACTTACAATTTAATACAGACCTAAAGTATAGGTTATTTGATTGAGTATTTGTTCACCACACTAAAATATGATAACGAATGTATTTAATTTTCAACTTTCAAAGAATTGTTTAAAGATCACTGAGAAAAATGGCTTTCAATCTATTATGTGTAACGATTTTTTAAATTATTTGTATGATGACAGATTTGCACAGTTAACGTATTATTATTATTATTATTACATTTTATAATAGTTGTTATTTTCCTCCATCGCTTCTAACAAGTCTAATGACGTAGAGACCAGGAAGGTAATATTAAAAGAGTATGTACCAGAGAAAGGAGAATGGGAATAAACGCATCCTCAGTGCACCTATCCGGGATTTCAACCGTAGCCTTCCCATCACCATCAGACAAACTCATCCTTTAGTCCACGTATGCACTGATGTGTTTATTTTAATTTAGTATGGGAAGGAGGAACGAGATTAATTATATTTGAAGAACTTTTAGCGGGGTTGGCAGTACTGATAGTGTACCACACTTTAAAAGCGGAGTGAGTATTTAATCCTTGTTGGGGTTCACTAGTGTTTCTGCTGTACGTACAAGTTTAGAGGCATTTTCTTAAAATTCACCTACATCATCCTGTTCAATTTGGTAGTATAGTCACTGGTAACCAGTGTTATCACAATGAGATACTACTACTACTTCCTTTTATTTTCTTTAGCGCTTGGCAACAGATGCAAGCACTATAAATATACAAAACAATGCTAAGATAAATGCAGTAACATTGAACAATAAATTAATGAATCATATAGCTACTGTGAAATCTCTTTAAAAAAAACATTTAAAATATATTTCTAAACAATCTAAAGTAAACTCTTTTTTTCTAAATAATAAATGAATAAAAGTAATGAACTCTAGATATATTCCAAGCAAGTCATAAATTTAGTCTTTCTTGTATGTTAAAAATCCAATTCAGAAAAACTAATATTATAAATAATAATGACTGTTAAAGATGACTATTAGCTTTTTAAAGACATTTTATTGAGTTGTAGATAGAATTTATTTGGCTTGAATGTTAGTAAAGCACTTATAAATAAATGCGCAACTATCTTTAAAAAACTTGTAGGATGTTATAAGGATTTGCAACAAAAGATATAATTATCAACCCATCATGGAAGAGTGGTCAGGTACCTTCCCTTAATAAATAAAAGGGTGTGTGTGTTAAGATCTCCAGCACCCTAGTGCTACGTTGTGACAGAATCTGTCAGCACAGAACAAATGTATCTCGAGTGCTCATCTAGACAAGTATTCCAAATATACCCGGGTAGAACGCGAAAAATATAGCTCCCTTCACATTCTTCAACCCCTTTCCTCGTTTACCATCTTAAAAATGGATACAGTTCTTGAGCTGAGTAATTAAAATCTGTAATTTTTAAACCTTTTCCAATTAAAGAGGGGAAAAAGGGAAACTATGGATATACTTGTTTAGATCATTATAAAAAATAAAATGTTTACAAGTCCCGCTGATAACGGGACCTACATATACTCGCTGAGTATTCTGTGCTCGTACGTACGCGCGCTCAAAACAGACACAAGTGCAGTTTGTGAGTCGGAGATAATTCACATCAAGTGTCCTGGAGCTAGTGGCCGTTTGACGTAAGGAGTTTGAGAGGAGATTCCTTTAACACCTTTTATTGACACTAAATACTACAGTCTGATTATCATAGGAAGCCTCTTATTTTAAAACAGGAAACTCATGTTGCCACAATAGTCGCAACAAATTATTACAATTGTATTTAACTTTTTAATTAATTTAATTAGTAATTTAGTAGTAGTTATACAGTAATCAATAATTATAATAGCAAGATTTTTGATAACTTTTTATAAGGGCCTGATTTAGAACTGTGGAGGCGCCCGGGTTATAAGTTGAAAGGCCCAACATTTAACAAATAATTTCCTTTTCAAAGTTTTAATATTATAATTTTTATTTACGAAACTTACTGTTAAAACCTCGATGTTAAACATATTATTCAAAGAAGTAGCTACTGTCATTATGCTAAATTATATTGGTTTGAAACAAAACCAAAGTTTATATTAACCATAGTTTTTAGTTGATCTTGTTGACGACAGAAGATAATGTCAAAACTTTGAAAATAAAATATTTTTATTGTATTCATAAACATGTTTGTGGATTTGTGAAGACTCTGAGGCTTTAGCCCCTGTCACCCTCTCTTAAATCTGAACCTACTTTTAATATTAACTTTATGATTAATAAATATAATAAGACATATTTCTAGAGTGCGAAATTTTAGTAATTAGTGTTATTGCCCTACATCCTTACGGCGTGATGTGTACCCGGTGACTTCCCGCAGCCTGAAGGGCCGCTGATGATGGCCGAAAATGGATGTTTCAACTTGTCCATAATGTTTGAGAGTGAACTTATTAGCCAGATGAACTTGTATTTATAGGAGAGGAGGGAGCGGGGTGTAGACGTTAAAACACAAACATAACAATTTTTACAATATTTATTTGGTCATGAATATTTACAATATATAAACATAACTGGTTTTGTTTACAATATGAGGAAATAGTGGCCTCGGTACTAAATAAAAATTTATACAAACAATTTATTATAATTAAAATATATACAAATAAATAAATCAGGTAGGCGGAGGATTGCACTGGCAAATAAAAAAATATAAAAAAAGTAACCCGGGTGCATAAAAAAAATATAAAAAAATATGCTTGTTTTCATGCAGAAAAAAATATGAAAAAAAAATCTTTGAAAAATGGTATGTCGGTGGAACTGTCTAGAGTGAAAGAAAGTAAAAGGTGATTATTCGGCCCGTCTAAATAATCACCTTTTATTCGTGGCGAGCGCGTTTGCAAGGACTTTGATACCCAAACGGCAACGTATTATAATCATCGATTATCCGGCGTTTGGTGTACACCGGCCGGTAAACCTTACTCTGCGAAACGGTACATACAGTCGCAAGACCTTTTCTTATAATTTTGTGCGGTATCTGTATGTACCGTTCCGAGGCCTGTTCGGTGACCATCGCTTTCAGAACGTCAAAATTAACGTCGTTCCGGTTGCCGTAGTTTATGGTGATCCCGCGAACCTTGCACACCGTTTTTGTTTTGGTGGGATCGCCACCGACACAAATCCGGTACGCGTAATTCTTGGGACCACCAGATACAAAGGCGTCGATGTAGCTTCCCGGCCCGTAATCCTGAAGTTCGTCAGTGAGGTCACCTAAATGTCTCCGGTCGGTGGACTCTGATCGCCGGGGCGTTCCGTGAACAGAACGCTATCCGTGTCGTGATACAAAACGCGGTCCCCCAATTGTTCAAGGATGCCGTATAAGTGACACCTAGCCATAGCAGTCGTGTAGCATGCCACCGCCACACTCGTGTTAGGGTTAGGGCGCAACGCGTCACGCGCATCCTTGTAATTGAGGAACATAACCTCGTCATTAACATCTATGACGCTGTCCACGGTGATGTACGGATCCGTCAGGTACTTGTGGACGCCCTGATAGTCGTTGACAACGGCTACGTGTGGTAAATCGGGTCTTTGCCCAAACTTTCCCCATAACGAATTTAAAAAGAGTTTAGCCAGTGTGCGGAGACCTGGGTTTTTACACACAGAATCGAAATCGAGTTTTAACCCTTCCCTTTCCTCATAATTTTGAATGTAAGCTAACTTTTCCTCTCGTGAGGTGCACCACTCTGGCCATCCGCTGGCTTCTTGTTTAATTTTCAAAAAAGTATCGATGTAGCCATGAAACAGGCCGCCAGAACGTGTCTGACGGTCGTAAACAGATACATCGTACTCCCACACTTCGTGCACTGCTTCAACGGTGTAGCCTTTCTCAACGGCTTTCCGGATCTCGTCAATCACCCAGACGCCTGTCAACCAGCGATCTTTTTTGTCGTTGTGCCGACACGCGTCTTGGTTTTTCTCCTCCCCGCATTTCCTGCACAAGATGAACATCAATTTGTCGTGCATCCGTGTAGGCAATACGGGCAGGAATAAATCCCGCGGAGGCGTCACTGTAACTTTGGCTATGCCTTCTACTCGAACTATAGCGGGACAATTTGGCTCCAAGTGAATTTTGGGGTGGCCGACGGGGTATTTTTTGTACTTTCAAACGTATGGATACAACGAACACACGTCCAAGTACCTGATCTTCTCTCCACAAGAAAGGTCAGCTTCGTGGAAGAGTTTGATACAATTTGTACGCCCGCCAAAGAATGCATCCCTGGGGCTGAGGGGCTCCTTTGTATACACCTCGTGCCGGAGTACAAATCGCTGCAAGTCCTTGTCTGTGCGTTTCATCGCGTTAAACGTACACTCCCACATCTCTACGACCGCGTAGCCGGCGTTCTTAAACTTTTCCACGCAGGCCATGGTCGCTTCATAGCGCGTCTCCATGGTCTCGTGGCGGCTGTTTTTGACGGGGGTGGTCCTGTCCGGATAACAGAGCGGACACCCGTGCCAATAACAGCCCCAGAACTGGAAGACGGTGGTGGTATCTCCAGCTTTAACAACGCCGTCTACACGTCGTCCTAACACGTATTCCTCGCGGCCGTTACCCGCATGAAGGATAGAGACACCGCATTGATGGGCCTCCCAGCAGAGCCATTGTACTGCGACGTGCGACTGTTGGTCCGCGCACCGGTAGCCACCGTTAGGGACAATACCGACGGTATTCTCCTTAAGATGGCTTCGGCGGTAAACCAACATGGCCACTCCAGCGATAGTACACGCCTCTCTGAAAGGATCCACCTTTGCTTTCTCCACGAGCATGTCTCTAAACTTTAGGCAGGCCTTCCGCAGGATCTCTACGTCTTTCACGCAATACAGTTCCAGCTCGCGGTTAAAATCAAAGACGTAATTTTCTTTGACCAACGCGTCATACCACTTCTCAAAGCGCTCCTTTCCCTCGACCGACATCTCGCCGACGCCGTAGTCCTCCTTTGGCGGCAAGGGACCCCTATACCCCGCGTTTTCTATTTTGTTGAAAAAATGGGGGAAATGTCCCTTGGCCAAAGACTCGTCCAAGCCGAACGTTTTGGGCATCTTGGACAACGACATTGGGAGAAAGTTCAGCGAGTCAATAAAGTGGAGCGGGCCGTAACGCATGGACATGATTTTCCCACCGTTCATTATAAGTTCTGGAGTCCATTTTTTCACCTCCATCATATATTTTAAAATAAAATTTCCGTCATAGCCCTTGGCATTATGGGCTAGGAGGGTGATGTCTTTAAATTTTGAAGCTTTAATTTGCTCTATAAATCCGAAAAATTGGGCCATTGTGGCATCACCCTTGAATATGCGAGTCCTATCGCCCCGCAATCGATGAAATGATTGTCATTTGCATCTATATGAAGACAGGCCTTGCAACACGACTGCACGACACAAAAGTTAGGTTCGTGCAGGTACGTATTGACCGCACCTTGAAGAGGCGTTTCTTGTCTGCATTCAAAATCGTAAAATACAAACATGAAATTGCTCTTTTCCAGTGTCGGCTTGGCTGGGGCCCGCTTCATATAACAGAAATGCCCAAAAGGGCGATGGGTCTCGCATACTCTACAAAAAGTCTCATAACACCTGTGTGATAATCCTGCTCTTTCCAAACTGAAAAATTGCCCGCATACCTCGCAAACCTTTTTGACGTCACAGACCGACATGTGACCTCTGAAAAAACCGGGACGTTTATGGTTATCAAAACACTGCTGGTTTGTTAGCCGACGCCCGCAATCTTTACAGGTCACAGATCGGCCTCCACTGCAGACCGGTTTAGCGTAGCACTTTTTGCACGCGAATTCGCATTTGTGCTCATTCTTATGATCAAACGGCACACGGCACTCGCGGCAAAAGTACGAGCACTTAAACGCGGCTGTCAAAGATGTTATGACATCAAAATGGTTTTGCTTGTCATCGTGAAAATACAAATCAAGGTAGCCCTTAAAGGAATGTTCGGAGGGAGTAGGCCCCTCAAATAGGACTTGTCTCCCCCGACGTTCCCTGAACACGGTGATTTTGTATTCGGTGAGGTATGTTTGAAATTGTTTCAGTTCGGTGAGTCCACCACCTTTCAAAAGATTCACACGGGCATCACGGCATAGTTCCTCTGCTTTGAGTTTTTGAATATTACGGCAAATTTTGATCTGCTTAAAGGTGTTCACGTCCATGCATCCCGGTTCTCTTTTAACGTCACATATAACCTTGGCGACAACCAATGCACGGGCGAGGCAAAGTGTGTCGCCATTTTGAATAGTAATTATTCCTTTATTATTTCGGCTATACGTGGTAGCGGGAGCGAGTTTATCACAATGACTTCTACCCCTCCCGCGCGGCTCTTTAAAGTGGTGTAACTTGATATACAGAGGGGATGAAGTGAGGAACGAAGCATTGCTTTGTAACACTCGTTCTACATTAGAGAGCACAGCCTGCGCGTCAAGCTGCTCTGCTCGTCTAAAGGAAACGAACACAGGTCTTGACGAGGAGTCTGTGTTGACCAATAGTAGACCTACGTGATCCTCGGCGCTAACTCCATGATCCTGGAGACGTCCAAGCAAAGCATTGATTTGCTCCTCGAGCCAGGTTTTAGCGTCACGATCGCTCCCCGGCGTCCCTAATTGTATGATCAATTCACGACCGACATAAAAAAACCGCCTCAATTTCTTAATTCTCTCTTCGACGATTCGGAGAGGGACGCCTTGAGGCAACGCTCCTCCTACCTGATTAACCGGGCCACTACTCGGTGCCGAAGACGGGCCAGCTATGGGTTGCGGGGACTCCCTCGGGGCTCGAACACCGTGCTGAGGCGTTGCGGCAGCGATGGTTGTCGGTGGGCAGCCATTTTCCCCATCCATTTCACTATAACACACGTGTGTAATAAATACAAAGGTTAAACACACATGAATAGGAATCGAACCCGGGACCCCCCCTCGCAAATTGTGTGTGTAATAAATACACCCTAGGACTTACAATAATTTATTATTTGTAAGAATATGTGAATGGCTGTATATGAAGTTGTTAAAGAAAGTCTTGCAATAAACTATTTGTAAACTCTACTATAATTACAGTCTTCCCAATTCATAATCTAATAGCGCAGTGCTAAAAATGTGTTGAGTATTATAGATCCTTCATCATCCATGCAAATGTGTGTACACTTCCTATAATTTTGGCTTTAGGTTTAAGTGGATAATTTAGTATGTCAACAAAATATAGTTTCGAGCATTAAATTCCTGGACACCCTTGACAGGTATTCAACGAGTGTTGAACGTTTTCTCTTCACCCAACTGTGGGTAAACTTACCTTTCATTATTCTACCCCTATAGTGTAGTGATAGTCACAATTTTTTTTTTTATATATGTTATATGTACGGGTTAACACAAGTACCTATTTTCCTGAGTAGATGGCACAGAATAAATAGCAACGCAATGTTACCCTACACTATTTACTATATATGTTACTCGCAGGCAAATAGTGTGTATAATTCTATGTACATCGCACAGTAGACCAGACTGCCGTAGTTGAGGAGATTGGGGTTTGATAACTCTACAAGGGTGGATGTAACACACACAGTTCTTTTAAACGTTAATTAGTGTGTGTGTGTGTGTGTATTGATGCTGTCCTAGTATAAGTAGTTAACACATTATTTTAGGTTTTTTTTACGTAAACCGTTTTAATTAATCTCATCATGTGTGTATTTGTATATACATATCTGACAGCTAGAAGAACTTCCTAGATTAATACGCCAAGTCACTTGCTATACATACAGACACTAGTGCTGAACACAGGGCATTATTTTTTTTGTGAGTGTTTAGTGACAAATTTAATTTTTTTTATAGATTAACTTTGTTGGGAATTTGGATTTGTTAATAGTGGTTTAAACCGTTTCGGGAATTGAACCCCTCCTTCCACGCGAATGATAACTCTACAAGGGTGGATGTAACACACAGTTCTTTTTTTAAACGTTAATTAGTCTGTGTATTGAATATGAGTAGCTATCACATCGAGTTCAAGGAAATCCCTGAAGTTAAATTATAACACAAATCAGATAGGTTTTGTTTTAATTAATCTCATCATGTGTGTATTATACATGAACTGATTTTCTAAGGAATGGACATATCTGACAGCTAGAAGAACTTCCTAGATTAATACGCCAAGTCACTTGCTATACATACATACAGACGCTAGTGCTGAACACAGGGCATTAATGAGAGAGCGGATTTTTTTTTGTGAGTGTTTAATGTAATTTAAATTATTTTATAGATTAACTTTGTTGGGAATTTGGATTTGTTAATAGTGGTTTAATTTATCAAACCAACATTTTCATCTATGCCCAGGAATCGAACGCGGGACCCCTGGCTCAATAGACTTTAAATATAATTGTTCGAAACATACGCGTTAACAAAGGTTAAACCTACATTTTCAGCTGTGCTTTTAACTTCAGAGTTGTTGATACGACAAAAACACCCGCTCGTCTCCGTCGCTAATGACAGGAGAAAGTGACTGGTTTCTGCCTCTCTCTCTCTAGCAAAATATATTATTGCTTGGGTTTAAACTGAACAGCTGTAGCGAGGAAGTCAAATAAGCTTTCTATTTACAAGTATAGTCGATACTCACTTAAGAGTTGATCTAGTAGCTCAAGTTCGGTCAAAACATCGGCATGAGGGATGGCTGCCGTGACGTCGGTGACCCCTAGCGGCGCCTGCACACCATCCGGATCTCCGGGCTAGCCGCTCGAGCTCGGCCAGAGTGGCCGACACGTCGTCGTCCATCTTTTGGGCTGGCGGCGACAGTGGTGCAGTGTCCCAAAAATCAGAAATTAAATAAATACATATTAATTACTATCACAGGGGCAAAAAACTACACACCAATCATGCTCAAATTTAAAGCTGGAAATTACCCGCCGTGCAAATCCCTTCCTCTGTGAAAAGCCCCAACAGATCTGGAGACCGCGTTTGAATAGTTCCTGCAGGCGCCGGTGTTGTGTCTTCTTTGAAGTCTGTAAAGAGCAAATACCTCTGTAAACCAAAGACTTTTTATCATGTAAAATAGTTACCCATTACAAAACTTTTTAAACTTACCGAAATTGAACCAGTTTTCAAGATCGTCAAAACTCATCTTGATGTTTATAGGATGAAATCACAAATTATATTGAACCAGTGTAAAGATCTCGAGGTCTATTTATAGTCGTTTGCTTTGTTACACAACCCTCACGAAGTCCTCGTCAAGGCTATTGGGAGGCAATCAACATATCCAAGGTGACTGGAGGGCTATAGACCGGTTTTCATATGAAGGAACTTTTTGAAAATATAGACAGTTTTCGATGTTGCAGGTGGAAGGGCTTCCTGATAATTTAATCGTAATATCCGTGTTTTAAACCCTCTCGACAATTCATCACCAATTATCCATTCTCAAAAATCGATTCGGGGGAGGGAGGGGGGGACGGGGGACACGTACTATAATTATCCCTTCCTACAGAAAATGGTCTATAGTTTTTTTTTTCATACTCTTATATTAACCTTACTAAGGAAAAACGGACTATATGCTCACTTGTTATTCTACCACAAGGATGTTTACGAAATACTCACACATCGCTCATAATAACAACGCGTCACAAATATAGCCCGAGGGCTGTACTAAGGTGCCGGGCACAGTAGTATCAATGGAATTTTCAAAGTTGTGATGTATTTGTCAGGCCAAGTACTCCTTTGATGTTGCTTCACATTAATGTGAATTGTGTGCTAGGTCTAAAATTCTATTTTATTCTAGAAATTTTTTTAATTAAATATTATTTGAAGGAATAAATATAACGACGGAATTTAAAATAAGAAAACTTGTATTGCCAATAATTTATTTATTATTTACTGAACACTCTTTATCTATGTCTTCTTAACATAAACTGGTGAGATAAAAATTGTATTTTTTAAATCAAAAACCTAAAATACCAATTTACGTAAATTTTTTAAAAAACAATATTACTTAAAAAATAAATAGTAATTTTAATTTAGTTTTAAACCCGCATTATACTGGTCCCGTACCGGGTTTTCCAATTTTCCCATTTTCCCCCAAACTTCTCTTTTTTACAATCTTTGGTTTCTGAAAAATATTTAAACAAAATTACAAAAAATAAGAAACTTTTTTTTGTTTTTTAAAATTTTAAATTTGAATTGTAACAAATTTTGTCAAAACAATCCAACTTCTCGTTAATAAAAAAAAATTTTTCTCCCTTTTATTTTCAAAAATATAACTACATTTAAACTATTAAAATATGAAAGGGAAAAATAAAGTTATCATTTC
>JBCFYV010002391.1:0-37582 GCA_039000515.1 Timema cristinae
GAATATCTGTTATTGTTTGTATCATTATAGTGCCATCACGCAGTTTTCTTATTGATACGTCAGACTGTGCTGCACCATTTATCACTCTTTCGAGGATAAATGGGCTTACTCGCTTAAGACTTTCGTTTTCCTCTACTCGAGACATTACCAGGAAGCGGGGCTGGGGCCTCACAACTTCCTGGACTTTTTCTGTTAAAGGGCTGGACGGCCTTACCCGTTTCCGGCTCTTATCATTAATACGGCCCTGTGAGGGGCCGGGCAGTGAGTTGCCAGCGGGGTGTGGCAGTACGTTGCTAGCGGACAGTGAGGTGTCAGCGGTGACAATGGAGGTGGCCATGCCTTTTTTGGGGACAACCTGCACAATACTCGGATCGTAGACCCAGGGTGATCCAAGTTGGTTCTACCACATGAGGCCCTGTTAACCCTCCTGGCGGGAAACCCCACACGACGCTAGACATGACAACCTTCGCGTGGGGCTGCGCCAGGAGAGAGGTCATCGCAGCAAGTGGGTGCAGGAAAGTGCCAATTTTACGTCCGGGCCTTCGTGAACGCAACCGGTCTTTTCTCGAGGTAGGGTACCCGGTTATTGTCATCCCTAAGGCCCTTCTACCAAGATATTACAACCGGCGCACTTTCATTCGGGAGCTCAAGGCAGTGGTATCCAATAATAAACCGAGAATAGCCGGGTTAGTTGCCAAGGTCGTCAACGGAAAGGCCAAAGGCCTCTGTGCAGGATGAACGGTGGGGGAAAGGAAGAAAAAGGTAAGGATAGATAAAGCGAAGGGGGAAGAGTGAAAAAAAAGGTGGAAAGTGAAGGAAGAAGAAAATGATGTGAAAGGAAAGATATAGGATAGGTTTGTCCCACACGAGGTACGTCCTGCACAGAAGCCTCCCCTTTTAGTCGCTTCTTACGACAAGCAGGGGCTACTGCGGGACTATTCTAAACCCCGTCCCGCAGGGGGGGGAACGATATTAAGAGACGGAAAAAGCAGTTCTTAAGGCTGTTCGAGCGAGTTTTGAATTATATTTTAGCATTTACTTTTTTTGTTGAAAAAACATCTGTACTTTCATGAATAACAAGCTTTTATTCTAAAATAAATAAAAGTTTAAAGTTTTACTAGTACATATTTTAAAACTCAATAAATACAGTATTATTTTTATATAGCATTGAATATATCTAAAAAGGCTGACAAGAATATTAATTTTAGAACAAATGTTGGTTAATAAAGGAGTAAAGAATATTAATGATTCCCAAAACAGTTAGAAAAAAATTAAAAACTCACTCTAATCTCCTTAAACAAGTCTACAAGGGGCTTCGGAGCCTGGTGTCTGACTTCAATCCTCAGACGGTTCTCTCTCTCTCTCGGCGGGTCAGCGAGCTTCTCTCTCTGGGAGGCGTACGTCCCGGCTGATCTCAACAGGGGTTCACCTGCACCTGGGTCACCTCATATATGGTAGCTTCCCTTCCCGCCTTTGGGTTAGCACATTATCATAGAGATGAGCGGTACGGTCTACCCTTTATTGCCTCCAGAGGGTTATTTATTGATAAACACAGCTGTGCAGTTTCTTGACGAAGAATACCTTTGATTTTAATAGGGCTGAACGGCTCCCATAAACGAAAATCTTGAATCGTTATTCCTGACAATGATATTTTAATCGTTCTGCACGAGTCTACGAAACATGGGCTTTTATCATGAGAGGGAGGGGAGGGTACAGCTTCTGAATTATAACGTCGTCTCTCGCTTGACATAAGAACCCTCGGTCTTTTATCTAAACAAAAATTTCCAAATTCTAACCGTATTTGAAGCGAGGTCAATACAGCTTCCTTCCCTCATCTAGGGTATTCCAATCATTAAAAGTTAGATGCGAGCAAAGTTATAATCAAAAATTCTTTTTAAAAGATTCATACATTTAAGTAATAATCATTAAAAGTTAATTATATTTATTTATTTATTATTATTTATTATTTGTGTTTAGAGGCCCATCGACACACTGAGGTCATTAGGGCCTTAGCATTATATAGATACATAGTAAAATCTCCATAGGAGAGAGACAGAATATTCACCTGTTTATATAAAAAGGTGAAGAGACAATATAAAAGTACAATATAAAAACAATGGTTCTCAATATGAAAAAAAAAACCATGAGGCACTCCATAGGAGTACTCAAATGGGCTCAAAGTACAATTGAGTGAAGCACCTGCTAAAAAAAACCACAGGTGTATCACTCTAATAAAAAACAAAACAAACATATTAAAACAATATATTAGTTAAAAAGACCAAACTAACATGTTAAAATAATTATTTTATTAAAGTTTATTAAAATGGATAAAACGACAAAACAAACACATTAAAGAATGCTAAAATGTTAAAAAGGTCTCAATATGAGATAAAATCCAGATGAGCCACTTTATAAAAGTGACTCAAATGGCACTGAAAAGATTCGCCTGGCGTATAAAATGGAGTAAACAAATAACTCCTTCAGCGCTGTCGTGTAATAAAAACGAAGGTCACCTTTAAAATCAAGGGCCAGGCGAATAGGGGCATGCTTGCGACGCTCAACCAAAATGTGGTGCACACTAAGGGGAGCTTCGCAAAATTCACACACTGGAGGTGGATCCCCTCTTAGTAAAAATCCATGGGTTAGAAATGTATGCCCGACGCGGAGTCTCGTCACGATGACCTCCTCTATCCTAGACTTTCGTATAGAAGAGAGCCATCGCGACACACCGTCCCTGATGGACCGCAGCTTGTTCTGAGCAGGGGTCGAGACCCACTGCTCGTGCCAGGTGCGTAAGACTCCACGCCGAACATAACCCTTTAGGTCTAAAAACATTACACCCAGACTCGCCTCCGGAGGCAGGCGTGCTGCCTCCTTGGCTGCCTGGTCCGCCCGTTCATTTGCTGAAAGACCAGCGTGACCAGGAATCCAGCAAAAGGCGAGCCGGGTGCTTAATGAATCAATTTTTTAAATTTGCTCATGTATCATCTGCATGAGGGGATTCCAGGAGTAGAGAGTGGACAATGCCAACAGAGCACTCATGGAATCCGTGCAGATGAGAACAGAACGGTGACTATTTCGGTATATAAAACACAAAGATTTAAAAATTGCATACAATTCAGCCGTAAAAAACAATGGTGACTTAAAGAAAACCAAATTTAAAATTGGATCCTTCCACAACAAAAGCACATCCAACGGAGGCTACAGATTTAGAGCCATCAGTGTATATGCGCTCAAATCCGTGAAAGCGAGTGGAGAGGAGCTCATTATAAAGGTCTTCTCATATACAAGGTTTAGGGTGGTCGCTTTAGGGAACTTGGCAAGATCAAAATGGCATTTCGGAGGGCGTATTTTCCAGGGAGGAACTCGACCTCGTGATATGGGGATAGCCTTTGGCAGCACTATCCCACACGTGTCGAAAACCGATAGCATCCGGATCCCAAACGGCCTTGTACTACGCCATTTGGTTTCATACAAGACACGGTTAGGGGATGAAAAACAGGGCGGTAGGCAACATGCTCTGGCATGCAGTGCAGTTTAGACGCGTAAGATGTTAGAAGATAGGACCGCCGGTAAGAGAGAGGGGGCTCTCCGGCGTCGGCACAGATGCTGACGACTGGACTGGTACGAAAAGCACCGGTAGCCAGTCTAATGCCAGCATGGTGGACACTATCTAGCATCTTTAACGCCGAAGGTCTAGCTGAACCATAAACAAAACTGCCATAGTCTAGTTAAGATCTTACCAAAGCCCTATACAGGCGCATCAAGGTTTCCTTATCTGCACCCCAGGACCGACCGCTAACTACTTTGAGCAGGTTTAGTGCTTTTATAGACCTCGCTTTCAAGTCCTTGATGTGGAGGATCCAAGTTAATTTAAAATCAAATAAAAGTCCCAGAAACTTTACGGTTTCTGAGACTGGTAGAACGGCGTGGTTCATTAAAATATTGGTGGCTGGCTGTATTCCGCGTAAACTATGCAAGTGGACGACCGTCGTTTTGGCTGCAGAGAAGCGAAAGCCATTACGCGATGCCCACGACCAAAGATTGTTAACACTCAGTTGTATCTGTCGTATCTGTGGAGACTTGAACTGCAATAAATTGCGTAGTCATCCACAAAAAGGCATGAACGAACAGGAAAGCGCACGTTGTCCAAAATACTATTTATCGCGATAGCGAACAACGTACAGCTCAAAATATTACCCTGAGGCACCCAATTTTCTTGAATAAAATCCTCGGATAAGGTGTTATTTAACCTTACCCGGAAGTGTCTATCCGACATAAAATTAGATATAAAAGAAGGAAGGTTACCTCGAAACCCCCAATTAAAAAGTGTTTTCAAAATGCCGTACCGCCAGGTGGTGTCGTACAGTTTCTCCAGATCGAAGAAAACAGCCAGAAGGTGCTGTTTATGGAGAAAAGCGTCACGAACAGCCGTCTCTAAAAGGACAAGATTATCAACTGTAGATCGGTTCCGGCGAAAACCACATTGAATATTAGATAGCAGATTGCGGGATTCTAAATACCATATAAATCGTTTATTAATTATTTTTTCCAGTATTTTACATACACAACTAGTTAAAGCTATCGGTCGATAACTAGATGGCTCTAATTTATCCTTGCCACTTTTATATAACAGGATAACGATTGCTTGCCTCCAAAGTGTTGGGAACTGATGAGAATCCCAGACACTATTGAAAAGGTCCAGAAGATATGCTTGTCCGGCAGGGGGCAGCTGCCGCAACATTTCATAGTGGATATAATCTGGACCGGAAGCTGTGTTACCCGCCTGGGTGAGGGCATAGGTCAGTTCATCTTGCCTGAAAGGGGAGTTATAATCCTCCCCCGGACTCGGACAAAAATCAATAGTACGGCGCTCGATGCTCCTCTTATGCACCGCGAGCTCGTTAGAGTAGCTCGCAGTGCTAGAAATAGCGGCGAACATCGAGCCCAATACATTGGCGAACTCCATAGGGGAGGAGACAAGTGAACCGTTTGACATGAGGGCAGGTATACTATTAATGGAATTTTTGTTACCATTTAATTTACGTATATTGTCCCAAACCTTATTTGTGGGAGTGGTAATTGTAAGGGTAGAAATAAACTGTCTCCAAGAATCTCTTCTGCTTTCTCGAATGATACGGCGAGCTCTAGCACGTATAATCCGGAATGACTCCAGATTCTCCGAAGTTGGACGTCGATGAAAGAGACATAGGGCCCTCCGACGGTTAGAAATAGCCTGCCGGCACTCCTCGTTCCACCAGGGAACAGGACGGTGGCGCGGGTTTGGCGAGGATTTAGGGATGGATGCCCTCGCCGCCGCTATGACCGTCGAAGTAAATTGCCCAGCCTTAACATCGACGTCAGGAGAAAGGGGTTCGTCGAATACGGCGAGCTCGCGGAATTTATCCCAGTTAGCACGTTTAAGAACCCATTGGGGGAACCGTGCTGTACTGGGAGGATCTTTAATTTGAGAAAGGAGAATGGGAAAGTGATCGCTGCCAAATAGGTCCGAGTGAACCTCCCAAAGAAAGTGAGCAGCATTACCGGGGCTACATAGGGCTAGGTCGATGGCAGAGGATACACCATTAAAGGTGGAGAAGTGTGTCTGGGTCCCGGTGTTCATTAACACCTGGTTTCCCGAGACAAGAATATCCTCTACCATCCTCCCGCGGGTGTCTGTAAAATTAGACCCCCACACCAGGTTATGCGCGTTAAAGTCCCCCCAAGATGATATAGGAGGCGGGAAGTTGTATAAAGAGGGCCTCTAGAGTCCTCTTGGAAACACGTTCACCTGGTGGGAGGTAAATGCAGCATACGGTTACCTCCATAGGAAGGGAGGCTTTGACAGCAATCACTTGGAGAACAGAGACAATATTTATAAACTTATGATATATTTTGCTACATGCGAATATAGCCACACCTCCGCTAGCCCGATCAAAGAGTGGCTTGTCGGTACGATGTAGCCCGATCAAAGAGTGGCTTGTCGGTAAGATATACATCGTACCCACGAAGCATCGGGTTGTCAGTTGGGCGGAAGTGGATTTCCTGCAAACACAAGATGGGAGGATGCAGGGAAGAAATTAGTAGTTTAATTTCCTCTACACGAGCATAGAAACCCCTACAATTCCATTGTAGTAGCGACATAAGTTATTAGTATGAAATTTAGTTATCCTCGCAATCCATTTCACTATCCTTTAAAAATAAAAATTTGTTGAGGACCTTTTTAGGCCCTCTTGCCTTTCTCAGTCTCTCCTGTACCTCCCGCTTCAGGAGAGGCTTCGGTTTATTTTGGAGAGACTGGGTAATCGGATTCTTGTTCGAAGGCTCTATCTAAGGCCTTCGACGCTTTTTTTATTTAAAAAATTTCGGCGGTTTCTCGCTGGTCCTTCTTCAAGGCACCAGTGGGACTCGCCTTAGCGGCCTCACCTGTTCCGCAACTCGTCCCCACCTCCGGAAGCCCAGAGGTGGGTGTGAGAGGCTCAACAACGGCCGCCCTTACTTTAGTATCCCGAGGCGGGCCCGAGGGCATTTCCCGAGGTGGGCTTGGGGGAGTTCCTCGATGAGGTCTCCTCGGTGGTATATGTGGGGGAGACGACCGTTGTCGTTGTAGCGGTTTGGCCTCCTTTAAAAATTTAGGCGCCAAAGAAGTTGGCGCGGAATCAACGTAAATGTCTCGAGAAGAGACCACTGGCACTGGTCGCGTTGGCTCCTTAGCAAGATTAACTGCGCAATGGCAGTTGGGACAGTTTATATTTTGACTAACAATCCGGCTATATAAAGTTTGAAATACCGGAACTTGACTTGATACGTATTCCTTGCGTGCCTGGGCATATGAGATCTTCTTCTCAGATTGTATCTCCAGGACTTTCTTCTCTACCTTCCATTTTGGACAGACCCAAGACCAGGCGGAATGCGGATCCTTGCAGTTGACGCAGTATTTAGGAGACTCGCATGGTGTTTCGTGAGCCTCCTGTCCACAATCCGCACAGGTTGGCTTACCACGGCATCGCAGCTTCGTATGCCCAAATTCCTGGCACTGAAAACATCGCCGAGGGTTAGGGACATACGGCCGGACCCTGAGCACGTGGAAGCCTGCTCGGACCTCCTTCGGAAGGGTAGGAGTCGCAAATGTGAGGATATACGTATCCGTCTTCTTTTCTTGTCCATTCTTTTTTGTGACAATACGGTACACTTCGGTGACATGCTGGGGGGAAAGCTCCTCACAGATCTCCTCAATGCTTACGCAGTCGAGGTCATGACAAGTGACAACTCCCTTGCAAACATTGAGGAACCTGTGAGGTTCCACCTTCACCGCTATATGAGTCGTATTGCTCAACGGTATTTCGGAGATCGCCATAATATTTGAGGATTGTGTGTAGGTCCTAGTCTGATTCATAATGGTGCCATCACGCAGTTTCCTTATTAAAACGTCAGATTTTGCTGCTCCATTTATCACTCTTTCGAGGATAAAGGGGCTGACACGTTTTAGATCTTCACTTTCATTCACTCGAGACATCACCAGGAAGCGGACTGGGGCCTCACCACTTCCTGGCTTTTTATCAAGACAGGGCTGGACGGCCTTACCCGTTTCCGCCACTTAAAATTAATACGGCCCTGTGAGGGTTCGGGCAGTGAGATGCCAGCGGACAGTAAGGTGTCAGCTGTGACAATAAACTCATTCATGAGTGGGAGGACAACCTGCAAAAGTACTCGGATCGTAGACCCAGGTTGATCCCAGTTGGTTCTACCACAAAGGTCCTGTTAACTCTTCCGACGAGAGGCTCCATACGACGCTAGACATGACAACCTTCATATGGAGCATCGCCGGAAGAGGTCACCGCAGTAAGTGTATGCAGGAAAGTGCTAATTTTACGTCCGGGACCCTAATGAACGCAACCGGTCTTTTCTCAAGGTAGGGTACCCGGTTGTCATCCCTAAGGCCCTTCTACCAAGATATTACAACCGGCGCACTTTCATTCGGGAGCTCAAGGCAGTGGTATCCAATAATAAACAGAAGAGCCGGGTTAGTTGCCAAGGTCGTCAACGGATAGGCCAAAGGCCTCTGTGCAGGATGAACGGTGGGGGAAAGGGAAAAAAAGGTAAGGGTAGATAAAGCGAAGGGGGAAGAGTGAAAAAAAGGGGGAAAGTGAAGGAAGAAGAAAATGATGTGAAAGGAAAGATATAGGATAGGTTTGTCCCACACGAGGTACGTCCTGCACAGAACCCTCTCCTTTTAGTCGCTTCTTACGACAAGCAGGGGTTACTGCGGGACTATTCCAAACCCCGTCCCGCAGGGGGGGTTAATTATATTAAACATTTATTTCCAATCATTAAAAGTTAAAATCATTAATTCTTTTACAAGATTCATACGTTTAAATGTTAATTACATTAAACATTTATTGGGAATTTAGGAATTAAGGTTAAATATCTTCTGTACGACGAGTATTATCCTACCTACTTAAATAAATAGTACAAACCGAGTATATTCTTAATATTACATATATATTCAGTACAAAATTCTTTCTTTCTCTCAAAGTCTTTCAAAGATTCTTTCTCACATGGCCTTAGTCTTTCAAGGACAGTGATGGTCTAAGGTGCCGGACTTCAATCCTAAGTCCTTGGGATATCTCCATTTTCTTTTAATTAGCTAGATCGCTCTAAAACCTTGCGGTATAATACAAACTCTCGATATTGCATCTGTCAATCTAAAATCTTATATTCTGAACTGCCGTTGACATGGAGACGGTTCAATCCTTCCCTGAATTACCTTTAAATTAACTAGATCATGGATTGTGAAAGGAGTTAAATTGCTTAATTACCTTTAAATATCTATATAGCCTACGTTACACGACGATGAGGAAAAAAACAGACTCCCACTCGTCTTGGAACACCTGACCGATGATTGAGAATGGTGTCTCTTCACGCTAGGCTAGAGTTATTTAAGAATACCTCTGATTCTAATCGGGCTGAACGGACCCCGGAGCGCGTGGAGTGTAGAATCCCGACGGAGAGGGTACGAGCTCCCGAATTATGACCCTGCAGGAGGGTTGGAAGGTGGGCATGCTTCTGAAGGTATGCTCAGAGGAAGGGTAGAGAATCTTGATTCTGGATTTTTTAAATGAATTTCTAAGTTTATGACAAAGCAGCTTCCTCCCCGCAGCTATCTCGCATCAGTAACATGAATCTTGATAACTCGCTTCACACGAGAACATCAGCGTGAGATGAACAATATACTCGCGTTCCCTATATATAGATCTGAACTTCTAGGCGGACTCATCTGCATTCATCCCGGCAAACAGTAGCTTCTTTTTTCTGTATTAGAGCGCTTCGCTATGTTGATCGATGTGCAAGGATATTCGGGCGAAGAAATATCATTCGTATTCAAAGAGGTGAGTGTTTTACATTTTGAACATTTCGAGGAAATCAACTATAAGTTTCTTCCACCGTGTGTAAGTTGGATAACCTCTCTGTTTCGACTAGAGAAAATATAGATTGGGTAAGAACTCGTTATCGTGGACTTATGTTGATCGATGTGCAAGGATATTCGGGCGAAGAAATATAATTCGTATTCAAAGAGGTGAGTGTTTTACATTTTGAACATTTCGAGGAAATCAACTATAAGTTTCTTCCACCGTGTGTAAGTTGGATAACCTCTGTTTCGACTAGGGAAAATATAGATTGGGTAAGAACTCGTTATCATGGACTTATGTTGATCGATGTGCAAGGATATTCGGGCGAAGAAATATCATTCGTATTCAAAGAGGTGAGTGTTTTACATTTTGAACATTTCGAGGAAATCAACTATAAGTTTCTTCCACCGTGTGTAAGTTGGATAACCTCTCTGTTTCGACTAGGGAAAATATAGATTGGGTAAGAACTCGTTATCATGGACTTATGTTGATCGATGTGCAAGGATATTCGGGCGAAGAAATATAATTCGTATTCAAAGAGGTGAGTGTTTTACATTTTGAACATTTCGAGGAAATCAACTATAAGTTTCTTCCACCGTGTGTAAGTTGGATAACCTCTCTGTTTCGACTAGAGAAAATATAGATTGGGTAAGAACTCGTTATCATGGACTTATGTTGATCGATGTGCAAGGATATTCGGGCGAAGAAATATCATTCGTATTCAAAGAGGTGAGTGTTTTACATTTTGAACATTTCGAGGAAATCAACTATAAGTTTCTTCCACCGTGTGTAAGTTGGATAACCTCTCTGTTTCGACTAGAGAAAATATAGATTGGGTAAGAACTCGTTATCGTGGACTTATGTTGATCGATGTGCAAGGATATTCGGGCGAAGAAATATAATTCGTATTCAAAGAGGTGAGTGTTTTACATTTTGAACATTTCGAGGAAATCAACTATAAGTTTCTTCCACCGTGTGTAAGTTGGATAACCTCTGTTTCGACTAGGGAAAATATAGATTGGGTAAGAACTCGTTATCATGGACTTATGTTGATCGATGTGCAAGGATATTCGGGCGAAGAAATATCATTCGTATTCAAAGAGGTGAGTGTTTTACATTTTGAACATTTCGAGGAAATCAACTATAAGTTTCTTCCACCGTGTGTAAGTTGGATAACCTCTCTGTTTCGACTAGGGAAAATATAGATTGGGTAAGAACTCGTTATCATGGACTTATGTTGATCGATGTGCAAGGATATTCGGGCGAAGAAATATAATTCGTATTCAAAGAGGTGAGTGTTTTACATTTTGAACATTTCGAGGAAATCAACTATAAGTTTCTTCCACCGTGTGTAAGTTGGATAACCTCTCTGTTTCGACTAGAGAAAATATAGATTGGGTAAGAACTCGTTATCATGGACTTATGTTGATCGATGTGCAAGGATATTCGGGCGAAGAAATATCATTCGTATTCAAAGAGGTGAGTGTTTTACATTTTGAACATTTCGAGGAAATCAACTATAAGTTTCTTCCACCGTGTGTAAGTTGGATAACCTCTATGTTTCGACTAGGGAAAATATAGATTGGGTAAGAACTCGTTATCATGGACTTATGTTGATCGATGTGCAAGGATATTCGGGCGAAGAAATATCATTCGTATTCAAAGAGGTGAGTGTTTTACATTTTGAACATTTCGAGGAAATCAACTATAAGTTTCTTCCACCGTGTGTAAGTTGGATAACCTCTCTGTTTCGACTAGGGAAAATATAGATTGGGTAAGAACTCGTTATCATGGACTTATGTTGATCGATGTGCAAGGATATTCGGGCGAAGAAATATAATTCGTATTCAAAGAGGTGAGTGTTTTACATTTTGAACATTTCGAGGAAATCAACATAAGTTTCTTCCACGTGTGTAAGTTGGATAACCTCTCTGTTTCGACTAGGAAAATATAGATTGGGTAAGAACTCGTTATCATGGACTTATGTTGATCGATGTGCAAGGATATTCGGGCGAAGAAATATACATTCGTATTCAAAGAGGTGAGTGTTTTACATTTTGAACATTTCGAGGAAATCAACCATAAGTTTCTTCACCGTGTGTAAGTTGGATAACCTCTCTGTTTCGACTAGGGAAAATATAGATTGGGTAAGAACTCGTTATCATGGACTTATGTTGATCGATGTGCAAGGATATTCGGGCGAAGAAATATCATTCGTATTCAAGAGGTGAGTGTTTTACATTTTGAACATTTCGAGGAAATCAACTATAAGTTTCTTCACCGTGTGTAAGTTGGATAACCTCTTGTTTCGACTAGAGAAAATATAGATTGGGTAAGAACTCGTTATCATGGACTTATGTTGATCGATGTGCAAGGATATTCGGGCGAAGAAATATCATTCGTATTCAAAGAGGTGAGTGTTTTACATTTTGAACATTTCGAGGAAATCAACTATAAGTTTCTTCACGTGTGTAAGTTGGATAACCTCTCTGTTTCGACTAGGGAAAATAGATTGGGTAAGAACTCGTTATCATGGACTTATGTTGATCGATGTGCAAGGATTTCGGGCGAAGAAATATCATTCGTATTCAAAGAGGTGAGTGTTTTACTTTTGAACATTTCGAGGAAATCAACTATAATTTCTTCCACGTGTGTAAGTTGGATAACCTCTCTGTTTCGACTAGAGAAAATATAGATTGGGTAAGAACTCGTTATCATGGACTTATGTTGATCGATGTGCAAGGATATTCGGGCGAAGAAATATCATTCGTATTCAAAGAGGTGAGTGTTTTACATTTTGAACATTTCGAGGAAATCAACATAAGTTTCTTCCACGTGTGTAAGTTGGATAACCTCTCTGTTTCGACTAGGAAAATATAGATTGGGTAAGAACTCGTTATCATGGACTTATGTTGATCGATGTGCAAGGATATTCGGGCGAAGAAATATCATTCGTATTCAAAGAGGTGAGTGTTTTACATTTTGAACATTTCGAGGAAATCAACTATAAGTTTCTTCCCCGTGTGTAAGTTGGATAACCCCTGTTTCGACTAGAGAAAATATAGATTGGGTAAGAATCGTTATCATGGACTTATGTTGATCGATGTGCAAGGATATTCGGGCGAAGAAATATCATTCGTATTCAAAGAGGTGAGTGTTTTACATTTTGAACATTTCGAGGAAATCAACTATAAGTTTCTTCCACCGTGTGTAAGTTGGATAACCTCTCTGTTTCGACTAGGGAAAATATAGATTGGGTAAGAACTCGTTATCATGGACTTATGTTGATCGATGTGCAAGGATATTCGGGCGAAGAAATATCATTCGTATTCAAAGAGGTGAGTGTGTTTTACATTTTGAACATTTCGAGGAAATCAACTATAAGTTTCTTCCACCGTGTGTAAGTTGGATAACCTCTCTGTTTCGACTAGAGAAAATATAGATTGGGTAAGAACTCGTTATCATGGACTTATGTTGATCGATGTGCAAGGATATTCGGGCGAAGAAATATCATTCGTATTCAAAGAGGTGAGTGTTTTACATTTTGAACATTTCGAGGAAATCAACTATAAGTTTCTTCCACCGTGTGTAAGTTGGATAACCTCTCTGTTTCGACTAGGAAAATATAGATTGGGTAAGAACTCGTTATCATGGACTTATGTTGATCGATGTGCAAGGATATTCGGGCGAAGAAATATCATTCGTATTCAAAGAGGTGAGTGTTTTACATTTTGAACATTTCGAGGAAATCAACTATAAGTTTCTTCCACCGTGTGTAAGTTGGATAACCTCTCTGTTTCGACTAGGAAAATATAGATTGGGTAAGAACTCGTTATCATGGACTTATGTTGATCGATGTGCAAGGATATTCGGGCGAAGAAATATCATTCGTATTCAAAGAGGTGAGTGTTTTACATTTTGAACATTTCGAGGAAATCAACTATAAGTTTCTTCCCGTGTGTAAGTTGGATAACCTCTCTGTTTCGACTAGGAAAATATAGATTGGGTAAGAACTCGTTATCATGGACTTATGTTGATCGATGTGCAAGGATATTCGGGCGAAGAAATATCATTCGTATTCAAAGAGGTGAGTGTTTTACATTTTGAACATTTCGAGGAAATCAACTATAAGTTTCTTCCACCGTGTGTAAGTTGGATAACCTCTCTGTTTCGACTAGGAAAATATAGATTGGGTAAGAACTCGTTATCATGGACTTTGTTTGATCGATGTGCAAGGATATTCGGGCGAAGAAATATCATTCGTATTCAAAGAGGTGAGTGTTTTACATTTTGAACATTTCGAGGAAATCAACATAAGTTTCTTCCACCGTGTGTAAGTTGGATAACCTCTCTGTTTCGACTAGGGAAAATATAGATTGGGTAAGAACTCGTTATCATGGACTTATGTTGATCGATGTGCAAGGATATTCGGGCGAAGAAATATCATTCGTATTCAAAGAGGTGAGTGTTTTACATTTTGAACATTTCGAGGAAATCAACTATAAGTTTCTTCCACCGTGTGTAAGTTGGATAACCTCTCTGTTTCGACTAGAGAAAATATAGATTGGGTAAGAACTCGTTATCATGGACTTATGTTGATCGATGTGCAAGGAGTTTCGGGCGAAGAAATATCATTCGTATTCAAAGAGGTGAGTGTTTTACATTTTGAACATTTCGAGGAAATCAACTATAAGTTTCTTCCACCGTGTGTAAGTTGGATAACCTCTCTGTTTCGACTAGGGAAAATATAGATTGGGTAAGAACTCGTTATCATGGACTTATGTTGATCGATGTGCAAGGATATTCGGGCGAAGAAATATCATTCGTATTCAAAAAGGTGAGTGTTTTACATTTTGAACATTTCGAGGAAATCAACTATAAGTTTCTTCCACCGTGTGTAAGTTGGATAACCTCTCTGTTTCGACTAGAGAAAATATAGATTGGGTAAGAACTCGTTATCATGGACTTATGTTGATCGATGTGCAAGGATATTCGGGCGAAGAAATATAATTCGTATTCAAAGAGGTGAGTGTTTTACATTTTGAACATTTCGAGGAAATCAACTATAAGTTTCTTCCACCGTGTGTAAGTTGGATAACCTCTCTGTTTCGACTAGGGAAAATATAGATTGGGTAAGAACTCGTTATCATGGACTTATGTTGATCGATGTGCAAGGATATTCGGGCGAAGAAATATCATTCGTATTCAAAGAGGTGAGTGTTTTACATTTTGAACATTTCGAGGAAATCAACTATAAGTTTCTTCCACCGTGTGTAAGTTGGATAACCTCTCTGTTTCGACTAGGGAAAATATAGATTGGGTAAGAACTCGTTATCATGGACTTATGTTGATCGATGTGCAAGGATATTCGGGCGAAGAAATATCATTCGTATTCAAAGAGGTGAGTGTTTTACATTTTTAACATTTCGAGGAAATCAACTATAAGTTTCTTCCACCGTGTGTAAGTTGGATAACCTCTCTGTTTCGACTAGAGAAAATATAGATTGGGTAAGAACTCGTTATCATGGACTTATGTTGATCGATGTGCAAGGAGTTTCGGGCGAAGAAATATCATTCGTATTCGAAGAGGTGAGTGTTTTACATTTTGAACATTTCGAGGAAATCAACTATAAGTTTCTTCCACCGTGTGTAAGTTGGATAACCTCTCTGTTTCGACTAGGGAAAATATAGATTGGGTAAGAACTCGTTATCATGGACTTATGTTGATCGATGTGCAAGGATATTCGGGCGAAGAAATATCATTCGTATTCAAAGAGGTGAGTGTTTTACATTTTGAACATTTCGAGGAAATCAACTATAAGTTTCTTCCACCGTGTGTAAGTTGGATAACCTCTCTGTTTCGACTAGGGAAAATATAGATTGGATAAGAACTCGTTATCATGGACTTATGTTGATCGATGTGCAAGGATATTCGGGCGAAGAAATATCATTCGTATTCAAAGAGGTGAGTGTTTTACATTTTGAACATTTCGAGGAAATCAACTATAAGTTTCTTCCACCGTGTGTAAGTTGGATAACCTCTCTGTTTCGACTAGAGAAAATATAGATTGGGTAAGAACTCGTTATCATGGACTTATGTTGATCGATGTGCAAGGATATTCGGGCGAAGAAATATCATTCGTATTCAAAGAGGTGAGTGTTTTACATTTTGAACATTTCGAGGAAATCGAGTGTTTTACATTTTGAACATTTCGAGGAAATCAACTATAAGTTTCTTCCACCGTGTAAGTTGGATAACCTCTGTTTCGACTAGGGAAAATATAGATTGGGTAAGAACTCGTCATCATGGACTATATTGGAGTGAGGGAGAAATACCATATGCGAATCTACGTTCTACAATAATTCCACATCTAGAACGGTACGGGTCACGAGTATCGATCTATATCAAAGGAGCGGAGAAGTTAACTTGGGTAGAGAAACTCATAGGTTCCGATAGTGACAAGTATGAGTTTTTTGAGTTGAGCGAACTTGGTTGTCCTTCCTTGAGAAAGCTAAAAAAAACTGTACAACGTAAACAAATGCACTACTCATTACGCTAGCTTCTATTCTTGTGCTACGGAAAATGTTCTACTACTTAAGGAATGGTTTAAATCTATCCATGCAGAACTTTTACGATCCGACTAGAAGAGGAGTTGAAGAGAGTGTATTTAACCAATCTCCTTGTTAGTCTTAGAGTGTCAGTTGCACGTCAAATTTGAAACTAGTGACTATATTTTTTTAAAGCTAGGTCTTTGTAAATGTGTTAACTCCTAGCGATAAGCTTCATTAACTCCATAATCCAACCTCATTTAAAGGTAATTAAGATTGTTTGAACTTTGTTTAATTCAATATTCAAATGGAGTAACTGATTTTTAAAAAAATATTGTTAACTTCTTCATAATCCAACCACATTTAAAGGTAATTCATTTAAAGGTAATTGAGATTGTTTGAACTTTGTTTAATTCAATATTCAAATGGAGTAACTGATTTTTTTTTTAAATATTGATTTAAATATTGTTAACTTCTTCATAATCCAACCTCATTTAAATGTAATTCATTTAAAGGTAATTAAGATTGTTTGAACTTTGTTTAATTCAATATTCAAATGGAGTAGCTGATTTTTTTAAAATATTGTTAAATTCTTCATAATCCAACCTCATTTAAAGGTAATTAAGATTGTTTGAACTTTGTTTAAATAAAAATAATTCAATATTCAAATGGAGTAACTGATTTTTTTTAAATATTGATTGTTAACTTCTTCATAATACAGTTTCATTTAAAGGTAATTCATTTAAAGGTAATTAAGATTGTTTGAACTTTGTTTAATTCAATATTCAAATGGAGTAACTTATTTTTTTAAAAATATTGTTAACTTCTTCATAATCCAACCTCATTTAAAGGTAATTCATTTAAAGGTAATTAAGATTGTTTGAACTTTGTTTAATTCAATATTCAAATGGAATAACTGATATTTTTTTTAAATATTGATTTAAATATTGTTAACTTCTTCATAATCCAACCTCATAGTTCTATGTTTAATTCAATATTCAAATGGAGTAACCGATTTTTTTTTTTAAATATTTATTTAAATATTAGCAATCCCGTCACTAACTAAGCAATTTAGCCAATATTTTTTATTCATTTAAAGGTAATAAATGGCTGAACTTTGTTTTTAAGGAAATTGTACTAACCAATTTAAATCGATCTAATTTTTTTAAAGGTAATTAATGGTTGAACTTTGTTTTAAGGAAATAAATGACTGAACTTTGTTGTACTAAGCTAATTTTTAAAGGTAATTAATGGACTGTTTTTTAAGATAATAAATGACTGAACTTTGTTGTACTAAGGTAATTAATATTAACTAAGCAATCGCCTTTAAACTTTGATGATGATGATGATAAATAATAGTTTAGTGAGTATAGTAGAAGATATGTTATATGCTACTATAATTTTTATGTTTAGATATCGTAGATGAAAGTTCTAATTGATTTAAACTGTACTTTGCGCCTAATAAATCTTAAGTGTTATGCTGATTGGTACACATTCTTACTCATAGGAACTTTCCTGATTAATTGCATCCGTATGTTGATTGGAAGCGACCCTGACATGTACTAATACCTTTTTTCTAGAATAAAAATGGCCAAATAGAATGTACACAATATATCTCGTCTTCCCTTTGTTATATCTCAAAAAGTGACACATGGTTTGATGTATGAATACATGAAAATAGATTAATACATTTTGAAAGCTGTCAATAAAAATTGAACTGTGTCGATTGAAAGCGTGGAAACCTATTGAGCGGCTTGTGTAGGCATGCTACTCAGACCGGCAGGCTACAACTACCATTTTATTACATTGCGTCTTACTGACTAATAACGTTCGCTTCTGTGGTCGAATAGGAAGAATAATATTTTGTAGAGCTCAATGAACTCTGTCAACTCAAGGCCGTCTATAGGGTGTCGAACTAAGGAAATATCCTAAGACCGAACCAAAAAGGTAAGCTAGATTTAGTCCGCGTGCTCGCCGATGTGAGGTCTACATCGTTTCGGTGCCGCAACCAGTGCCGGCTGACCAAGGAGGCCGTAGTTCAAACCTAGTACTGTAGCAAGACGTTGAAATGATAAACATTGGATCAAAGTTTTTTGATAGACCGGATTGCTGGTGAAGGAGATCTGAAGCTATGCGGCGTATCGATGTTATCCTCATCACGGGAGGATCGGAATTCAAATCTCGACCGTGAGTATTTATTCACGAAAGGGGGTCCGAATCAGAAATGGTTTCAATTTTGTCGATGTTGACCTTAAAACCGTGGGTAGCGCAGAATAGTGATAGGAAGAAACTGCATCTTACCGCGCGTTCGGATGATATGCTTATGTATTAGTGACTCTCAAAACCCACCTCAATAGTTCCCGAAACGCGATCTCCCTGTCTAATCTACTGCGAGAGTAGTGCCTTAAGCTGTATCGGACTAGGACGTCGATCACGTCTTGTCCGGTTCACCGCTGACAAGGCGGTCGAGGTTGACAGGGTGTAATGAGGTTTATTCCTCGACATTACCACTAATCTTTCCTTAAGTCACGACAAAAAGATTTATAGGTGGCTGCTGATGCGTATATCCTGTAACGTGAAGACACTTGTGTACAACCTTGCTGCCTAAGGGTTGAACAATACCGCGTTTTACTACCCGTTAGGGTTATACGCACGCTAGGACCTACAATTTAACATGGAATCCGAACCATGGTGGAGGCTTGGCATTCCGTCTCATGAACTTGGATGTCAGTGAACGCTCTGATACAGATTTAAGTAAACAGTCTCATGAACGTCAGTGAACGCTCTAGATGTCAGTGAACAGTCTAGATGCTAGTGAACGCTCTCATGAACTTGATGTCAGTCGGTTTAAAAAAACTGAACTTTTTATTTAAGTAGGTGAGATAATACTTGTCGTACAGAAGATATTTATTATTATTATTATTATTATTATTGTGGTTTGGAGGCCCATCGACACATCGAGGTCATTAGGGCCTTGAAATATATTTAAAACATAATAAAATCCCCATAGGGGAGAGATATAATCATTCACCACCTGAGACACTCCATAGGAGTGCTCAAATGGTCTCAAAGTACAATTGAGTGAAACACCTGCTAAAAAAAACCACAGGTGTATCACTAAGAAAAAACAAACGTGTTAAAATAATTATTTTATTAAAGTTTGTTAAAATGGATAAAACGACAAGACAAACACATTAAAGTATACTAAAATATTAAAAAGGGTCTCAATATGAGATAAAATCTAGATGAGCCACTTTATAAAAGTGACTCAAATGGCACTAAAAAGATTCGCCTGGCGTATAAAATGGAGTAAACAAATAACTCCTTCAGCGCTGTCGCGTAATAAAAAACGAAGGTCACCTTTAAAATCAAGGGCCAGGCGAATAGGGGCATATCTGCGACACTCCACCAAAATGTGGTGCACACTAAGGGGAGTATCACAAAACTCACACACTGGAGGTGGATCCCCTCTGAGTAAAAATCCGTGGGTTAGAAATGTATGCCCGACGCGGAGTCTCGTCACGATAACCTCCTCTCTTCTAGACTTTCGTATAGAAGAGGGCCATCTCGACACACCGTCCCTGATGGACCGCAGCTTGTTCTGAGCAGGGGTCGAGACCCACTGCTCGTGCCAGGTGCGTAAGACTCCACGCCGAACATAACCCTTTAGATCTAAAAACATGACACCCAAACTCGCCTCCGGAGGCATACGTGCTGCCTCCTTGGCTGCCTGGTCCGCCAGTTCATTTCCTGGAAGACCAGCGTGACCAGGAATCCAGCAAAAGGCGAGCCGGGTGCTTAATGAATCAATTTTTAAAATTTGTTCGTGAATCATCTGCACGAGAGGATTCCACGAGTAGAGAGTGGACAATGTCAACAGAGCACTCATGGAATCCGTGCAGATGAGAACAGAACGGTAACTACTTCGGTATACAAAACAGAAAGATTTAAAAATGGCATATAATTCAGCTGTAAAAACACTGGTTCCATTAGGTAAACCAAATTTAAAATTGGATCCTTCCACAATAAAAGCACATCCCACGGAGACTCCAGATTTAGAGCCATCAGTGTAGATGCGCTCAAATCCGTGAAAGCGAGTGGAGAGGAGCTCATTAAAAGTCCTCTCATATACAAAGATTGGGGTGGTCGCTTTAGGGTACTTGGCAAGATCAAAATGGCATTTCGGAGGGCGTATTTTCCAGGGAGAAACTCGACCTGGTGATGTGGGGATAGCCTTTGGCAGGACTATCCCACACGTGTCGAAAACAGATAGCATCCGGATCCCAACCGGCCTTGTACTACGCCATTTAGTTTCATACAAGACACGGTTAGGGGGATGAAATACAGGGCGGTAAGCAACATTATTTGGCATGCAATGCAGTTTCGACACGTAAGATGCCAGGAGGTAAGACCGCCGGTAAGAAAGAGGGGGCTCACCGGCGTCAGCACAGATGCTGACGACTGGACTGGTACGAAAAGCACCAGTAGCCAGTCGAATGCCAGCATGGTGGACGCTATCGAGCATCTTTAACGCCGAGGGTCTAGCGGAACCATCTACAAAACTGCCGTAATCAAGTTTTGATCTCACCAAGGCTCTATAGAGACGCATCAAGGTTTCCCTATCAGCACCCCAAGAGCGACCACTCACAACTTTAAGTAAATTCAAAGCTTTAATACACCTAGCTTTCAGGTCTTTGGTGTGGGGGATCCAAGTTAGTTTAAAATCTAATAAAAGTCCCAGGAACCTTACGGTCTCGGAGACAGGTAAAACAACGTTGTTCATTAAAATAATGGGAGCTGGCAGTATTCCACGTAATCTATGGAAGTGGACGACAGTCGTCTTGGCCGCAGAGAAACGAAAGCCATTACGAGATGCCCACAACCATAGATTGTTTACAGCGAGTTGTATCTGTCGTTCAGCCCTGTGGAGACTTGATGAACTGCAATAAATTGCGTAGTCATCCACAAAAAGACATGAACGGACAGGTACGTGCACGTTGTCCACGATGCTATTTATCGCGATATCGAATAACGTAGTGCTTAAAATACTACCCTGAGGCACCCCATTTTCTTGAATAAAATCATCGGATAAGGTGTTGTTTAACCTTACCCGGAAGTGTCTATCTGACATAAAATTAGATATAAAAATAGGGAGGTTCCCCCGGAACCCCCAATTAAACAGGGTTTTTAAAATGCCGTACCGCCAGGTGGTGTCGTAAGCCTTCTCCAAATCAAAGAAGACAGCCAAGAGGTGCTGTTTATGGAGGAAAGCGTCACGAGCTGCTGTCTCAAGGCGAACAAGGTAATCCACCGTGGATCGGTTACGGCGAAAGCCACATTGCATATTGGATAGTAGATTGCGGGATTCTAGATACCATATAAATCTTTTATTGATCATTTTCTCTAATATTTTGCATACACAACTAGTTAAGGCTATCGGTCTATAACTAGTTGGCTCTAATTTATCCTTGCCGCTTTTATATATTGGGATAACGGTTGCTTGCCTCCATAGTGTTGGGAATTGACGAGATTCCCAAACAATTGTAGAGGTCTAAGTGGAAAGCCCGTCCAGCAGGGGACAGTTGGCGCAACATTTCGTAATGGATACCATCCGGGCCAGAAGTTGTATTGCCCGCCTGGGACAGGGCATAGGTAAGATCATCTTTACTAAAGGGGGAATTATAATCCTCCCCCCGGCTTTGGCCAAAATCAATAGTAAGGCGCTCGATGCTGCGCTTATGCACCGCGAACTCAGAGTAGCTCGCAGTGCTAGAAATAGCGGCGAACATCGAGCCCAATACATTGGCGACCTCCACAGGGGAGGAGACAAGCGAACCGTTAGACATGAGGGCAGGTATACTATTAATGGAATTTTTGTTACCACTTAATTTACGTATATTGTCCCAAACCTTAGTTGTGGGAGTGGTAATACTAAGGGTAGAAATAAACTGTCTCCAAGAATCTCTTCTGCTTTCTCGAATAACACGGCGATCTCGAGCACGTAGAATCCGGAATGTTTCCAGATTCTCCAAAGTTGGACGTCGATGAAAGAGGCGAAGGGCCCTTCGACGATCAGAAACAGCCAACCGACACTTCTCGTTCCACCAGGGAACAGGACGGTGGCGCGGATTTGGCGAGGATTTAGGGATAGAAGCACTCGCCGCCGCGATGACCGTCGAAGTAAAATGCCCAGCCTTAATATCGACGTCAGGATGTTGGGATTCACCAAATACAGCGAGCTCGCGAAATCGATCCCAGTCAGCACGTTTTAGCACCCATTGGGGTATCCGCGCTGTACTGGGAGGATCTTCAAGTGGTGAGAGCAGAATGGGATAATGATCACTGCCACATAGGTCCGAGTGGACATCCCAAAGGAAGTGGGCAGCGATCCCGGGACTACAAAATGTTAGGTCGATGGCAGAGGATACACCATTAAAGGTAGAGAAGTGTGTCTGGGTCCCGGTGTTCATTAATACCAGGTTTCCCGAGACAAGAATATCCTCTACCATCCTCCCACGTGCGTCAGTAATATTGGACCCCCACACCAGGTTATGCGCATTAAAGTCCCCCAAGATGATATAGGGGGCGGGAAGTTGTATAAAGAGGGCCTCTAGGGTCCTTTTAGGAACACGCTCTCCCGGTGGGAGGTAGATGCAACATATTGTTACCTCCAAAGGGAGGGAGACTGACAGCAATCACTTGGAGATCAGAAACGATATTAATATTTGTGTGATATATATTGCTTCGTGCGAATATAGCCACACCTCCGCTAGCCCGATCAAAGAAAGGCTTGTCGGTACGATACACATCGTACCCACGAAGCATCGGGTTGTCATTTGGGCGGAAGTGGGTCTCCTGCAAACACAAGATGGAAGGATGCAGGGAAGAAATTTGTTGTTTAATTTCATCTACACGAGCATAGAAACCCCTACAATTCCATTGTAGTAGCGTCATACTTAGTTAATATAATATTTAGTTATCCTCGCAATCCATGTCACTATCCCTTAATAATAAAAATTGGTTCAGGGCCTTTTTAGTTCCTCTTGCCTTTCCCAGTCTCTCCTGGACCTCCCGCTTAAGGAGAGGCTTCGATTTATTTTGGAGAGACTGGGTAGTTGGATCCTTGCGCGAAGGCTTTGTTAAGACCTTCGACGCTTTTTTCATATAATTCTTTTCGGCGGTCTCTCGCTGGTCCTTCTTCAAGGCACCAGTGGGACTCGCCTTGGCGGCCTCACCTGTTTCACCACTCATCCCGGCCTCTGAAGGCCCAGAGGCGAGGGTGAGCGACTCAACAGTGGCCGCACGCAATTTATTTCCCCGTGGAGGGCTAGGGGTAGTTCCCCGAGGGGGGCTCGTGGGTGTTATTATTATTATTATTATTGTGGTTTAAAGGCCCATCGACACATCTAGGTCATTAGGGCCTTGAAATATATTAAAACCATAATAAAATCCCCATAGGGGAAAGAGATAAAACATTCACCATCTGAGACACTCCATAGGAGTGCTCAAATGGATTCTTGGTATAAATTAAGTGATACACCTGCTAAAAAAAAACCACAAGTGTATCACTCCAATAAAAAGACAAAACAAACATATTAAAATATAACACGTTAAAAAGACAAAACATGTTAAAATGATAATACGTTAAAAAGACAAAACAACATGTTAAATTGTAATAAAACTGTTAAAAAGATCTCAATATGAGATATTATCCAAAAGAGCCACTTTATAAAAGTGACTCAAATGGCATTAAAAAGATCCGCCTGGCGTATAAAACGGAGTAAACAAATAACTCCATCCGCACTATCGCGTAATAAAAAACGTAAGTCACCTTTAAAATCAAGAGCCAGACGGATAGGGGCTAGTTTGCGACACTCCACCAAAATGTGATGCACACTAAGGGGAGTATCACAAAACTCACACACTGGAGGTGGGTCCCCTCTTAGTAAAAAACTATGGGTCAATGCAGTATGCCCGACGCGGAGTCTCGTCACGATGACCTCCTCTCTTCTAGACTTTCGTATAGAAGAGGGCCATCGCGACACACCGTCCCTGATGGACCGCAGCTTGTTCTGAGCAGGGGTCGAGACCCACTGCTCGTGCCAGGTGCGTAAGACTCCACGCCGAACATAACCCTTTAGATCTAAAAACATGACACCCAAACTCGCCTCCGGAGGCATACGTGCTGCCTCCTTGGCCGCCCGGTCCGCCAGTTCATTTCCTGGAAGACCAGCGTGACCAGGAATCCAGCAAAAGGCGAGCCGGGTGCTTAATGAATCAATTTTTAAAATTTGTTCGTGAATCATCTGCACGAGAGGATTCCACGAGTAGAGAGTGGACAATGCCAACATAGCACTCATGGAATCCGTGCAGATGAGAACAGAACGGTGACACTTACGATACACAAAACACAGAGATTTAAAAATGGCGTATAGTTCAGCCATAAAAACACTGGATTCACCAGGTAAACCAAATTTAAAATTGTTTCCCTCCACAACAAATGCGCATCCCACGGAAGCCCCACACTTGGAGCCATCCGTATAGATGCGCTCAAAGCCCTGAAAGCGAGTGGAGAGGAGCTCATTAAATGTCCTCTCATATATAATCGGCGGGGTGGTCGCTTTAGGGAACTTGGCAAGATCATAATGGCATTGAGGTAGGCGAATCTTCCAGGGAGAAACTCGACCTGGGTATGTGGGGATAGCCTTTGGCAGGACTATCCCACACGTGTGAATACCGATAGCATCCTGATCCCAACCGGCCTTGTACTACGCCATTTGGTTTCATACAAGACACGGTTAGGGGGATGAAACACAGGTCGGTAGGCAACATGCTCCGGCATGCAGTGAAGTTTTGAAACGTAAGATGCCAGAAGATAGGACCGCCGGTAAGAGAGAGGGGGCTCACCGGCGTCGGCACAGATGCTGACGACTGGACTGGTACGAAATGCACCAGTAGCCAGTCGTATGCCAGCATGGTGGACACTATCCAGCATCTTCAACGCCGAAGGTCTCGCTGATGCATATACAAAACTGCCGTAATCTAGTTTCGATCTTACCAAGGCCCTATACAGGCGCATCAAGGTTTCCCTATCAGCCCCCCAGGACCGACCGCTAACCACTTTAAGCAGGTTGAGTGCTTTTATGCACCTCGCTTTCAGGTCTTTGATGTGGGGAATCCAGGTTAATTTAAAATCAAATAAAAGTCCCAGAAACTTTACGGTCTCCGAGACAGGTAAAACAATGTGATTCATTAAAATACTGGGGACTTGTTGTATTCCACGTAATCTATGGAAGTGGACGACCGTCGTCTTGGCTGAAGAGAAGCGAAAGCCATTACGCGATGCCCACGACCATAGATTGTTGACAGAGAGTTGTATCTGCCGTTCAGCCCTGTGGAGACTCGATGAACTACAATAAATTGCGTAGTCATCCACAAAGAGGCATGAACGGACAGGAAGGTGTACGTTGTCCACAATGCCATTTATTGCAATGGCGAACAACGCACAGCTTAAAATACTGCCCTGGGGCACCCCATTTTCTTGAATAAAATCATCGGATAAGGTGTTGTTTAACCTTACCCGGAAGTGTCTATCTGACATAAAATTAGCTATAAAAACAGGGAGGTTCCCACGGAACCCCCAGTTAAAAAGGGTTTTTAAAATGCCGTACCGCCATGTGGTATCGTACGCTTTCTCCAAGTCAAAGAAAACTGCCAAAAGATGCTGTTTATGGAGAAAGGCGTCACGAACTGCCGTCTCGAGACGGACGAGATGATCCACCGTAGATCGGTTGCGGCGAAAACCACATTGAATATTTGATAGTAGATTGCGGGATTCTAAATACCATATTAATCGTTTATTTATCATTTTTTCCAATATTTTGCATACACAACTAGTTAAGGCTATCGGTCTATAACTAGTTGGTTCTAATTTTTCCTTGCCACTTTTATATAGAGGGATAATTGTTGCTTGCCTCCACAGTGTTGGGAACTGACGAGATTCCAAACACTATTGTAGAGGTCCAACAGACATGCTCGTCCAGCAGGGGGTAACTGGCGCAACATTTCATAATTAATGTCGTCGGGGCCAGGAGCTGTGCTACCCGCCTGGGACATGGCATAGGTCAGTTCATCTAAAGTAAAGGGGGAGTTGTAATCCTCCCCCTGACTCTGACCAAAGTCAATAGAATGGCGCTCTATGTTCCGCTTATGCGCTGCAAACTCATTTGAGTAGCTTGCAGTGCTAGATATGGCGGTGAACATAGAGCCCAATACATTGGCGACCTCCACAGGGGAGGAGACAAGCGTACCATTTGACATGAGGGCAGGTATGTTATTGATGGTATTTTTGCTACTACGTAATTTACGAATATTGTCCCAAACCTTAGTTGTGGGAGTGGAAATTGTAAGGGTAGTTATAAACTGTCTCCAAGACTCTCTTCTGCTTTCACGAATGATACGGCGAGCTCGAGCACGCATAATCCGGAATGATTCTAGATTATCCAAGGTAGGACGCCGATGGAAGAGACGTAATGCTCTTCGACGGTCAGAAATGGCCAATCTACACTCCTCGTTCCACCAGGGAACAGGATGGTGGCGCGGGTTTGGCGAGGATTTAGGGATAGATTCCCTCGCCGCCATGATGACCGTCGAAGTAAAATGGGCAATATTAACATCGACGTCCGGAGAAAGGGGTTGTACAAATACGGCGAGCTCGCGAAATTTATCCCAGTCAGCACGTTTAAGCACCCATTGTGGTGCACGTGCTATACCGGGAGGGTCTTCAATTAGCGAAAGCAAAATGGGAAAGTGATCGCTGCCACATAGATCCAAGTGGACCTCCCAAAGGAAGTGGGCAGCGATCCCGGGGCTACATAGAGTTAGGTCGATGGCAGAGGATACACCATTAAAGGTGGAAAAGTGTGTCTGGGTCCCGGTGTTCATTAACACCAGGTTTCCCGAGACAAGAATATCCTCTACCATCCTCCCGCGGGCGTCTGTATAATTAGACCCCCACACCAGGTTGTGTGCGTTAAAGTCCCCCAAGATAATATAGGGGGCAGGAAGTTGTTTAAAGAGGGCCTCTAGGCTCCTCTTTGAAACACGTTCACCTGGTGGGAGGTAGATGCAGCATACAGTTACTTCTATAGGAAGGGAGACTCTGACAGCAATCACTTGGAGATCAGATACAATATTTATAGACTTATTATATATATTGCTACGTGCAAGTATAGCCACACCTCCGCTAGCCCGATCGAAGAATGGCTTGTCGGTACGATATACATCGTACCCACGAAGCATCGGGCTGTCAGTTGGGCGGAAGTGGGTCTCCTGCAAACACAATATGGAAGGATGCAGGGAAGAAATTATTAGTTTAATTTCCTCTACACGAGCATAAAAACCCCTACAATTCCATTGTAGTAGCGACATAAGTTATTAGTATGAAATTTAATTATCCTCGCAATCCATTTCACTATCCTTTAAGAATAAAAATTTGTTGAGGCCCTTTTTAGGCCCTCTTGCCTTTCCCAGTCTCTCCTGTACCTCTCGCTTCAGGAGAGGCTTCGGCTTATTTTGGAGAGACTGGGTAGTCTGATCCTTGTTCGAAGGCTTTAAGGCCTTCGACGCTTTTTTAATAAAAAAATTTTCGGCGGTCTCTCGCTGGTCCTTCTTCAAGGCACCAGTGGGACTCGCCTTAGCGGCCTCAACTGTTCCGCAACTCATCCCCACCTCCGGAAGCCCAGAGGTGGGTGTGAGAGGCTCAACAACGGCCGCCCCTGTTTTAATGCCCCGAGGCGGGCCCGGGGGGGTTTCCCGAGGCGGGCTCGGGGGTGTTCCCCGAGGTGGGCTCGGGGGAGTTCCTCGAGGAGGTCTCCTCGGGGGTATTGGTGGGGGAGACGATCGCTGTGGCGGTTTGGCCTCCTTTAAAAATTTAGGCGCCACAGAAGTTGGCGCGGAATCAACATAAATGTCTCGAGAAGAGACCAATGGCACTGGTCGCGTTGGCTCCTTAGCAATATTAACTGCGCAATGGCAGTTGGGACAGTTTATATTTTGACTGACAATCCGGCTATATGAAGTTTGAAATACCGGAGCTTGACATGATACGTATTCCTTGCGTGCCTGGGCATATGAGATCTTCTTTTCAGATTGTATCTCCAGGACTTTCTTCTCTACCTTCCATTTTGGACAGGCCCGAGACCAGGCGGAATGCGGACCCTTGCAGTTGACGCAGTATTTAGGAGACTCGCATGGTGTTTCGTGAGCCTCCTGTCCACAATCCGCACAGGTTGGCTTACCACGGCATCGCAGCTTCGTATGCCCAAATTCCTGGCACTGAAAACAGCGCCGAGGGTTAGGGACATACGGCCGGACCCTGAGCACGTGGAAGCCTGCTCGGACCTCCTTCGGAAGGGTAGGAGTCGCAAATGTGAGGATATACGTATCCGTCTTCTTTTCTTGTCCGTTCTTTTTGGTAATGATACGGTAGACCTCGGTGACATGCTGAGGGGAAAGCTCCTCACAGATATCCTCAATGCCTACGCAGTCGAGGTCATAACAAGTGACCACTCCTTGCAAACATTGAGGAACCTGTGAGGTTCCACCTTCACCGGTATATGAGTCGTATTGCTCAACGGTATTTCGGAGATGGCCATTATATTTGAAGACTGTGTGTCAGTCGTGGTCTGAATCATGATGGTGCCATCACGCAGTTTCCTTATTGAGACTTCCGATTTCGCTGCTCCATTTATCACTCTTTCGAGGATCATTATATTTGAAGACTGTGTGTCAGTCGTGGTCTGAATCATGATGGTGCCATCACGCAGTTTCCTTATTGAGACTTCCGATTTCGCTGCTCCATTTATCACTCTTTCGAGGATAAATGGGCTGACACGTTTCAGATCTTCACTTTCATCCACTCGAGACATCACCAGGAAGCGGGGTTGGGGCCTCACCACTTCCTGGCTTTTCATCAAAACAGGGCTGGACGGCCTTACCCGTTTCCGCCTCTTATCATTAATACGGCCCTGTGAGGGGCCGGGCAGTGAGATGCCAGCGGAACTTGGCAGTACGGTGCCAGCGGACAGTAAGGTGTCAGCTGTGACAATTAACTCATTCATGAGTGGGAGGACAACCTGCAAAAGTACTCGGATCGTAGACCCAGGTTGATCCCAGTTGGTTCTACCACATAGGGCCCTGTTAACTCTTCCGACGAGAGGCTCCATACGACGCTAGACATGACAACCTTCATATGGAGCATCGCCGGAGGAGAGGTCACCGCAGCAAGTGTATGCAGGAAAGTGCTAATTTTACGTCCGGGACCCTCATGAACGCAACCGGTCTTTTCTCAAGGTAGGGTACCCGGTTGTCATCCCTAAGGCCCTTCTACCAAGATATTACAACCAGCGCACTTTCATTCGGGAGCTCAAGGCAGTGGTATCCAATAATAAACAGAGGAGAGCCGGGTTAGTTGCCAAGGTCGTCAACGGAAAGGCCAAAGGCCTCTGTGCAGGATGAACGGTGGGGGAAAGGAAGAAAAGGGGAAAGGAAGAAAAGGTAAGGGTAGATAAAGCGAAGGGGGAAGAGTGAAAAAAAGGGGAAAAGTGAAGGAAGAAGAAAATGATGTGAAAGGAAAGATATAGGATAGGTTTGTCCCACACGAAGTACGTCCTGCACAGAAACCTCCCCTTTTAGTCGCTTCTTACGACAAGCAGGGGTTACTGCGGGACTATTCTAAACCCCGTCCCGCAGGGGGGCTCGTGGGTGTTCCCAGAGTTGGTCTCCTCGGGGGTACAGGTGGTGGTGGCGACTTTTGTGAGGGTGTCGCCACTTGTATTATTTTCTGCATCACCACAGATGATGCCGGCTGTTTTTGTTTGTCTCGAATAGAGATGAGTGGCACAGGTCTTGTAGGAGTC
Organism: Timema cristinae; assembly: GCA_039000515.1. Taxonomy (NCBI): domain Eukaryota; kingdom Metazoa; phylum Arthropoda; class Insecta; order Phasmatodea; family Timematidae; genus Timema; species Timema cristinae. The sequence goes on from JBCFYV010002391.1 coordinate 29,879, forward strand.
TTTGCAATATTAACTGCGCAGTGGCAGTTAGGGCAATTTATATTTTGGGTGACAATTTGGCTGTAGGAACTTTGAAATACCGGAGCTTGCAATGCAGTATACTCTTTGCGTGCCTGGGCATAAGGGATCTTCCTTTCTGTTTGGATCTCTAGGACTCTTTTCTCTACCTTCCAATTCGGACAGGACCGAGACCAGGCAGAATGAGGACCCTTGCAATTAATGCAGAATTTAGGAGACTCGCATGGTTGTTCATGAGCCTCCTGTCCACAACCTGCACAGGTTGGCTTACCACGGCATCGCAGCTTCGTATGCTGGCACTGAAAACAGCGCCGAGGGTTGGGGACATACGGCCGGACCCTGAGCACGTGGAAGCCAGCTCGGACCTCCTTTGGTAAGGAAGGAGTGGCAAATGTAAGAATATAACTGTCGGTGTTCTTCACTACATCGTTCCTTTTGATGGTGATCCTATATACTTCGGTGACATGTTGGGGGGAAAGCTCCTCACAGATGTCCTCAATGCTTACGCAGTCGAGGTCATATCAAGTGACCACTCCCTTGCAAACACTGAGGAACCCTCAATGCTTACGCAGTCGAGGTCATAGCAAGTGACCACTCCCTTGCAAACACTGAGGAACCTGTGCGGTTCCACCTTCACATTTAAATGATTCGTGGGGCTCAACGGTATGGTAGTTATTGCCATTATTTTCGCTGTCTGAAGGTCATTTTCGGTCTGGATCATTATTGTGCCATCGCGCAGTTTTCTATATTAAACCCCAGACTCGGCAGCTCCGCTAATCACTCTTTCGAGGACAAATGGGCTGACACGCCTGAGGTTCTCATTTTCTTCTATTCGAGACATTACCAGGAAGCGGGGCTGGGGCCTCACCACTTCCTGGATTTTTTCAATTAAAGGGCTGGACGGCCTTACCGTTTCCGTCTCTTATCTATATTACGACCCTGCGAGGGGCCGGGCAGACAGTTGCCAGCAGTGTTTGGCAGTACGTTGCCAGCGGCGACAATGTTGTCGGCCATGCCATGATTGGGGACAACCTACACAATACTCGGATCGTAGACCCAGGGTGATCCAAGTTGGTTCTACCACATATGGCCCTGTTAACTGTCCCGACGAGAGGCTCTATACGACGCTAGACATGACAACCTTCGCATAGAGCATCGCCGAGAGAGAGGTCGTCGCAGCAAGTGGGTGTAGGAAAGTGCCAATTTTACGTCCGGGCCCTCATGAACGCAACGATCTTTTCTCAAAGTAGGGTACCCGGTTATTGTCATCCCTAAGGCCCTTCTACTAAGATATTGCAACCGGCGCACTTTCATTTAGGAGCTCAAGGCAGTGGTATCCAATAATAAACAGAGAAGAGCCGGGTTAGTTGCCAAGGTCGTCAACGGAAAGGCCAAAGGCCTTTGTGCAGGATGAACGGTGGGGGAAAGGAAGAAAAAGGTAAGGATGGATAAAGCGAAGGGGGAAGTGTGAAAAAAGGGAGAACGTGGAGGAAGAAGAAAATGACGTGAAGGGAAAGATATAGGATAGGTTTTTCCCACACGAGGTACGTCCTGCACAGAAGCCTCCCCTTTTAGTCGCTTCTTACGACAAGCAGGGGTTACTGCGGGACTATTCTAAACCCCGTACCGCAGGGGGTAAATATGGAAAAATATACCCACTCTATAGATTAATAAACAATGTTCAATAATGATATTTTAGGTGTCCCGGAGAAACGTTACGTAGATGAGTATGATACTCTTATAGAAGGTACAAATAAATAATTATTAATATTTGTAAGAAAGCACATACATTAAGAAAGACAAGATAAATCATTTAATTCTTCCAAGAACAATGTACTATCTGCTAATTAGTTTGGAAATTAAACATATTCAACAAGATTTAGATATGGGTGAGAACTTCCTTTATAGATGACCACGAGGCAAAAATATTAAAGGAAAAACATTCAAAAAGATTCCCTAACTGTTGTTCGAGAAGACATGTTGAAATAATTAAAATATCTAGAAAATTGAAGGGATCTATCCAAAAAAGTGTAATTTATCTTAGTTAAATATCATAATGGGCCTCTCTCCAAGATAATTTATCAAGTACAACCAAAATATCTAATTAGAAAAATGGTCATCTTTCACACAAAAAAACCCGAGAAAAAAAATCAGAAACTCTAGTGCTTTTGCTTTAGATTCTGCAGTACGACTAAGAAGCGCTAAGTGTGATAGTTTAGTGTATAAAGAAAAGTGAAAATTTTGTAAACTAAAAAAACATTATACCTAATGGTTATTCAGTTAGTATCCAGAGCTACAAATGTATCTGTATTAAGAGACGAATTACTGCAAAATAGTTTCCAGTCTCAAAGCCTACGATTAATGTCAAGAGATTACATTGTGACTATAGTTGTGGGTATGTGATAGGAACAAAAGACCTGCCCCTACCCAATTTGACACGAGTTAACCAAAAATATATGTAACCAAACTTTTATGTAACCTTCTTAATAAATGATATGCTCAACTCGACCAGTAAGTGCTCAACATCACGTTGTTTCCAAACAAGTATTTTTCAATATTTTGAGTTCAACTTTGTTACTCAATTCTTGGACCGCCGTGTCCCTAGTATTTGTTCTGAGAAAGCACTGTCAGTTTTATCGCGAGAACTGTGGGCGCGGTGTAGAATTTCACATTAATTTCAAATATATAAGCGGTTTATGAAATTTCCGTCATTCTGTCTGTATCAACTTCCTAGTGAGAAGCTTGGTGGTCTGCTGCTTCACTGGTGCTGTATTGTAAGTACCATAACATTTGTATTAACATTAACAAGTGTTAAATCATATAATTAGCTTTCAATTACTTTACTAGATTTTTCCTGGTAATATGGTCCAGCTATAAAGTGCAATGTCTCGTAACTGGCGTATATTGTGTTAATAGCCTGAAGCAAACCTACCTACCTCCCTATAACAGTAACAAGGCATGATAAACTGCTGGGAGGCGTAGCTACATCAGGATCATATTCACCTTCTAAAGGAGTTTCAATTGAAGGAACGGGATTGCAGAAGGACCAATGTAGGAATAGAGAGAGGGTCTGACGAGCTATGAGCTAACAAGGAAATGTAATGGACAGGACTTCACCATGAGGACAGATGACTTTGAATGTTACCTGTGGGACTAAAATCAAAAGATTACACTAATAGACCATGTGACACAAAGGACGATTGCCTCACTTGTTTATCCCAACACAGCTGTATATTACTCGCCTGATCCTTAACCTTAAACACTCAGCGCACCATGATACTGCTATAACACTCTCGCGGCCGATATATCGGCTCCAACTAAATCTGGCTGTGTAAGTTTATTTTTAACAACTGGGTGGCACCACATGCGGTGTTCTAAATATTTAGGTTTATTTCATACTTTTTCCAAAAGATAACACCATTGGTCTTAGAAAAAATATTTATTTTCAAACAGTTGAAATATGTTATGCTCATTGTTTACATCGTGGTGTTAATACGTTTCTAGTTCATGGTTTCTTCCTTATTTATATAAATATATTTTGCTATTTTTCTTGTTTTCTTTTTATATATTATTTATTATATTTTCGTTGTTTTATTCAAAGTTTATTATTTATAAGTGTTGTTTAGTTGAAATATTCTAGCTTTGCATGGCCGGTCCAAGTTCTAGACTAAATGACTCAGACGTTTTAGACTATTTGGAAACTATTGACATTGACAGTGTATGAAAGTGATTCTGACATCACTAGTGACAATAATAATATGCCAGATCTTAAGAATCCAGTTGTTCATAACATGTCTGACAGTGATGAGAATGGTATGGATGATTAAGACTACAGGGAGATTCTGTCACTTGAGCAACCTCTTCCACTTACCCTTCCCTTTTCAAGAGCTCTCGGACCTTAATACATGCCACCTCCTGATTCTCTTCCATAGCCTTTTTTCGCCGATTTTATTCTTTCCATCTGGTGACAATCAAATCGATATGCCCAACAGTTCATCACAAGCAAAGAAAGTTAATGTTCCTACTCCACTAAAAAACTGGAACAGGATTACAATGCAAGAAATCAAAGGCTTTCTTGCATGTCTCCTCAATATGGGATTTTAAGAAAGTCTACAACTACATCCTATGGTCAACTCTGTCTTCACCAACCACCCCTTGGTTCGGACAAATGTTCACTAAACACCGATTTTCTCACTTGCTTCCTTTTCCATCTTGTGAACAAGAAGTATTGCTGGGCCCGAAGAACCTGGATATGATCTGTGTGCAAGATACAAAGCTTTTGTAGAGCATGCAAATAATAGAGTTTTTAGGGACCACTATACACCTCGTCAGCAGCTTAGTGTTGATGAAAGTCCAGTGGGTACAAAAAATAAAACCAGCCTAATGCAATACCTGCCAAACAAACACCACCACCGATGGAGGATCAAATTTTGGATCATTCGTGACTCTTTATCTAATTATTGCCTAGGCTTTTTTTACATACAAAGTGCCAGATCCCAAGAAGATAAAAATGATATTCAAAAAAATTGTCTGGGGTACACTGTCGTCATTAAACTTTTGGAGATAGGTGGGTACCTCAACAAAGGAAAAATTGTCTGGAGTTACACTGTCGTCATTTAACTTTTGGAGATAGGTGGGTACCTCAACAAAGCATACCATGTTTTTGTTGATAATTTTTTTTATGTCGGTTCCTTTAATACGTCATCTTCACCAACTCTGCACTACCTGCGAACAGTAAGGAGAAACAGAAAACTTTTGCCATAGCAATTCAAATCTAAATTTTTAGTAGGTCAGAAGATGTATTTTAGATGCAGTTCAGTTATCGCATGTGCCTTCCGCGAGAGAAATCTCAAAAAATCCTGTTCTTCTCTCCAGTTTTTTTACAGCACGAGAACAAGAAGTTCCAGAAAGGCGGCCTGAAGCCAATGGATCATTCCATGTTAAATCAACAAATGGGCTTTGCACACCATTTTTGATTTTGATGAAATTTGGTAGGTGATATGTACCAATCTTTTAGACTCCAAAACAATTTTTTTAAATATTTTTAAAAAAATAACTCCTTGAGATATAGGCTATTTTTTACACCCCGAACAAGCAAAAAAATGCCATTTCAGGGTTATTTTCTGAAATCTGCATTAAGTTTAACTGAACTAGCAGGGATGGCAGTAGGGTCATTTAAAAGCTTAAAGAATGAACTTTTTTTAGTTAGACGACAGATTTGAGTTAAGGCTAATCATAATTTTTTAAGATTCAATTTTCATTTTTTAAAATGTATTTATTCGAAATTTAGGCTTAAAAAATATAATGAAGGATTTATAGTTAACAGGCCAATATTTTTTCTGTTACACTTATGTATGAGTAGTATGTACAGAAAAAAAATTGAACTTTCACTGATAGTCCTTTAACCTAAAATAATTGCTAGAAGTTGGAAAAAATTTAAAATTGCTTTTTAGAGCCCAAAAAAGTCATGTGGGACATATATTAAAAAATTAAAGTGCCAGGATAGAAAACCCCTAAAGTGTACTTTAAAACGAAAAATATTTCATCTTGTTACTTCAAGGAGCTTAGGCGCCACAATCCTTTGCAAAACAAACACTCAATCACTATTGAAAACGGGGCTAAGCAGAAAGGATAATTTCCAATAGGCCTAATATTTAATTAAAAAGTTAAATTAATTAAAATTCTGTGTTGAAAAATTCATTCATAGGTAGCATTACATAAAATATATAAATAATAGTAGCCTATTATTTATTATAAAAAGTTTAAATTAGATAAGCTATTTTAATACAATAAATCTAGGTATTATTGTTTATAGACCCATTTTTTTAAAAACTTTTTTTTTAGGGTTTTAGGGATGTTACAAATTATGTGACATAGTATATATTAAAGGTTATTCATTAAACTTTAGAATAACACCCACCCTACAAGCTTGTTGGACAGCAGTTTTCACAGACAGGTGGCTATTGGTTCAAATCATGTTTCAACAGGCATAGCTCCACTTGCTCTGTTCAGTTGCTGGGTTGACTCAGGGCCATGTAGGTTGTGTGCTGAAACTGTAGTCTCTTCAGCAGTTTTTGATTTCTTTTTTGTTTAGTGCTCAATAAAAAGTTGTGAAATATATTTATAAATTTAGTTTAAGCTTAAATGTTTGATTTTATGCTAGTGAAATTATTCATTATTATGACGGAGTGTTCTTGTTCTATTGGCATCTTCCACAGGAGTAGTATGTCATAAATTATCTTACTCTTGGTTTTCAGTACTAATAATATTTCTTAGTTCACTGACGAAGAAAAAAATTTTCAACGAGAACTGGTTTTACTGAAATAAAAAATGTTTGCCTTTTCATTAAAGCTGAGTTTTTAGACAGATACTTTGTATTTTTTGGCAAGTCTTGCTCAGACCCCAACAATGTTCACTCAAAACTGTTAAAAAATCTCTCGGGAAAATATCAATGACACTTTCAACCTGCAATCCTGATCTGACTAATTTCCTGGGATTCCTGGGAAAGCACTGTGCACAAAATGCTTAAAAAAAAAATTTAGTAAAAAAAAATTTTTGGGGCCTAACTAAATTCAAACCTAAAAAGTTACAATCGATTTGAAAAAGCTTTTACAACGCAGTTCAATCTGTTTGGTCTAAGTGGAATTGGGGTGCGTTTCACCTTTTTTAAACTTGTTTGGGAAATCCAAGAGGTTGGATTTTGGGTTTTAATAAAAAACCCTCGAGGTCGGAAAATTTGGTACATGGGTTTTTGGGCTGAGTTTTTTTTAAACAGAAAAAGTGGAGACGCATATGAGAAAAATCTGAGCCAATCCAGTCAAAATCCCTAAGTTCAAAGGTTTGTGGGCTTTTAGTAGACAAATACATTGTTGTGGTTCAAGTTTCGACCCCATTCTGGACCGATATCTGTGTCATCCGGACCCAAAAAAGACATGTGAAACCTTTTGGCAAAATTCAGCAAAATTTTTTAATCCTTCATCCAACGTTTTGCATCATGAAGCCATAAAGATCGTTCAAAAAGAAAAATTTAAAATTTCCATCCCCTCAGAAAAACCGAACCATCTTCAACGGCAAGTACAAGAAAAAACTTTAGTACTGGAAATCTACAAAAACGCTTGTTCACATGGAAATCTACAAAAGCGCATAATTCAGCAGTTTACAAAAAAAATATCGAGGTTGCTGTACATTAAGAGTTTAGCAAAAAATTTTGGTCAGAAAAAAGACTCAAGTAATACTGTAAAATTTCGTAAATAAGTCTCTTAGTTATTTGACAACGAATGGCTAGTGTAAAAAATTTGACAAGGACGAAAGGTTTCTGCATTATTTCTATAATTAGGACAGTTTGGATTACTATGAGGGGATAAGGACTTCGATCCAAGGGGAATATGAGGCGCAGTTTTAAAGGGTTTTTTCTAATTGAGAAAAAATTTTCAAAGAAAGAAAAAAAATTTTGGGTTTGGGTTTTTAAATTTTTAAAATTTTTTTTTCTGGGTTCCTGGGTTCATTCTTATTAGATAAAAAAACCAAAATTTTTTTTCAAAAAAGTATGTCCAAATTTTTGTTTTAAAATTTGTAATATTATTTTTAAATTTTATCGTTAATTCGCTAAACAGTCCAAAATTTAACATGGGGAAAATCCTATGGCCCGCATTTTAGTGTAAAATACAGAAATCCCTGCCTCCCCCC
>JBCFYV010002392.1:0-38305 GCA_039000515.1 Timema cristinae
AAATTGTACCCAATTTGCATGAACAGAAAGGGCAGAGCGCTACCCACACGTCCATCCTCATGGGCAGTAGAAGGTTTTGGTGGATAACGGGACTTACAAGGGTTTTGCGTATAGGGCATGCCGGATGTGCATTGGCAACCGGTGCCTTTACAGGTGGCACCCCTTTAAGTCCCTATAAATAGACCTCGAATCATTACAGTCGGTCATTTAAATTTTTGGGGATTGGCTGGATAATCATCAAGATGAATTCACGCTGGAAAATTGGATTAATTCCGGTATGTTTAAAACTTTTTTGTATTTTTAAATGGTTACTATTTCTTATTACGTTTTTTATGTAAAGGGAATTTTTTTCCTTTGCAGACTTTCAAGAAAACCCCCCGGCCACCTACAATGCCGGTAGCCCGTAGCCGACCCGCTAGAGTTTTTCAGGAGGGAATTTCCTGGGGATGGCGACTGTCCATGGGTAATTAACGTTCTGCTTTAGATTTAGCGTGATTGGTGTATTTTTTCACGATATAATTAATATGTATTTATTTAATTTCAGACTACTGGATCCATATGGGCTGGATGAGGGCCTGGGGGGACAACGTGGGCCTAAGCGACGTGTTGCCGGCCCTGCCCTGGGGGGGCGGCCCTGTACTGAAAGGCCGGTGCTTGGAAATGGCGTCCACCGGTCTTCCCACGACCCACCGCCATCCTCAGGCCACCCCCATCAAGAACCCAAAGGGGCCCACAACGCCGGGGAAATTAGCTCCCCGATGTTTGGGTGAATTGACGTTAAGACGGCTAATATGTAAGTACCGCCTACAATAACTATACTATAGCCACTATTTGGAAATATACTTTTTGTGTGCGCTCTCTTTCTCCAAAACCACCGTTATTTCCCCAGCATACCAAACCTTTTGTCACTGGCTTTCAGAAGGTTGTCAAAAAAGAAAATTAAAATTGTGCTTTAGCCACTTAAAAAATTTTACGTTTACAATGTGCTGGATCATATTCATCCACCACCTTAGTGATTCGATAGCGTGTCTGTATAGTAAACTATTGGTCCCGGGTTCATTTCCCGTACAAACATTCAAAGACAAAAAATTTAAATTTTTCGCTTTAGCCACTTATTAAAATACGTTTACAATGTTGGATCAAATATTCAGCCACCCCCTTTAAGTGCATGAAAACGTGTCTTATAGAAAAATATTGGCACCGGTTCATTTCCACACGGTTGGTTTGATAATTATCATACAGCTGCAGGGTTGGGGAATGTTATAGTCTTAAATTTTATTAATAAAAAAGTGAAAAATTAACTAAAAAATGAATTTTTTTTTTAAATTAAAAAAAATTATTTCCACCAAGAGTAAACTTAATTCTGTCCACTTTTAATTTCCCAATTTGTGTGAATAATGTTTTTCCCTGCAAATACCTTTTTTCATTTTGACGTGTTTTTTTTGGTGTGGTTTTCTTGCTTTTCGGCCAACAGATAGCGTTGAAAGCCTTTTCGAACATTAATAGGTTTTAAAAGGGGAAATTATGTTTTAAGTTAGAGATATTTCTTACAGGCATCCCGGAGAAATTATATTGTTGATTTAGCGATCATTAAATTGAGAAAGAGAAAATACCCCATATTTTTGCCAAAACAAGGGACCTGGGTTTGATTCCCAAAAATGGGTGAAAATGAGGGTTTAACTGCCCTTTTGTATTTCCTAGGGGTATTTATTACACACACTTTGGAAAGGTTCCGGTTAGATTCCTAATGGGGAAAATGTAAGGGTTTTAACCCCTTTATTGTGTTAAATAACTGCCCTAAAATTTTGTAGTTTTACTAGGGTTAAAGTGTATTTATTACACACCCCTTTGAGAAAGGTTCCGGGTTCGATTCCCATATAAAAATGTAGGTTTAACCCTTCATATGATAAATTAACTGCCCCGGACAAATTTGTAGTTGCCCAGGGTTAAGTGTATTTATTAGACACACTTTGCGAAAGTCCGGTTGATTTTCCCACATGGTTGAAAATGTAAGTTTAACCCTTTATAGTGATAAATTAACGGCCTTTGGGAAAGTATTTTGTTTTTAATAGGGGCCAAAAATTTTTTATTAGACACGCGGATTTCGATTTTGCATAGATTAAATGTAGGTTTACCATCATAGGAAAAAATTAACGGCCCCGGACGGGATTTTAGCTGTATAAGTTCGAGTGTATTTATTTTAAAACAGTTTGGAATGTTGGTTCGTTAAACAATTATGTTTAGGAAAAAAATTTTAACATATAATATTAATACCGAAAGTAGATTGAAATTGAAAAGATTAACATTTTAAAGAGAAAAAAAACGCGTATGTTGGAACAATTTTATTTAAAAGTGCTACTTTGACACGTGCTTTTGTTTTAAAGTTCAAATGGAGGCAGGAAATGGCAGAGATCCCCCCCAAACCCGCCAACGGAGGAGTCCCTCACCACCCCACAGGAGCACCCCTTAAACCAGGGAGACGTTGCTCAAACCAAGCTGGGTGCGGAGACAGGGTCGGGTGGTGCGACAGCGAATCGTCTTCAGCCCCACCAATCGGGATTTAGTGGCCCCCTTCAGATCGTCGAAGAGGAATTAAAAATTGAAGCGTTTCTTTAAACTGGTAGTGAAATTACCTACATCTTGGAGCATCAGAACGATCGTGACAATTAAGCTCTTGAAAACAATAACTAATTTGTCAAACGGCTGCAGACCATGCGTAGCCCCCTGACAATGTCGGTTTCACTTTGAATACAGGACTCGACTTTTGAATCCTGAAATATGTTTTCATTTAGGCGAGAAAATTTAGTTAGACGCTACCGTGCTTGATAATGTAATCGTTGTTGCAAAGTAATATTTTGTTTTTGAGTACCGCACCACTGTACTTTAAAATCACCATTTAAAGGAGCCCGGGGAGGGTGAAAAAAATTGTATAAATTCTCTCCCGCTACCACATATAGCCGTAAAAACCAAGGATCATTACGATTCAAAATGGCGACACACTTGCCTTCCCCGTGCATTGTTTTGCCAAAGCTATATGTTACATTAAAAGAGAACCGGGGTGCATGGATGTGAACACCGTTAAACAGTTTAAAACAGGGTCGCATAAAAAAAATCAAAGGAGAGGAACATGCGTGATGCCCTAGTGAATCTTTGAAAGGTGGTGGAACCCCAGCTTAAACAATTTCAAACATACCTCTCCAAATAAAAATAACAGTGTTTAGGGAACGTTGGGAGAGCAGGTCTATATGAGGGGCCTACTCCTCCAAACATTCCTTTGAAGGCTACATTGATTTTATTTTCACGATGATAAGCAAAACCATTTTGGTCTAAAAATTTGACAGCCGCGTTTAAGTGCGGGTACTTTTGCCGATGCCGTGTCCCGTTAACACAATACGCAAAAATGTGAATCAGCGTGCAAAAAGTTCTACCTAAAGCGGTTGGTAGCGGAGGACCTGTGTCTGTAAAGACTGGCGCGTTGTTTCACAAACCAACATGTTTTGATAACCATAAAGGGTCCGGTTTTGCAGAGGTCACGGGTCGGTCTGTGATGTAAAAAAGGGTTTGCGATTTATGAGGGAATTTTCAGTTTGGAAAAAACAAATATTCCCAAAAAATAGGTGTTATGAACTTTTTGTAGAGTTGTAAGACCATCGGTCTTTTGGTAATTTTGTTATATGAAGCAAGCCCCATCAAAGCCGTCACTGGAAAAGAGCAATTTCATTTTTGTATTTCTGATTTTGAATGCAGCAAGAAACTCTTTAAAGGGTTTCGGAAAAAACTTACTTGCACGAACCTAACTATGTGTCTTCAGACGTGTTGCAAGGCCTGCTTTTCATATAGATGCAAATGACCAAATTTGCACAGAATTGTGGGCGATGGGACTCGCATATTAAAGGGGTGATACCACAATGGCACAATTTTTTTATTTTTAGAGCAAATTATAGCATAAAATTTAAGGGACATCACCCCTGGGCCCATAATGCAAGGCTATGATGGTAAATTTATTTTAAATATATGATGGAGGTTAAAAAATGGGCCCCAATTCATAATGAACGGTGGGGAAAAACATGTCCATGGTTTACGGCCCCCTCCACTTTTATCGTGAAATTTTCTCCCCGTGTTGTTTTTCCAAGATGCCAAAAACATTCGGCTTGGATGAGTCCCCTTGGGCCCGGTACATTTCCCCATTTTTCAACAAAAAAGAAACCGGGTATTGGGGGCCCTTGCCGCCAAAGGAGGCTAACGGGATCGGTGAGAAATTTTGGTTGAGGGAAAGAGCACTTTTGAGAAGTGGTATGACGCTTGGTCAAAGAAAAAATAGTTTTGATTAAATGATTGGAACTTATTGTGTAAAGATGTAGAATCCTACGGAAGGCCTGCCTGAAGTTAAGGCATTTCATTGGAGAAAGCAAAGTGGATCCTTCAGAAGGGGTGTACATAGCTGGATGGCCATGTTTTTACCCTGAAGTCATCTTAAAAGGAGAATACTACGGTATTTTCCCTAACGGGCTACCGTTGCAGACCAACATCACACGTCGCTGTACAATGGCTCTCTGGAAGGCCCATCAACGCGGTGTCTCTATTCTTCTGCGGGGAACGGCAGGAGGAATATGTGTTAGGGTGACGTGTAGAAGGCGTTGTTAAAGCTGGAGATAACCCCCACCGTCTTTCATTCTGGGGGTGTTATTGGCAGGGTCCCCCATTTGTTATCCTGAAAACCACCCCTATCAAAAAGCCCCACGAGACCATGGAGACGGCCATAAGCGACCATGGCTTGTGTTGAAAAGTTTTAAAAATGCGGCTACAGGTCGTAGAGATGTGGAGTTATGTTTAATGGATGAAACGCACAAAAAAGGGAAATTTAAACAATTTTACTCCGGCACAGGTTATACCCAAAGGGGCCCCTCAGCCCAGGATGCATTCCCTTTTGGGGGGCGTACAAATTGTAACAAGCTCTTCCACGAAGCAGACCTTTCTTGCGGGAGAAGGTCAAATACTGATGTGTGTTCATTATATTCTTACGTTTCAAGTACAAAAATACCCTTTTGGCCACCCCAAAATTCATTTGAACCCAAAATTGTCAGTCTATAGATTTAAGTAGAAAGCATAACCAAAGTTTCAGTGACGCCTCCGCGGATTTATTCACGCCCGTATTGCCTACAGGATGCACACAAGTTAATGTTAAACTTGTGCAGGAAATTCGGGAGGAGAAAAACAAGGGGCGTGTCAGCACAACGACAAAAAAAAATCGCTGGGTTGACAAGCGTCTGGGTGATTGACGAGATCCGAAAGCCGTTGAGAAAGGCTAAAACCGTTGAAAAGTACACGAAATGTGGGGACAATGTTTTGTTTTACGATCGTCAGACACGTTCTGGTGGGTTGTTTCCGGGTACATTGATACTTTTTTGAAAATTAAACAAGAAGCCCGCGGATCCAGAGTGGTGTACCTCACAAGAGGAAAAGTTAGCTTTATTCAAAATTATGAGAAAGGGGGAAAGGTGGAAAAACTCGTTTCGGCTCTGTAAAAACCCTGGTCTCCACATCTGGTTTAAAATCTTTTTAAATTCACTATGGGAAAGTTTGGGAAAAGGGCCCAATTCCACACGTAGCCGTTGTTAACGACTATCAGGGAAACCACAAGTCCCTTGACGGATCCGACATCCCCCTGACAGCGTCATTAATGTTAAAAAATGGGGTTATGTTCCTCAATTTATAAGGTTGCGCAGACGCTTTGCGCCCAACCCTAACACGAGTGTGGCGGTGGCATCCACACGACTGCTATGGTTAGGTTGCACTTATACAGCATTCCTTGAACAATTGGGGACCGCATTTGTATCATGATACAGATAGCGTTCTTTTCACAGAACCCCGGCGATTGGGGGCCCACCGACCGGAAACTTTTTGGGTTGACTCACTGACGAATTCCCAGGATTATGGTCCGAAAGCTACATTAGCCCTTTGTATCTGGCGTCCCAAAATTACGCGTACCAATTTGTGTTGGTGGCGATCCTGCCAAAAAAAACGATATGCAAGGTTTGCGATCACCATAAATATGGCAACACGACGTTAATTTTTGACGTTTTGAAAGCGATGTCATGAACAGGCTGCGGAAGATACATACAGATACGTTATTTAAATTGTAAGAAAACCTTCCGATTTTTTTACCGGTTTTTTGAATAAATTTTGGGTTAAAAACGTTTGAAAATTTTAACCAAAAATATAATATTGGGTTTGGGGTATAATAGCCTTTAAACGAAAACTAAACCAAACAAGTGTTTTTATTTTTTTTTTTTTTTTTTTTTTTTTTTTTTTTTTTTTTTTTTTTTTTTTTTTTTTTTTTTTTTTTTTTTTTTTTTTTTTTTTTTTTTTTTTTTTTTTTTTTTTTTTTTTAATTTTTTTTATTTTTTTTAAAAAAAACCCTTTTTAATATATTAATTGAACCATCTTTAGTACCGAGGCCACTATTCCAACCCATTATAAATAATAATTTTAAATATCACAGTATATTTTCACTGTTGTATAAATTTTCATCATTTAAATAAATATTGAAAAAACATTATGTTTGTGTTTTAAAAGTCTACCCCCCGCACCTCCTCCTATCTATAAATACAATTCATATAGCTTATAAGCTCAGTCTTAACATTATGGACAATTGAAAAATATTTTCGGCCATCATAAGCGGCCCTTCCACTGTGGAAAGTCACATTTTGTAGCAGATTTATCCGTCACTTGGGAAAAAATGTGGTAAATTTGATAAAATCACATGATAGTTTATGCAACCGGATCGAACAAGACGGGCAAGTTTCCCACGTTTATATTTTGTAAGGGTTTCCGAAATGGTGACCTAATGACTCTCCCCAGCTGATTATCCTGGACGACGTTTTTCGTGAATCCAACGAATGGTCGTCGATCTTTTCACAAAAGATGCCACCATCAAAATTTAGCGTCATTTACCTTACCCCAAAATTTATTCCACCAGGGGAAGGCCAAAAGACATTCCTTAAACGCACCTTATATCTGCTTTTTAAAAATCCCAAGGATAAAGCTCAATTCAACACTTTGCAGGCAAATCTGTTCCCCGAAAAACCCCTGTTTTACAAAGGCTTCACTGATTACAAGTACTCTCACGGTATAATTGTTAGGGTTTCAAACAAGGTACACCAGAATGGTTTCAGATATAGAACCCACACAAATGTCGGGTGCTGCGTGTACCTACCACGCAAAAGTTATAAAAAAACCGACACTTCCCGATTACAGATATTTCATAACCTGAGTCCCAAAGGCGGAGCAGGCCCTCTGCTACCGGGGAAATTTTCGCATAAACCCGCAGAACGTGTCCTTGATGAAAACGGTGACAAGAAATTTTACCTTTGTTTGCGAGAGTCCTACAACATTTAAAAGGGGGTGGGCCGTTGAAAAAATTCGCAGAAAACAAAGTTACGTGCCCCACAACAGGTGTTGCCAACTGGTCAAGAAAGGGGAGTACTGGAAGAAGAAAGACACTTCTTGTCAAAAGGGAAGGGGCGTTTTTTCCTTATCTTAGCCCCCTTTTAATCAGGGTGTCCTTGGTTCCCTTTTTTTTAACAAGTAAATAATGGAACACAAGAAAAGATATATTGTTTTCCCCGGTACATTACACGTTACGAGCAAACCACAAAAGTGGCATCAGAACAAATCTAGTAGTCCAGTTGGACCAAGGAAATGGAAAAAATTCTCGCTTCAAAACTTGAGACAAGCCCAAATGGACTTATACCAAAAAATCTACAGGCTATCGGGACTTTAGTCAACACCCTCGCTCTGAAAAACACCAACCAAACCACCCAAAACACACCTCTGAATGTCTGTACTTCCATCCGCTGTACTTAAAACTGTACCAGCCCTACACGTAAAAAAGCTGAACTTTTACTAGGGAAAATATTATTTCCCAAGGGGGATCTCTTGGGGCTAAAACGAGAAGTGAGTATTCAAGAAACGCCTCTCCGTGGATCCAATATTGTGGATTAGTCAACGAACTGTCAAGCAAGAACACAGGAACCGTCGGGGGCGAGATTTCTCACGGCGCTGCAAAAAATAAACGTTCGAAAGAATTTATTGTAAATCCGAAACGTTTGGCGCCCATAAGAGATCCAACGACCCGTACCACAACCACTTACTCCTCAACGCCCTAAAAAAAATAAATGAAGAGGGTGGATGAAAACAGGTGATGCCTTTCCGAGCTTAATGCCCTTTAGCTGAATCTACTACGACCCTTCTCATCCTCAGGTTTGCAGGGGGGGCCCTCACTCATAAAGGCTCCAAGAAAATCGAAAAGTACGAAAAAGGGCTTCGTGCGCAGGATGTTATACCCTACACAAACCGGTGAAAAAAAAGTTCCACGCAACAAGTACGGGGGTCAAATAGACGATCTCTGGCAACCCGATTTCAAGGATATGCAAAAGCCTCGAAAAATACAACGAGGTTAGTGTATTGTTTGTCATCTACATGTTTAGAAAAATTTTGACTGGGCGGGGCGCTTCAATCCAAGACGGGGCGTCGTGAAAGACACTTTCGGGTATTTTCTAACAAAGCGGGTAAACCTCTAATTTAAAACGGACAAGGGAAAAAGTTCATGGCACGTCTAGTCCGAATTTCTCAAGCAAGAAGGCGTGCATTACTACACCACTCATAATCGGACGTGAAGGAAAGCATTGGGGAACGTTTACAATAGAACTCTGAAAGGCCCATGTTGCGCTATTTTAAACAAAATAACACGTCTCGTATGTGGACGCCCAACAAATCTAGTGAGGCTTACAACGGCGCAAAATTTTTCCATATCAAGATTTGCCTCCGACGTTTCAGAAACTAATTGCTTCAAATCAGAGATAATCTGAAACAAAAAGGCGTCCAAAACTCAATATAACCGAAAATAAAAGCCCTGAAAGGTGCGTATTTGCAAATCCAAAATCTGTTTGAAAAGGGCTAAAAAGCAATTGAGGAAAGATTTTCAAAGTCAGCATGGTCTTGTTGCGACAACCGTCGTATACGGGCTGACTTCTCTAGGGCGAGGAGGTGGAGGGGACGTTTATAACCCAATTCAAGCAAGCTTCCTAATTTAAAAATTTTTAAAATAACGTGTCAAGGGGAAAGGGGCAGAAGAAAATGTAGTGCAGTGGAAAGTTACCCCCCAATTTTTTAAATTTTTGGATTCCCTGCCAATTTCGTCACGCCTACCATAAGGACCCTTTTACATCACTTGCCGGGCCACAGTCTATGGGATATTTCCGAAAAAATTTTAAACCCCCAAATTTCCTTTCCCTCTTACACTCGAAGGCGGGGGAAGTCCTCTGCTGAATTTTCAATATCGTGTTCTTTCACCACCTACCCGGGGTAAAAAAATTTTAGGTACAACTGGGGGGACGAAAGGGGGAACAATATTCAAGGATCGGGTAAACCCTGTACCATTCGAGTTTGGAAAATTTGTGCGTGAAACTCATTCTCTACGCTGTTTTAACATGAACGTACCTCCCAAAAAATACTACGTCAACCGGGGCCTGGAACAGGTATATCTTCGATCTAACACGGGGGTTTCCCCTTAAAAACGGGGGCCCTTTGGGGGGGGGGGAAAGGGGGAATTTTTTTAAAGGGGCTTATAAAAAGATCGACCTTTGCTGAAAGGGTGCAAAAACCCTTGGAAAACAAAAAGCTTCAAAACAGGATCGACTGCTCCCCGACGTTGTCAATCAGCGCCCCTCCTTCCAAAGAGGCGCAAAGGCACCGTGTCATCGATGTGGAACAAACCTGAAACGGCCAGGCGAGCAGAAGATTAACACACTGAAGACCTTGCTCAGAAGCTAAAAAGGGCGTCTTAAGAAGCACCCGACGTCAGTCTTCTGTCGTTGCCCTACGTAAGAAGGTCGAAGAAAGAAGCTGTAGAATAATTACATTTAAAAGGTCGTTTTCTTTCACTCCCATGTACCCCTGCAGGTGTGCCAGCAGTGTACCAATATCTTTTCAGACCCATCCACACTACAAGTCCTTGAAATTGGCAATGCTCCAGTACAAACTTCTCTCTTCCGTCCACCCGATGACTCGCCCATCGAAATTAATGCTACCGACAAGAAGGCAGAGTTCTAAATGATCTTGTTACAAAAACTTTGCTCAACTCAGGTGGGGCCATCATTAGAAACCCTGACGGCGGGGCGCTTCACAGAGGGTGGATCAAATGGGCCCCCTTCAACAACATGTTTCAATCGCTATTCACAACATGTGGTATGTGTTTTTAATAAAAAAACCAAAAACTAGTCTCGATCTGACTGCCCAGCAACGACTATGCGTGATAGAAGCTACATTGAGATGTGGCACAATTACAACAGTGAAGCCGAAAGTACACATTATGACTGTGGTCTGTGGTTTCGCAGACATCCCTGAATCTTTGTGGCGGCTAATGCTAGCAACAAGGATTTGAGGTTCGACGCAGTCTCACAGCAAAAGTAAGACGTGGCTCTTTTGGGGTATCAACACGGTGAACGTGGATTTAACCAAGAGAAATACTTTTGAATGGTACCAAACTCAGATCAGGTGGTCGTCCCAGAGGACGGTTTATTCCTATGTCTGTCCCTAACTCACTTCACTTTAAGGTTCATATCGCCAAAGCCAACCCCCCCCCTTTTTTCACTCAGTTGGCGGAAAACGGTCAAAGTAGCACCTTCTATACAGTTGGCACATGCCAAATCCGCAAATAAAACGTCATTCCGCAAAGTCTCCCATCTCCCGTGTGGATTTAAAAACACTCATTATTTTTCTACTTGGCTGCAATTGAAATCACTGAACAACGTATACACCGGACAGTTTTACCCCAAACGATGCAATTGGGTATTCGTATCAAACGCTGCGTTCAATGGAAACCCATAATATTTTGATTTGTGTAAATACATACATATATTCCAAGTATACTTTTCCCGTTGAGTGAGATAAATTTGTATAAACTTGATTTGTGTATATAAATATTCCAAATATACTTTTCATGGTGGTTGAGTTATATTGTATAAAATTTTATTTGTCTGTAATATAAATATTACAAGTATAACTTTTCCTGGCTGTGAGCCTTATTTTTAAACATTGATTTGTTTAAATAAATAAATATTCCTAAACCAGTATACTTTTCATGGCTTGAACAATATTCTAAAACTTTGTTTGTGTAAATAAATATTCCAAGTATACCTTTTCATGTGTGAGTATATATTTGTAAATAAATTATTTAATGAATCCTTATCATGTGTGAGATATTTTTGATGGTTATAAATATTAATAAAAACTGTTATTTGTATTTAATCGTCTACTTCACCACCCGACTATCCTATAAATTAAAAATCATTTAGTCTTATAAGCTCAGTCTCTCAAGCATGATAGACAAGTTGAAAACATCCATTTTCGGCCAACCTCTGCAACCTTCCGGCTGTGGAAAGTCACATTTGTACCTACCGTCACATATACATTCATTTACATCTTAAACAAATATTTTCTAAAATAAATGAACTTATATTTTAATGATAGGAATATACAATTGAGTTTATTTCATAAGTTTGATATAAATCATATATGTTATAAAACTCGCCATATCTCCACTTCACACTATCATTAAGTCAGTTGTGTGCTGATGAAATAATTAAATCTTTTCTTACAATGTACTTCAAGCTTTGTTCAAAACTTGCTGATGATGAATAACATTTTAAGAAATAATTTCAAATTTAATCTGTCTTAATAATAATCAGTTGAGAGAACAATCCTAATGTTATATCATATATTTTGATAAGTTTCATATGTCAATAGAGAGTTTTTATTCAAACATAAATTTTTGCGGAGTAGACTGTCATGAATGAAGATAAAAAAAATATAACAAGGTACTCTTTAAATAAACCTCTTTATGAAAACATGATGAGTGTAGTAAGGAAACAATAATTTAAATCGTAATTTATAATAATAGTATTCAATGTAAGCAATAGTTATATGTAGTATAGAAAATATGTAGTGAATGGTACCGAATCTAGAATCAATTGAAAATTTAAGTAAAAATACATCCTAATAACAAAGAGGATATTTAGAATATTAACAAATATGAGTCAAAAATATGAAATAAAGACTTGATTAATAAATTATAATATTAACAAATTGTAAAGTATTCGTTATAAATGAGATAGAAAATGTTGTAAAGATATTAAATCTTAGATCAGATGACAAATTTGAAAGTTGAAATACTGTCCTTCACAATATCTAAAAGGATATAACATATTAAAAATGTGAGTCTAAATCACTTATAATAAAAAAGACCAACTCATATTCCTTTCATTCGATAGGTTTTTTACCTGGATGACAGTTCGAAAATCATATGTTTAGGTTTTGGGTTGCCACACTGTGAAAAAGATCACAGTTTTGGGTTATAAATGTAAAAGATCTTTACTTTCCTGTTATATATTATATTAAAAATAACGTAAACTTAAATTTTCTCTTATTATTTCATTATTTTAAAATTATTTCTTTTTTATCCAAACTCAGAACAATATTTTAAACATAATTAAAAGAACTTTATTTTTCGTTTTTGGAACGTTACTTATTTGTGTAATGAATGTGCACACCTTCAATATCATTTAATACAGGCATCGTATTATACATGGAAAAGAGAAAAGTTGTTGTCCTTTTTTTATCATATATAAAATGATTTTATGATATTATGATCGTATTTTGAAATATTTAACTGAATAAAATATTTTCATCAACTGCGTGTCTGCATCATGTAACAAAAAAAGAAAACTTGTTTACCGTTTATGTTAATCATAGGTTAGATTCGTCAGCTCGATTTTGAAGCTATGTTCGTTAGAAGTTTTTGGAAAGTATGTTAATATTTTTAATTGGAAATAATTCTTGTGTCCAACCTCAAATAAATATATAAATCATATTGGCCCAAATTACTATGGTCTAACTAATAAAATTAATATCTTTACCATCTCTTTTCATTACAGTGATTCAAAAGTGATTAGATGTCAGCTGTTGGCGTAGAGATATATTATGGAATACTTCTAGTAACATTTCGAGCTGACAGCCAGGTAAACTTAGTTCGATGAATGCTATATTCAATGCATGTAATAATATCACATGAGGTCAGAAAAAAGTTGGGGGGAAAGAGTGAATAATATATAAAATTAATGAAAATTCAAAGTAATAAGTGTTTAGATAGAAAATTTACAAAAAGGGGTGAGAATAAAATTAGATAAAGAGTAATTGAAAAACTGAATTCTATAATTATCTTGAAATTGGAAATTCCTTTGTTCCGTTTTAATGCTGGATGTGAACACTCACTAATCGTCATGTTTCAGCGCGTCTTCGGACTAAATACACAAACATTTCGCCTGGGTCAAAATCAGCTTTTATCTCACGCTTGCTCGAAAAGATTATTATAATCCATGTCGCACGTGTGACAGAGGCCGGTTTTCCTCCCTCTCGTCTAGCCATTGTGCCGCTGACAGGTAGTAAACGCAGTTCTAAATACCGATAAGCTTAACTTTGTGGCTATTACAGAGGGAGTAGTGGGTATTGAATACAGGTGGACCCAGTCACTCTGCCTCACACAAATGAGGTAAATTTTATATCTTCCCTCACCCATATATTACTTAAGAATTTATGCATGTTTATATATTAATAAGTCAAAATATAGTGCGAACATAAATTCAAGTTACTCAATTCAATATTACTATGAATTAATGAAAGAGTTAATATTAAATTCCGAAAAAAATAATAGTTTGGCGAACAACTAAATTATTTTTTCTTTTGTTATAAGTGGCATGAGGAATAAAAGGGTTAATTTCACTATACTTTGGTACCAATCTACCGTCACATTGCATTGTATCTTGAATCAGGTCCACAGTGGTCTAAGATGTCACTATACGACAAGATGATCGATTGTTGAAGCAATGCGTTACAACATTCTATCGTTAAAAATCTGGACGACCGACAAAACTCCTTGAAAGTGTGGGGGTGCAAGAAGTGACAACCGTCTAAAATATTCGAGGTTGAGTCCTGGTGTTAACTCATCTAAATGCGTGTATACTTGCATCGATGGGTCGCATGGTCAGCGTCACTAATGGCCCTAAGACAAAGTGATTCACGTTTGATTTTCTCACTACAATCAAATGCGGGTAGACTTTCTATCCCCCGGGTCTAGAAAAATCTGCTCAACCAGAAAAACCCCTTCAAAAATGGTGGGGTGGAAGTACGACCGTTTATAACATACATCAGTTGTGCTAAATATAACGAGGTTTGAATCCCGGTGTGTACGCGTCTAAATTTGAATTATTCGCATCGATGGTCGCATGTCTAAGTGTCACTAGACGGATGATGACAGATGATCGACGTTTGATTTTCTCACTATAATCAAATAGGTTACACATTCTACCTGTCTAGAAAAATCTGGTCAACTGAAAAAAAACCTTTGAAAATTGTGGGGGTGAGAAAATGACTGATGCTAAAGATATCGATGTTCGTATCCTGGTGTCACGCCGTCTAAATGTCAGGCTCATCTAATAAGGTAGGGCGGAATCGAATCCCATTGAGAGTACACTGTAGGTATTTCTCCCTCGGAAACATTCTCTTAATCATCCCTACCGCACGTTTTTGCCAGAAAGAGTACGTGTACTCATATAGTTATGGTGCGTGAGGTCGTGGTTTGAATCGCGATTCGGTGAACTGGGTGGTTTTCTATCTCCCTCACTCCACGTAAACTCTGGACATTACTACCTTACTCCTCTGGTCCGTGACGGATAACCTACATTCACGCACTCGACAGACGATATCAAACAACAAAATTAGTAAGACTTTTGGTTGGGGGATAGAGCCTTAACTGATGATTCGATGCTCCTGATTGTGTATAATTAGAGCTTTTGGTCAATACTCGCCTATTGGAAAAACCGTTACCACAAGTGTGTTGCCAACTCTTCGATACCCTAGTTGTAACATCCAAAAGGAAATAACCCATTGCCGAGTGAGGGTTTTCACAGAGTCAATGAACCTAGCTCACCGTTTAGAGGTCACGGAATCTATTCTTGTCATGTCGTTCCTGCCGAAACTAGGCGCCTGTTTATAAAGGGAAAACCCAGTGCACTCATTCAAGGTTACGATCATTCTTGTCCTGCTGTCTTGTAGAGCCACCATCTGGCGCCAGTCATCAGGAAAAAACCATTGCGACATTATTGTAAGGTCACGATCTCCTTCTTGCGACTTATCCTTGTAGACGAACCCACAAACTGGCGCCAGGAGAAAATCCATTGCAAACCACACTCAAGGTAGGTCCATTCTGTCTTGTCACACCCAAACTGGCACTGTCATACTGGAAAAAGAGAAAGGATTAGAGGAGGGTAAGACAATAATGCGGGGAAGTGAAAGGGGGTGTTCGACTGCTAGTTACTCGCGGACACACACATCTCTAAGCAACAGGCAAAGAAGGTACTAGCAATCCTCGCTCTTTACATACTCTGCACCTGGTCAGTTGTTCAGCTCCCGGACAAGGAGGAATGCCTCACTTAGCGATACCACCCACACTGTGGGGATCGCAATCCTATAAAAAGAATTCCAACCCTCCCCCGTCCTAACCTAACCTATGAATAAAACAGCAAAGATTATACATAAATAACCCATAGAACACAAATATAAAGCCATGAAATACATAAAAAACAATAAATTACAAGTACCAACATTGTTGAACAAGAACCAACATGTCTGGAACATGAACCATCAAGTTTGGAACACGGAAAGGTGGCCAGGATGAGGGGTGGTATTTGTCCGTGGAGGGCGGAAGGGGAGGGCGAAACCAACAGCCAATCAGAGAGCGGAGGAAGCAGGGTCATCGGATCAATTTCACAATGAGAGCACGTGTTCCTAGAGACCTGCAAGGGTAGTCCACACTGGAGCATATTTTCAAAATTTTACAAACAAAACAAATGGACATCGTTTTCTGTAAAACTGAAGGTGAAGAAACTAAAAAGAGCTTGTCAAATCTTAGTCTTATTCTGATAGCATTTATTCCGAAAACACAACACAATGGCTAGAACCAGACAAAAGTCCGACTGTAAACGTAATTTAAATCAAGATATTAAATTGAAATTAATACAGTTCATTGTGAAGTAAATGATACATTGCCCATGAAATTCAAACACGCTTTTGAGAAAATTAACAATTTAAAATTTTTCTAACTTTAAATCACAAAATTTAATGAATACAAACATTCATTTCTAAATGGAACAAATAATCTTTGATTGGAAATTATGGAAAATATTTCGCACACAGGCAGATATGCGTTGCCGAACCATCGTGGTTTACTCAAGGGAAGCAATAAAAATAAAACTATAGTGGATAATGTAATGTATAGTCAGTGAAAATAATCTAGCTGAAAGCATAAAGAGTTAAAAAAATTTGTGTGAACTTGGGGCAACAATCCCGGCCTACAACATCATCAGTTGAGAAGATCATTTTCAACATTGTAAAGAATAAAAAACATATTCCAGAAATACTACTGACAAAATAAGACTTTCTGGTTTGACACTACTTTCGATTGAAAAGGGACTTTCTTTTTTAAATGAAGCAAGGAATAGACTTCCATGAATGAAGTAATAGCAGTGCTCGTTAAAAGAGAGGAGAGATTGACTAATTACAACACAAAAAAAAAAAATTACTAACTTTAGTAAAAAGATAATTGATATACTTATATAAAAATTCATTAACTATGTAAAAAATTAATACCACAAATAAGAGCAGGTTGCAATAGAATGATTTTTAGATATATATTTATATATTATATGCATATTTAACGTAGTTAACAATATAGTTGGCTACATATAATTATAAACATAAAAATGTTTTTTATTATACTTAATGTAAAAATGGTCAGCTTTAGGCGAGGGGAACTGGGTGGGAGAACACAGGGTAATTTCTCTCACAATGATGAAATAAAAGGAACCAAGATTCGTTATCCCCCCTCTCCCCACTCACATCCTCTTCGATATGCATTTTAGCTTCTAGATTCTCTTGTGGAGACCACGGTACAGAGGATGCCCAAACCCCAATTACAAAAAAAACTTCAAATCCTTCTTGAAGCATAAATACTTTTAAAAATCGTATGGGGAAGTTTACTTAGACTCCCATAAAACCTCCTCCCAGCTTGCCTAAGAGTTTTCGTCACGAGACGCTATTGGAAACATGCCTTTCTAGAAACCAGTTTTTATATAAACCAACTCGTCCTTACCCTCTCACCCCTCTCCCTCTAACACTGATGTCTTACTCTCACCCTCTCACGGTTTTGAGCTCATAGACACTGGTTCGACCCTAGAGTGTATTTATTACATTTGGTTTTATTCATTTATCTACTCTAATTAACAAGTAAAAACGGTGGGGAATTGGTTTCGAAAGAAAAGTAATCGAAAACTGATACTCATATAAATTAGGCCTATCTGAAGAAACTACCAATACCGTAATATAACAGAAAGAAAAGTATCGATAACCGTAGGCATCGGTACAAAATTAAAATGCTGGAACAATTTTTTTTCATCAAATAATAATTTCATCTTTTGCCTATTAATAATAATTGTGGCTTTCATATTAATTTGAACAATGAAAATTATAATGATTGGACCCATATTATAGTATATTTAGGCCTATCGCGTCTATTTAATGTGTTGGAACGAGGAAGTTTGATATCTATACTAGTCTATACTATATTATAAAGAGGAAAGATTTGATTTTTTGTTTTTTTGTTTGTAATGGAATAACTCAAAACTACTGACCGAATTTAAAATTTCTTATGCCAATATAAAGCCCTACATTATCAAGCCGAGTAGCATAGGCTATAATTTATTTTGAAAATTTAATTTATTCCTCATAAAAATGTCGATAGTAAATTATTAAGTCGATTGGGAAAAAAAAGTGTTGAAGGAAAGTGGGGGTGTAAGGGGGTTGGGGCGGTAAGGGTGAGGAAAGAGGAATGATGATGAAGATTGTAGGAAGGCAAAAAACGTAAAAAAAACAGTAAAAAAAAAAAGTAAAAAAGTTTGTTTTTATATGAATGATGGATGATTTGATGCTTTGTTTTACAGTTCTTTACAATATTTTTTTTACGGGAAGGGTCTGGTGTATAATATGTAGAAATGGATATTATAAAAGGTTTTACCTTCCACTAATTCAAACGTCTGTGAGAATGTGCTGGTGGGAGAGATTTAATAGCTACATATTCTTATTCAAATATTTTTAAATCTATTTTGTATCCTTTCTTTTAACCATAGTAAAGATTTAATCCAAGCAGAATGAAGATGACAAAAGTTTGTTTCTTTATGTACCGATCTGAAACCGGAGTTTTAGGGTTACTAATATCAGTGAAAGTATCGATAAAATATACTAGTACGATAGGAAAATATCTATATTATTAAAGTTTCGAACTTTTTCCACATCCCTAGATACGTATGTTCCCGAATGGTGAAGGTAATACCCGGCTAAAAAACCAACAAGTAGATTGCATTGTCTTAGTGTCACCCTAATGTGGTTTTTCATCAAGAGCGTAAACAACTGAAACAAAACAGAAAACTGGTTTTTGAGTTTCGACAAAACTACTCACTCGAAGTTTCCAAAAAACTAAATATTTTGAAAACCAATCGCTGGTGACTATTATTTGCAACAACTGTATGTTCCTGACCCTTAGGTGGTGAATCTAAATGTTACTTAATTATTGTTTATTTTCTTTGAAACCTGTCCTCACAGTAAAACTCCAACACAGTCTGCCGATAAAATCTCAACACTATTTGCATGGTGGAACCCCAACAATGTAGTCAAGTGAAACCACGATTCCGACTGCTTGTGGAATTCAACACCATCTGCCCAGTTAAACCTCAACATTGTCTTCCATGGGACCCAACCTAAAATGTCCGGGGAAACCCAACACAGTCTACCAGAGAAACCCCTATTCTGTAGTCCCATTGGTGAACCCCAACACTGTCTACCCAGTAGAGTCCCAACACTGTATGACTGTTGGAACCCACACCCCGGACAATGTCCACCCGTGAAGCCCCACACTATTTTGTCTGGTGAAACTTCACCTAACATAGAATGTCGGTGGAACCCCCAACACTGTCTGTCCAGTGGGGAACACAAACATTGTTTGTTTGCCTGGTGGAACTCAACCAACTGTCTGCCAGGTGGAATTCCAAAAAACCGTATGTCCAATGAAACATTAACGTAGTCTGGTGGTGGAACCACCAACGTAGCAACTTTTTGTAAAATGCTTTCCTCTCTTCTGCATGGTCCTCAAGGTTGTTGAACCGGTATTCTTAATTTTCTTAGCTTGTTTATCTTGTATTAGTTAAAAATGACTAATGTTATAGACTGAGGTTTATCATACATAACCAGGAGTTAAAAAAACCATTGAGTATTGAAGAATGTGGTAGTTTGAAAGCAGTATATCGTAACATCCAAATTTAGGGATGTATTCACAATACAGGTCCAAAAAACAGATTTAAGAAATACGAACCATTGCTGGTACTCTCTGTCGTAGTGGAAAAAGAACTTTAACTAAAACAATCGGCAACCTGTGTTCGCCGATTTGTGAAAACAGACTTCAAGTTTTTTTCGCCAAACACTAAAACCTGTTTCAGTTTCTCCTGTTTCTGTTTCGTTTTTGTAAACATAACGTAATTCCGGCAAGTGTGTCGTTTCTGGTGGAGAACTGCCATTTTAGAATTGGGATTACCGTGCTTGTGAAGATCAAGATTTGTTTTTCCCTCAATCCATAGAGGGAAAATAGGGCTTAAAAATTATTGAATAATTGTTAGAAAGAACATTTGAAATCCCCCCCCCCCCCTCCCTCCCACCCAACCCCCTCTCTCTCTCTCTCTCTTCTCACGCAAATGTGAAGTACATTTCTCTCAAATTCTACCTTAATTTATCATTCTTAGAAACACACAATTAAATTATGCGTATAGCTTTTAACGGATTATATGACGTGAAAATTTGCTTGGGAATGTAACGTGAACCTTAGTAGTAGTCTAAAAATCTACAGACGATACTCTAGTTGAGCCCCGGGTTGTGATATAAACTTTATTTTTGAACATGTATTAGTTCATCAGATGGGGTAAGATGTGGCGGAGTACAATACACTCCAAGTTTTGTCCGCTACACAAGTGCAGTATCTAACACTAAACACAAGACGACACCTACCTATACCACAAAGGAATGGGCCAGTTTACATAGTCTCAAGTTAATATTAAACTAATACTATGTAAAAAATATTAGAAGAAAATGCAGGTTTTTATTGTTACTTGACAAGGTTAATGAAGTTTAATGGTTTATGTACATTATTGCTGATTTTATAGATCATGTGAACACTCCTTTTTCTTAGAAAAGTTTAAAGATACATTCTTTATATCCTTTTTATTGAAGTTGTATTCTTGTTGGTGGAATCAACCTGTTAGAATATAATCGAGCATGTGCGCACTGCAGTACGTAGCCAGATCGATGGTCAGCTAGTTATCAATAAATAGGTGTTTGTTGAAACATTTCTCGGCGTATTATCTTAGTGAAATATCAACGAAACAAAACGTAAATTATATTGTAGCATAGATCAGGCCTTATCAGCCGATGATTTTTAATTCCTTAAGATAAGTAGATCGATTAATGGAAGCTTTTACAGCTTAACACAGACTGCATACAATTTTTTTTTTCTACCATCATGTCTTTTTACGCAGTAAGGTTTAGGACTACACACTTAGGTTCTAATTATGTAATTGTTTAGGGTATTAGGTTATATAAAGAGAAAGTATACCCGCACTCATGTGGAGGGAAAGTTGCAAACATTTTTGGAAAAATCACACTTAGTACACCCGAACGAAATTCGAACGTCGATTTCCCCGGTCATCGACAGTCTAGTTTGACACGAGATTCACGCGTTGAGAGCATGTGGCAACTGAAACGGGTTCCTCCATACAAATTAGGGTTCACATTCCTGTAGATGAAATTATAAGGTGCTGCCAAGCCAGCTGAGATAGGGCCCTTCAGACGTAACGCTTAAGTCAAATATTGACAAAATTGTATGATAGTACAAACAGTTGGATCTTTTAACTGAATTGAACACACAACTATATTCTACCCCATAAAATACATGTATATAACTAATTGAAATTTTCCACATTTAAGAGTTCCAAAAACTACTATATATGTTGCTCATTACGTTACATTGCCTATAAACCAAAATATACTAAGTATAGAGACAGAATGGCGTTTTTCGAATCGGATGGTTTAACTTAAAAGGGGGTCACAACATAAATTATATCGGCATTGTAGTTTCCTCGGTTTAGCAGCTGCCAATAATTTCCCTGTGCATCAATGCTATAGTACAGCCAAAAGACCGTACTCTATCAAGTATGTACGAAGCAGGTGGGAAGAGAGAGAGAGAGAGAGCACGACCAGGATAATCTCTCTCCGCTCTTCTGCCCCTGCCTCTTCAAATTTTTATGACAAGTTCAAAACCATGGTGTAAAAGCATTGGTAGGCACACGTTGTGTTGAAAACCATCAAACTCGTTCTATAAAATAATTTGACCAATAAAATCTCAGAGATTGAACATTATAATGCCTGATATAACTTTACAACCGTTTATTTTTTTAACATTTTCCATTAACGACATAAACGACCAACATACCTTATTACAGTTACGTAACCAAGGATGGAAATATGGGTATTTTATATGTTGCTATTTATACACACTTTATGCTACAGGCTGGGAGAATAAAACCTATAGCGTAAATTTTTTTTCTTTCGCCATGGTAAAGATATTATTTGGCATTTAATTTTAATTTTAATTTTTCACGGCCACTACGGTAAAGAAAGTATTGTGAATCGTCAATTTTGAATCATGATTTTTAAGATATCGACGTTTTTTCCATGACCCACTTAACCCCAAAAAGTAATTTACGGTTCCGTCTGTGAGTCTCTGTTGCTTTTTCTCGGCTAGTGCCGAACCATTTATGCCGATCTGTGTTAAAAAAATTATCTAATTTATAGTTTTTCTAGGGTTACCCCGAAAAGATTTTGTAATAGATATCTAATCTCGAAAATTAAGAATAGTTTTAACTTAGGGGCCAAAATAAAAAAAATATTTTCTAGAAATCATCTAACAATTTGATTAATATTTTATCCAGGAGTTTTTTAACATTACAACCAAATAGAAATTCCATTTTTTCCCCGTAAAGAAGATTTATAGCGGTACTTACAAAAGTGTAAATTTCCATTTTTAATATATCTCGAAGTACTATATAGCTCTTAGTTGCAAAATTGTATAACTATTAAAATTAAGAATATTTTGTTGAAATATATTTTATAAAACCAACAGTATCGGAGCTAGTAAGACATCATATATATAGTGTCATTGAAATGTAAAATTTTTGTTAGCTCTCTAGTGGACAAGATTGTTCCTCTTTTTTCTTGATGTTTCTTTTTGATATTTGATGGACTTAATATTGTTCTTTCCGTTAGGTTTTTGCAACACTGTCAAATGATTTTGTTCAATATCAATACGATTTTTAAGTAAAGGTCTCCATTTTTTATATAAAATATGGATAAAGTGTGTGTGCACCATACATTAATAATGTATTGGGATGTATATACTTTTAAAATATATAATTATTGATCCATAACTGTATATTTTAACAATGAATAGTTATGTTTCGTCCAGAAATCAGGGCTCCCTCACGAACAGTTTTTCTGGATATTTGCCTGATCTTTATAACCTACTAAATTATCACCACTATAGTATTTTCAATACTTTTCAAACACGGACATACAAACCAACTTAAACTAACACTGCACCTAGATATATACATATATAACTCAAGTAAAATTGTGCATATATATTTAATAATGGAACAGAAATACGTACGTATACAAATATAAAACCAGTTCTTAGCACTATCTGGAACTGAACCAGGATCTCTTAGATATCGGATCAACCATTTTAACCACAATGTCAAAAAACGGTAACTATATTTTATCTGAATATTTATTAATTAAAACTTAGCACCGTGGTCACTACGGATTCATTTAGCCATGATAGGTATGTGCTAAAAAATGATAAAAAATCCTATGCACCCAACTGTTTTTCGAACGATAATACAACTAGATCACGTATTCACTCATGAAATTTATATGGATTGGGAGTTTGGTTGAGCCTAGGAAAAATTGTTAATTTAACTCTTACCCATACCTTCCCTAAAACATTTGCTCTTTTTTTCAATTTTAAATATTTTAATTTTATAGTATTCAAATTCGACAATTTTTTTGTCGATACTACCTTTAAGTAATACCATTACTAACATTTCAAATAATAAAAGTAATGTCAAACACCATGACACGTGAAGTAGGCATGACAGATCCTGTGAGTATCATGAACTACCTAGCACGCCTATGGTAAACAGCTGCTCTGATTGGCTGATTTGATCACGTGACCACGCCTCCTCACCTCTGATTGGCTAGTTGGTTTTCCCCCTAATCTCCCCCACCTGCCCTCCACTCCTCCTGAACCCCTTTCCAGTGTTCCAAATTATTTAGTTTGTCCAAACTGTTTTTTAATTGTGCTCATTGTTATTAATGTATACTCTTTGCTTTTATATTTGTGATCAAAGGGTTATTTATTCATGGTTTTTTTTATGTCTGGGTAAGTATTGGATGGGACGTGAAGTTTTTTTTATCGCATGCGGTCCCCACAGCGCTGAGCGGCATCTCATCCTTTGTCCGGGATCAGAGTAAAGAGTGTGACCGCTGAAACTGCTGACCGGTGCAAAGCGTCGTAAGGGGCGTGGCATAGCTTGCATTTATCTGCCTGCACTTAGATGAGTGTGACCAACCGAGCAGCTGGCAGTAGCGAGACCCCGTCACTTCCCCTCAATACTTCCCCTAGAAGTATGTGTCACATCCCCTCCCCCACCCACTAGTGGTAATGGGTTGTTTTCCGCGGGTGTCGCAACCGCTTATGTGGTAATGGATTTTTCCTGGTGACTCATGACTGGGCGACAGTTTGGTGGTTGACAATACATGCGAACAAAAGTAGATCGTGACCCTTGAATGATGATGCCATTGGGTTTTCCTGACGACTACGCCAGTTTTGTGGCCCGACAAAATAGGAATAGATCCGTGACCTTGAAACCGTGGACTAGTTCATTACTCTGGCAACCCTACCCTCGGCAATGATTTTTATGGTGTCACAACACTCCCCCACCCTCTAGAGTAATGAGTTTTCACTGATGACAGGCGTTGCTTAGGCGGGTCAACAAGAGAGTCGGGACACACCCTTAAATCATGTCGCAATTAATTTTCCCTGATAGATGGGCACCATGGCACTTGCAATACAAGAAATGATCGGTAAATTAAAACCATGAGCAAGTCTACATTACGACTGTTTATAATTTGGTGACAGTTTTACGGCCTCTCCAAGTCAAGACACGTATCTAAGTTGTAAGGTGGGACAAAGGTTTTTTGGTGAATAAAATATGATATTACAATACATATATTATCAGAGGCATTAAAGCTCTAAGAGACATATATTAAAGGTTTCAACGACATCATATATAAAATTTATAAACACTTTTACAGAAATGCCTACATATATTCGTTAATACGATTTTCTACATTGTCTCTTAGATGCTTAGTAAACTGTTTTAGTCAAAATCAGCAAGTAATAGACCAAACTGACCACTTGACGTTTATAGCAGGTGATGCACTGATAACATCCAGGTTTTTATGATGTGCGGTTTTTTCACCATAGGCTGGTCAGATCAATGAATTCCTTTGATTCGGTTAGCGTGTTGCATACATCCATGACGATTGTTTCCGATCACATCGTTTCAATAGCGTGCGACGGGATGTCAATAACAATATCCCGGATGGTTGACGGCAACGTCGATGAGTACCCACAGCATCACAAAGTACGGCTGCCCATCTAGTGCTTATATAGGCGATACAGTTGAGACCGTCTCTTGTTTCTTCTGAGATGACCATACGCTCAACACACATGCGTCTCAGAAAGATTACATGAAAATCAGACTAATTTTCTGAGGGGGTTTGCATGTTGCAGAATAAACTTGATATGACCTACCTGTAGATGCCCATACATGCCACACTGACGTTTAAGTACCACACAAATTCCATCAGCAATTTTTCTACTGGAAATAGGGCGTAAAATGTTTCTTGACATTCATGCAACGGGACCCGCTGGGTATGACTTCTTTCCAGTGGAAACAAAAGAGTTGAAAATACTAGGTGATGGCGAGCGCTTCGCTGTCCATGCTTTGCATGCGCAAACAATCTTGACCTTCCATGCTGTTTTGTTCCCTTCAACGACTGTCATGGTTATGTCAGCATGCCATTGGGACGCCTCTTCTATATGGCACACGCTGATTGGATGCAGTTCTTGAGGGCGGCAAGAACCCGTCAAGTCTTGAAAAATGTGTGTAAAATCTCGCCAACTTAGCGTCGTTGCCGGTATGATGATAGGATGGGCGAGAATAGGCTTAGGAAATCGTTCATCGGAATATTCTGGTTTGGATAGAAAGGTGCATGAGACAGTAATGGCCGCAAACATCTGAGGTGATGCTTTGAAGTGAAATAATGCTATGAGTTAATAAATATGCTGACTAAATGAAATCAACCAAGTGTTGAGTCAAGACAAGAAGAATAAAGGAAAAAATTTAATTAAAAAAAATATATCTTCGGGGTGTCCTCTGGGTATTGATACTGGCAAGGAAATCTTTCATGAGACCGAGTACATTGAAAAGTCCCCTCCCTTTCTACACTCACCGATCCAGAAGCTGCGGACTCCTCGGCTCGTCAGGTTGATCTCTTGAGGTGAAACCACAGAAATTTCCTTGGGTTAAATTTTTGTAGGTTGAAAACCAAAACTTTATAAAAAAAATAGTACTTAGTTTTAACCCTTACCTACCACACTCATGTTCATTATAACACTAATTAACCTAAGAATATTATTCGATAAAAAAACACTAATAAGATAGTATTCTGGCTTTGAAAATAAATAGTAATAATAAGTAATATTAAAACATTTACACAATCAGATAAAAAATAAGAAAATTGAATAAAAAACTGGGTCCTTACACGTTCCGGAGCACGCGACACTGTAATAACTCCAAGGATGTTTATCCCCTTGGTGGTTAGCGAAGAATCTCGGGGTACTCGGACAGTCCTGGTTTGTTTCCAAACTCTGTTTAAAACTCCGTTGTAGCTGTCCGGAAGGCCGCGAACACGCTTCCTCAAAGACCACCATCCTTCTTCCCCTATGCACGATTTATAGTGCGTCCCAGCGTAATTTTACCACTTAAAATCCCATTTTTGGCTCTGGAGTAAAAAAAAAAAAAAAAAATCCAACAACACCATCTTCCCTCGCAATTTATGGCTCCCTCCCTTCTTCTCGCGCCTTTTTTCCTTTTATTCCTCTCATTATAGAGGGCTTTGATTAGGCCCTCCAGTAGCATAAGAAATTTTTAAAACAAATAGGTGAGTGGGCAGGAGGGAAATTTGTAAGAAAATCAGTCCGGGACAGGAAAAATGTCAGAAATAATGTGCTTACGGTATTAGAGAATGTAGAAAAGTCAAAATGTGAAAAGGAGAGATTGTGCCCAACATCCAAATTCCAGGTTGGGCGGGATACCTCAACCAAACCATGCAGCCATTATGCTCACTCCCCCGTAAACAAGGAAATGTCGCTGAGAGGGTGTGGGGCTTTCGGGTGGGGGGTAAGCCTTCCATCCAAGTTGGAGTGTCAGGCATGCGCGTTGCTTCACTTCTGTCCGTCTGCGCATGGCTTCCTCTTATACACGTGACAATATTAAATGTTAATTAAACCTCCAGGTAAGATATGCGTTGTTATAATTATAAGTATGGTATAAATCAATGTTAGAAATAGCGTTATGGACCGTGCAGATCTTACAAATAATATTAAAGAGAATAATTAACTTAAATAAAGTGGTAAAAAAACACTAGTTTCTTAATGTCCGCTAGGAGCGTAAATGCCCCTCTCAACAAAATAACTCAGGCTACCAACCTGAAATTAATTATACTAATAAAGAAATAATATTACACAAAGGTGAAATGAATTTTGTACATTGAGACGTGCGTGAAGTGTTTTCGCGTAATAAATGCCAAATGTGAATTTATACGGAGCAGAAAACCATAACTGTCAAAATATTCTCCCACGCCGATTCTTTCGATAAAGATGGTGACCCTAATGCGTCCCAGGCTTGGTGTGTGGATCAGTGTTGATACCTAGAGCAGCAGAACACATTATACTTACAGGTGTTGATCAGCTGATAAAACACCCGAACATACCATAACGGAACCTACGGGCTTGTTTTCATTGATAAGTATTTATAGGTGTACGTGTCCATCTTCATCATCCAGTCTTGAATGTACCCAAACGATGAGGCTGAACATAAATTCATTAACCTGAACAATGTGCCAGCACATGTGCGGCCCAATTTTAATGTTTTCAAAGACGATCAGACCTCTGTCGTACAGATCAAAGGTTTGGGGTGTAGACGTGTAAATTGACTAACAACTTTTTCTATTCTTTCCCCATAATGTAGATTGTTTCCTGCACGAAATTGTGGCCACGGAGATTAGGGATTCTATCAGGCTGTAATCAATATCTCCGCTATTCCAGGAATAACCGTGCATTTTTGTTTACAATATAGTTGGCCATGTTTTTAGAGGCGGCTGAAAGTTCCGCGATAGCGTATGAGAGTTTTAACACTAATGTTGGAAAAATGTACCTCATACAGATAAAACACTCAGTACCTTGACGATAAACCTCGTTTGCTGTACGTCGAATGAAGCTCTGGAATCCACAATGACGATCCATGAATTAAATGACGATATGTATCGGCGGGAAGCCGTATAATATAAACCCCATAACCGGTCACAGCGTATTATGCCCTTGTCAATGGTGATAGGTGTTGGAAAACTCCCCGTATCACGATACAGTTGACGGTTTCGGTGAGAGCTCTTTGTGGAAAATCACTTCGATTATCATAGAGCCATGCCGTTAAAATTCTAATATATGCCATGGGCGGACAGATAGTGATGATATCAAAAGCCATAGATGATATCTATTAGGCAAGGCTTAGCGTGTGATGTTGCTAACTTTCGTTTTGAAATGGAACCCGTTACAGAAAACAGAGTGTGGTAGACATGACAGAGTTTGAAGTTTGGAAAATCGGCTGTATGGTTTTGACAGCACATGTTCCCACTCACTAGAGCGAGAAATGGTCCATGCCATAAGGTATGGAAGCTTGAACGGTTCTTGATGGCGTCAACAATTGAACGCCACGTTTGATAAAAATCCCACATGCATCATTGGGGTAACTGTCCGGTGAATGCCGTTTTGTCCCAGTGATTTCCCTTGCACACCCGCAGTAATTTATTGTTTTTACTTTCACGTGGGTGATGGGAAACTTTACGGGACTGATATTTGAAGCTTCGGTATGTTTAAAAAATATAGAAGTGCATATTTTTGCAAACACCCTCCACTGTCCCTGAGGAAAGGTCCTAAAACTACGGGATAGGGGGATATGCGTACAAATTATAAACAACAACAGATTAAAATAGCAAAGTTTTAAATCAGGATATTGTTACAATATCTCCAAGAAACAATAGACAAAGATCATGGCCTGAAATTCAAAGCTTCCTAGTAACTCCTACTGAAAAAGAAACATGGCAATCATAAAAATGTAACTACTCAAAGTAAATGATACACCTTCTAACCAAAACGTATTCATATTTACTGTTCTCAAAAACATGACTTTAAGGTCTTTCGTATTATGTTACAAAAAAATTATAAATATAAATATACTAAAATGTTTCCAATGAATAAAATTAATAATTTTGACGAACAATTATACTGAGTGAAATCTCGTGTCCTTCAATTTACTCTAATTCAAAGTTTACATTTGTAACAATAAGGACACAGATTTAAACGCAAGAAATAGCGTTTTACCAACAAAAGTTTTACTTAACATCCAGGAAACGTAACCTTTAACCGTTACTGCACAAAGGGGGTGGGGTACCAAAGCCACCCTTTAAAATTAAAACAATCGACACAAATCAAAATTTTATATAAAAAGGTCATATCACCCTTAACGCAAAACATAAGATTTAATCCTATACATTTAACACATCAAAATCAATGGAAATATCTACAAGGTTTAGACTATTAACTTTACCTAATTACAACGAATGTCAATCCTACATGACACATAACAAGATTAGAAAGCGAACAAATAAGCTAATGTGCCAACCTATTGCCCATTGCGTCGACTCGAAAACAAGACAATTACATTATGGGTATTCTATCCTAATACCAAAATACCCCTACAAAACAAAATTATAATATTAATGCAATGGATACAGCCAGTCCAACCCCATGACCCCAGTACAAGTAATGCCAAAAAATGAGTTTAATTAAATCAAGACGTATGGAACTCCCAGGTCCCTCCACCATGACCCAGTCAGAACTGCAATATTGAAGTTAAATTTCTTTTAGCGCGTTATGAAAAAAGATGAGAGTGAAATTTTAAGATGCGCGCGCATCACTGTAACACACAAGTAACAGGGTTAAAGCAAAACCACTCATTAAGTCTAGAAAAAAAAGCTACCATAAAGGGAAAAACAAAATAGAAATGAGAACCTCTGTATCGCGCGTGTTTGTACGCTCGTCTCCTCTGATCACTGTATTCATAATATATTATTTATCCCACATGTTTTCTAGTTTCTACATTCACAAACACGTTTTAAGTTTCATACAAGTGGCGAATTAATGTACAATAAATTATATTCATTATGATTTAAATTGAATATTTTGAATAATATTATTTAACTATTCGTAAAATATTATGAAAAAATTGTGCTTATAGACTTTTTCAAAGCTCCAATATAATTGAGGTAAACTATCCGTATATATTAAATTATTGAATAAGTCAAAATATTATTATTTAAACATAATTAATACTAAATTATTAAATTATTATTTTAAATATTTATTATTTAAATGAATGCCAAAGAAGATATAACTTCTCACGCGCGTACATAAGTGACACACACCCATTTTTTTTATATATATGGTTTAGAAATAATATCAAACGGTCGGAACCCAGGTCCCTCCTCCATGACCCCAGTTCAAAGAATGCTATATTTAGATAAATGAGTGTTAATAATATTCAAACTGCGAAACTCCCAGGTCCCCTCCTCCATGAGCGCAGTTCAAGTTTATACTCTCGTTTCTATATTTCAACACAATTAACATACCTTATATATATTCCGTCTGAGCCTAGGAAACAACACAAGGGGAGTAAAGATTACATTCAACCCAGTTACGTAATTACACTGGCATTACGTCATTATGCAGTAGTTTTCTTCTTTCTTCGTGGATTCTGATTTCACAAAGTTCAGCCGTCGCATTGGCAGTAAAACTAGAGAATATTTGAAGTCATCTTCTGAAAGGCCCCGTTGAAACCGTCTGTTGCTAGTAGAGTATGCCATAATCTTCCTCAAGGGCAACACAGGGCAGATATGAAATTGTCGCCTTGACCCTCGGAAGCGTTCAGTTATAAAATTTTTCTCGGGCCGTTACAACTTTGAACATTACTCGCAGTCCGTCCACGATCCAACCCGCCGCTTTGACTTGGAAGACTCTAGTGATGTCAGATTAGGAGACCGAAGGTAACGTGTGAAGAACATTTCGTTTTGTAGACAGACAATATTAGGATAATTTAAAGACGTTGAATGCGATGTGTGATGGTTGGCTGCATTGGCTATAATATTGAATAGTACTATTATCGGTATCCGTAGGTGTTATTTAGGAGCGGTATATGCCTATACTCGATCAAGCGTGTAAAATAAGGTTGGGTGTGTTAGTAATTGTACAAATACGATGATTGGTATGTTACATTTTGACACTTCGCACGTAGAATTCCGGCTTCAGTTAAGTGAACCTTAAGCGGGAGTTTAGGGACTGCCCATATAGACTAACCTGTCCTCTTAACGGACCAACTTGAGACTATGATTTGGTGCCCGTTCAAAAGTATTTCTCTTGTAAACACATCAACGAGTAGATACACCAAAAGATCCAACGTCTTACTTTTACGTGATATTAGGACGGGCCTCAAATTCCCCTTGTGCCGATGTTAGCCCCCTAAAATTTTCGGGAATGTCCCTGTGAACCACAGACCATCAATCAAATTGTTCTTTTGGCGTCACTGTGTAATAGAGATACGTTCAGTGTAACGATCTATAAGCAATCGTGATTCTGTCAGTTAGACAATTTTTTGGTTTAAAAACACATCTACCTGCGTGAATAGTAAATTTCAACCATTGTTTATGGGATCGATTTGATCCACTCTGATGAAACACACATACGTCAGGTTTCATGATGGCTGCCCTGCGATAGAGCATAGTCTGTGAAATATCGATGTAAAACTCGCCTTGTCCAGTAACGTAAATTCGATGGGCGAATCTTCGTGGGGGGGGTGGGGAAGAGACGGGTTTATACAGTATTCATTGCCCACTTTCAAGACTGGTTTGCGTGGGTGGGAGAGAAAAAGAGATCGAGTCAACTGCTGGCACACTCGCTGGACTTGGTGTAGACACGACATTTTAAAACTGAAAATGACCCTACCGCTTCTTTCTTGACTTTTACGTCAGGCAATGACAAAGACTGACGTTGGTGCTTTTAAGACACCCGTTTATAGCCTGAGCCGGCCATCAGTGTATCGATCTTCTGCTCCCTTGCGTTTCAGGTTAGTTACAAC
The DNA here is from genome assembly GCA_039000515.1 of Timema cristinae. Classification (NCBI taxonomy): domain Eukaryota; kingdom Metazoa; phylum Arthropoda; class Insecta; order Phasmatodea; family Timematidae; genus Timema; species Timema cristinae. The sequence continues at coordinate 31,869 of JBCFYV010002392.1, forward strand.
CTTGCCCAATACTATTCCGTATATCCGCTTTGAAAGGACGGACGCTGATTGGCGACGTCGGAGAGCACGTAGATACACGTATGAAGCATCTGTTTTCCAATTGTTTTTAGCACCGCTTCTCAGCAATGATGCGATGCATTTGTGAAAAGGAGTGCCCCCCCACGAAGAAAAATTTCCTATCCCATTCCCACGTATGATAGGTAACACCGTGTTAGATGCGAAGATATACCTGTTCCACCCTGGTTGACGTAGTATATTTGGTATACAGTTCATGTGAAAAGCGTCGAAATGAAGTTTCACGAACACTTTTCAAATTTGAAATTGTAACAGGTTCAATCATGTCTGTCCTTAATTGATATTCCCATGCTTCAACATGCCTCTAATTACGGCCATATAGTGCACCGAATCATAGCTAACTGTCTTATGGTATTCCGAAGATAGTATATGAAGTCTGATACATACTATACGTAAAACTGTGCCACAATGTCCAACTACAGCTGAGAATCGACGATATCCATGTAGGTGTCATTTGCGAGGGCTAGCCTAGTAGAATGTTGGCAATGTACCGGTGACTATTGGGACTTGAAAAGATTAGACAAAGGATTGAAAACCAAGCAGTAGTCCTTAGTTGACTTGATAGATTCAACAGCTGTTTTTTATTAGGTGAAGAAGAAACAGCGTCCACTACTTATTGGGGTTTTGTGTACTTGAATACAACACGGAATCCCCTTTAAACGCCTCTACTTCGTTAAGGCTTGATAAATCATGGATAGTGTTTTAGTTACCAGGAGGGAATAATCCTTGAAATTTGTTCGCACGCCATTAGCGTCCACCAGTAGTAACCATTACAATATTTTTGGCCCTCGGTACTGTGTGAAAGAACACGGATACTTGAGGGTGGGGTATTCGGCAAGAGAAACTTTCCACTGACATTCTAGTGTAAGACGGTAGTGTAGTTGCGAGGTTAAATTCGCGAGTGAAAATTTTTCGGGAAATATCCCATAGGGGCCTTCGCTCGCAAAGTGATGTAAAACGGGCCCCTTTTCATGGTAGGGCGCTGACGAAATTTGGGGCAGCCCCCAAAAATATTAAGCTTCGGGGTAGCCTTTACACTGCACAAACCAAAATTATTTCTGGTGGATTCACCCTTGACCGGTAGTTTTATCAAATATAAAATTATCGGGAAGACGCACCCCATTGCAATTCGGGTTTTCGTAAAACTTTTCCCTCCACTTCCTTACTAAAAAGATTGGTCACCCTTAGAAAATATTGTCACAAACGAGACTGCTGACTTGGAAAATCCTTCGTTCCAAGCTTTCTAGTCCTTTTCAAACAGCACTTTGGATTTGCAAATACGCTTCGTTCACCTACTTTTTTTTTTGGGCTTACAAATTGAGTTTGGACGCCTTTTGCCGTACAGTTTTATCTAAATTTTTTAACACATTTTAAAAATTTTGAAACTCGGCAGGCGCCATCTAGATACTAAAAAAGTTTTTCGCCCCTTTTAAGCTTTGACTAATCTTGGAGGACTTTCCCAAACCGATACGCGTTATTTTTGGGAAAGTAGTGTCCCCCTGTACCCTTTCAGAGTTCTATTGAATCGTTCCACGATGCTTGCCTTCAAAGCCCGGATTATGAGTGGTGTAGTAATGCACACCTTCTTGCTTGGGAAAAAATTTCCCCGGGCTAGACGTTCCGGGGATCTTTATCCCCCTTTTTCCCGGGGGAAAAATTTGAGGTTTAAGGCCACTTTGTTTTAAAAATTTTCCCAAAAAGGGGTCTCTCACGACATTCCCCGTCTTGGATGGAAGCGTCAAACCCAGGCCATCTTTCTAAACACCTTTGATGACGGTGAGCAAATACACTGCCCGTCGTTGTATTTTTCCCAGACTTTGCATATCGTTAGACCCGCTTAAACCCGAGATCGTCAATGTTTTTACCCCACGTACTTGTTGCGTTGGGAAAACCCTTTTTTCACCCGTTTGTGTAGGGGGATAAGCGTCCTGCGCACGAAGCCCCTTCTTGTACTTTGTCGGGATCTTTCTTGAAAACCCTTTTTTAGCGACCCCCACCCCTGCAAACCCTGCAGGATTAAAGGGCCCAGTAGATGTCAGCTAAACGGGCCATTAACCCCCGGAACGGAAGCCACCTTTTTTAGTCCACCCTTTTCATTTTTTCTTCTTAGGACGTTGCATGGTGTAATTTTGGTTTGGGGGACGGCGTCCGGATCCCCAATGTGCCAAAAAGTTTTTTGGGTTTACAATAAATTCTTTCGGAACGTTTTTTTTTTTGAAGTCTGTGAAAACTCTCCCCCAAACCCCGATGGCCCTTTTTGTGTCTTTTTGATCTGACCAGAAACGTTGACTAAAAACCAAAAAATTATCCAGGGAGGCAAACCGTGAATACTTATTTCTCCGTTTGATCCCAAGACATGCTGCCTCGGAAATAATATGTTCTAGTAAAAGGGTTCGTTTTTTTACGTGCCTTACTGGTACAGTATTGATTTACAGCAGTGATTGGAAGTACAGACACTTCGGGGGTGGTCTGGGGCTGGGGGGATTTTCAGGGGGTATAGGGTGCTGCCCTAAAGTGCAAATAGCTCTATAGCACTTGTTGGTAAAAATTTCTTTTTGGGGTTTGAAAAGTTTTGAAGCAAGGATTCATTCCATTTCCTTGTCCAGCTTGGAGCTACTAGTTTTTTGGCCGATGACACTTGTTGGTGGGTTACTCGAAATGGTGTAACTTTTCGGGGGACACAAATATAATCTTTTTCGTGTGTTCCTTTTTCTACTGCTTGAATAAGGAACCGGGGGACACCGCTGTTTAAAAGGGGGCTAAAAAAAAGGGGCCCGGGAACGTTTCCTCGTTTCTGAACGAGTAGCCCTTTCCTTCTTCTTCCAACACTATCCTCGTTTGACTAGCTTTTTGCAACCCCCTGCTCGTGAACACGTAACTTGTCTTTTGCGCATTTTTCCGGGCACTCATTTTTTTTTAAAGTTTTTGTAGGTACATTCGCAAACAGGGTAATCATTTTTTTGTCTGGTTTTTCCCACAAAGCAACACGTTGCTGCGGCTTCATGAGATGCATCGCACGTAGCAGAGGGCTTGCTTAAACCCACTTTGGGACTCATTTTTTAATGAAATGATCTGTAATGGGGAAAGTGTCAATGTTTTAATAGCTTTTGCATGGTAGGAAACATGCAGCACCCGACATTTTTTTTGGGTTCTATACTAACCATTCGATGAACCTTGTTTAAATATAACAATATATATCCGTGAGGTGTATTTGGGTAGCATCAGCGTAAGCCTCTTGTAAAACACGGAGATTTCGGGACAGACTTGACGTGCAAAGTTTGGGATCTGAGTTTTAAATCTCTGGTTTTTTAAAAAAGCACGATAACATGTGCTTTTAAGAAAATGGTTTTTTGACACTTGCCTTGGTGGAATATTTTTTTGTATAAGGTACTTTACGATTTTATTTTGATGGGGGTATCCTTTGGTGAAAATTTTGAGATCACTTCTTTGGCTTCACGCATCAGTTCGTCCGGGATAATCAGCTGGGGAGAATCACTACATGCCTCATCCTTTTTGGGAAAACCCCCTTACAGAATATGACGCGGGACTTGACCCGTCTTGTTCAACCCCGGTTGCCATAAAGCATAATCCCATGTTTTTTTTATAAAATTTTAAATTTTCACAAATTTTGTCCAATTGAGGGAAAAAATTTTTCACTTTTTTTCCCCACCCGGGAAAGGGTCCGCTGATGATGTTCGAAAATGGATGTTTCAATTTGTCCATAATGTTTTGAGACTGAGCTTATAAGCTATATGATTTTGTTTTTATGGGATAGGAAGGAGGGGATGTAGAATTAAAACACACACATAACAGTTTTTATAATATTTCTTCACACAAAAAACCCTCACACCGTAAAAAGTATACTTGAAATATTTTTCCAAATATATCTTACACCTTAATAGTATACATTGAATTATTTTTACAAAAAATAGCTCACACCATGAAAAGAATACTTGAATTTTCCCATTTAAAAAAATTTTAAATTTTAGAATAAGCTCACACCATAAAAAGTATACTTGTAAATTCATTTACACTAATTAAATTTTAGAATATAGCTCACGCCATAAAAAAATACTTGGAATATTTATTTAAACACAAATTAAATTTTAAAACAAATATATCTCCCCCCATCAAAAGTATAGTTAAAGTTTTTTTAAAAACACAGTAATTTTGCCCAAATAATATTTATATACTTATTTGAGATCGGATACAAAACTTATTTTTCGTTTTATTTCCCCTTAAAAAATTACTATTAACAGAAAATTCCACAAAAGTTTTTAAAGAAAGTAGCTTTTAAAATGGGGATCGAAGAATTTAAACCATGTAGTTTTAATATGACAGAAACAAGTTTTTTTAAAATTTTTGCTTACACGCGGGGAAAAAAAAATTTTTTTTTTAGTTAAATATTTCAAAATACGATAAAATATTCATAAAATAAATTATTATATATAAAAAAACAAATAATTTTTTTTTTTACAAGTGAATCCTATACTGAAAAAATTAATTGGGAGAAGCTATTTTTTTTCTCAGAATTATAATGTAAAATTTCCCGTTGATGTCTTAAACCGACTTAAACAAAGGGTTTTTCTGCCCTTGAATTGGTGTGACATTAGAACTTGAAAAATAAATGTGATTTGGCTGGTTTTAAACTGAAAGAACCCCTTCATATTTAATTTGAGCTTTTGCTTTTGATAGGTGGATGTTAGTTTTTTTCTCTTTGTGATATACGTTTGCTTTTGGGGTATTTAAAACGGATATTAACCCCCCAATAAAACGTGCAAAAATAATTGCTTTTAAGGATCACATAACATTTATAAAAAATCACTTTTTTCATTTTGGGGTTTTGGCAAATCAATTGCATCAAGTAATTTTTACGAGATACAATGCATCGGATCATTGTCTCCAAAAATCAAGGTAAATTGGAAAAAATGGGGAAAAAAAATTCCACAAACTGATACATTTAAAAATTTAGAAAAATTTAAAAAAAAACCAAAAAAAACAAGCACAGACTTAAAAGAGAAAATTAGCTAGTGGTTTTGAAAGTTAGTGGGTTCAACTGTACAAAGTAGACTCCCCCGGGAAACTAATGAAAGGCAAAAAGACCCCAACAACAAAAAATTTTAAAGATAAAATGAAGAAAAAATGGTTTTGCAGGGGGAAAAAAATATAAATCATGAAATGCTGACGCCAGAAAAAAAGGTAATTTTTAAAAGGTTTAAACTCCCAATTTTTTTGCAGGGTTGCAATGAAAAAGGCATTAGACGAAGCAACTGGGATCTTAAAACCTAAGCATTTCCAAAAAACTGTAAGACACTCTCTGAAACAAAATGTTTAAGGTTTTTTTTACAGCAAAAGGCACGGAAGCTTAGTTTCTGTTAAAGGTATGATGAATTCGTCCAAGTACACAGAAAAAATTTCAAAGTAAAAATTGGGGTTTTAATTTCCCGCAAACTTTTGACGCGACATTTCCAAAATGACTTGGCCTCATGTAAAATTTGGGGCAATACTTTCAGCTTGAAAATAAAATTAATTTGATTGATTTGGCCTGGGAAATTCCCCCAGACTTAAATCCAATAGAAAACTTTTGGGAAAATTTTGAAGAGACCTTTGATAAAATGGACTGTACAACCAAAGAACGTATGATAACGAATGCTATAAAATTTTTGGTTCCCCGATGTTGAGGTCCCAAAAATAAAGTGCATTTGATTAACGAAGTCAATGACCAAAACAAATTCAAGAGGAAATTTCTACTAAAGGAGAACATACTTTATACTAATATATGATATTTAATCAGTGTAATAAAAGACATAGAATGATATAAAAGCCATATTTTTATAAAAACAGTTATTATTTACTTTGTCCCAATTAATTTGCACAGTAAAGTAAGAAGCTGTATTAAAAGGTATCGATGTATTCACTATATTACACAAAATCAAAACGTTCCAAAATAAAGAGTAATTACTTTCATTTATGGTTAATATATTTTTTCAATTTGGATAAAAAGAAATTATTAAATTTATTGAAATAGTATAGAAAACTTAAGTTCATATTATTTTTAATTTAAAATATATGATATAATTAAGAAACCATACATTTATAAGAAAACAGTGATCATTTACAAATGGTGGCAAATCAAATCCTAAACATATTATTTTTGAACTGTCATTCAGTAAAAATCCTATCATGAACCGACTCTAGTATCCACCATACATTATGGACTACCGTTGGCGAAGATAAGTAGGAGTAAGGTAGAAATATTCTAGCGTCTACGTGAGAGAGAAACCATTTATGAGAAAGTAACATACACCTCAGCGGGGATTCTAAGCCCCGACCCACCCTTCCCCACTCGCCACAAAAATGAT
>JBCFYV010002393.1:0-44775 GCA_039000515.1 Timema cristinae
TCAAAGAATAATTATATCGTAAGAACTTATCTAATCAGTTTATTGATACATTTTTTCAGGCATAGCAACGTGAGTAACAATGATAAACAAAATCATAGAGGAATAAAATGCACATAAGTCTTTGACGAGTGATTAATTGTTCATTGTATAGTCTTATTTCAACAATAAAGCCCACGCCCATGTGGAGGCTGGCCGGGGGGGGGGGGATAGGTCATGACAATACACTGTTACTTACTCACTTTGTAGCATTATGAACTATACATATTTAAATATATATGCATGCTTATATCGAAAAAATTATTGGTTTTGTCAACAACCAAAAAAATATGCGTATCTTTAATAGTATTATACTACAATGATAAGTTATTTCGTATATCAAATAGTTGCAGAGAAATGATGAAAATTGGAAAATTTCCTCCATGTAACGTGCGCTTGAAGTCATCTACATGGTAACATGAGAAATCCCTTCTTGTTTATAATACTAAACAGTGTCTAGATATAAAATTTAATCAAAGTCGTTAGAACGAATTAAAAAAAATCTCTTTTTGCCGTTCAGTATAATATATAATTTAAATACCCCAGATACCAAGTTTGAGTCCAATTGGTTAAATAGTTTTGATTCTAGCTCAAGGTACATACATACATACATACATACATACATACATACATACTTAGGAGGAGGGGAGAGAGTTGCCCCTCTTATTTATGGCGTTAGAAAACAAGTGAAATGGCGGGAAACTAAAACCAACATTATTTGTTTGCACAACCTGAGAGTCGGCTTTTCTCTGACGCTAAATATCATTTTTCTACATTCACTGGGCAGGACCAGTGAAAGTTGGCAGTCACTAGTGAAAGTTGAACACACATTCTTATCATCAGCGTTCACGAGCCTTTTCAGTGAATGTCGACACTGATTAGTAACTGTGGACATTAACTGAGTTTTAACTTTTCCTATAATATATTTGTTGTGACCGGTCGCCAGTCCATAGAGCATGGGAGCTCACGCACACATTTAAATAATACGAAAGATGTTTACTATTCTATAACTAACTAGTTTAATAACATGAAATATAACATATGTCAGTCAGTTTATCCCTGCATGAACTCCGGGTCATGAACCAGTTCATCCCTAACTGGAATTTACATGGTCAGTACAGAAGCCTAGGCATGTAATCGTAAGCTAAGGCGGTCGTCCTAAGTTTCAACTATCCCTAGTTTCAACCATGCACTTCTGTAGTTGCACATTCTTAATTTTGAGTGTACAATCTGTTCAACATATTGTTGTATCCCAAGATGTATAGTAATTGTCTGGTTCTAAATTAAATTATTGTATCACTATATTGTTTTATTGTTGATTTCAGGTAGTCACTCGGTTCTTAAGAAACTTACATAAACACCATTCGGTGCACAGATACAAAAACGGAAAGTAACATGAATCAAACACAGTAAATGAGCATCGACCCATTAAGTTGAGTCAACTGATTTGTAAGTCACCTAGTGACAAGATTATCCAAATATTTAAATATAATAAACACATTTATCATTAGTATATTAATATGTTTTATTAATTGATGTTGCAAATATGTGAAACTATTTGATGAAGTTATTAGGAAGTGGAGAAAATAACTTAATGGTGAGTTACATAACCTGTACTCATCACAAGACATTTCTAGAACAACCAAATCTAGCATATTACGGTGAGAATGACATGCAGTGAAAATGGAAGAATCTAGGATCATATTTAGGATAGAGACAATTGGAATGACCTAAACGTATATGGGGGCATAATATAAGAATGGACCTTGTAGAGATAGGGTGTAATGAGACGAACTTAATAAACTGGCTCAAGATAGGGATAAGTGGCGTACTTTTGTAAATTTGGCAGTGAACCTCTGAGTTCCTAATGCCAATGAGTAAGGAGTCCTCATTACCACATTTATTGTGGACTCTGGTTCACTTGAGACACAACTACGTTCACACAAGCTGAATAATAAACATTGATTTTATCGGGATAGGAACCAACCTTTGTAAGGGATTTAGTTGTTTTCTGAAGCATAATGTTTCATTGTTTATAACTACTGTCGAGGCTAGGAGTGGTTTCGAAGGCAATCGAAACAAATGGTCCTTCGGATGAGTGGGCTGCAAAATGTTGATAATGAAGATTGCATATGTTCTTGTTATGCTGTCGGTTTTGTGTTATTTGACTTTGTCTACTCAGGTGTCGAGCAAGAGTGGGCGGAGAGAATAGGGGGAATAAGGTTTGATTATGTGGTGGTTGTAGGGGAGGTCGTGATGAGAACAATCGAGTAACTCGATTGTGTTGTGTAATCGGGAGTACTCGATTCTTCCGGGATTACTCGAGTAACTTTACTCGGTCCTTGTTATTCTTTTATTGTCTCTTTTCTTACCAGATAAGTGTGAATCGACCTTATTGGCTAGATGGTTTTCTATGATATTTCCATTTAAAAGGCAGATTCCCTTAGTGCTCATTTTTCACCAACAGTTTCTTCTGCTATGCAAAAATGACCCTTTATGGTTTAAATGTAGCACGTATATTTTCAATACAAAATACTCGCGGATGTAAGGTACCCAATTGAAAAGCATGCTAACTAATCACATTTCCGATTCTTTTTAAAAGTACTCTATGAAACATTACTCGATTCTTTTTACTCGGCACCTGGGCAGTTTTATTTTCACACTCGCTTAGACGAAACTTATTATTGTATTTCTTAATTATTTTGATTATAATTTCACCTTAGTATTTTATAAAAAAGAGCACAAACTTTTTTTTTGTGAGATACTTCTTAAAATGCATACTTTCATATTGACTGCATACAACGCGAAACCTGTAAATAAGGGCGTGGGGATCACGGTCAGTGTCGACTGACGACCACGGGTAGAGCTTATTGACATGTTATTAGTATCGAATTCCATTATAAGACTCCCTGATTCCTAGTAATATTGTCCAAACGATTGCTTAAGGACGTTACGCTAAACATTACTCGATTGTGACCACCATTAAGGAGATGTGTATATGGATAGGGGTGAGAGAAGGTGGTGGGGAAAAGAGTAGTACCGAATTTAGAAAAGCTAATCGATATAAGATAGGATGCAATATTAATTAAACGTTTCAAATTTTCAAACCAAAACATAAGCAATTTTTATCCTTTATCTTACATAGGCGTTTCCCTCATTCCTTTCTTAACTCTGTATTTCCTTAATTCTAATTTATGTACAAAATATTCTTACATACTAAATTACTAATTTAAGTTATAAAGTTAATTTTATATGCAGCATCACACTTGTAATAAACAGTTTTACAAGTTTTCGGGAGCGTTTTTGAGTCTCGGGGACTTGCTGCCCTCTATGAATTTTTGTCAAATCACTTCAGTTCATACCTTAACCAAAACAGTCAGTGATTTTATTTGTTGATGGAAATGGGTTTCATTTAACACAAGTTAGTGAATTTTGTATTCAAAATGACATTGTTCTGGTGGTACTTCCTCCAAACAGTACACACTTGCTGCAACCTGCTGATGCCATAGTGTTTTCAAACCATTGAAGGATGGATGAAAGAAGGCTGTTGGTCAGTTTAAGAAATATCCCAATGTTATTATTATTATTATTATTATTATTATTATTATTATTATTAGCACCGCGTCTTACTACCCGTTCGGGTTACACGCACTTACGCTAATGTGTAATGGTAGGGTGATTGTGAGATGAAATGAAGGACCTACAGTTTAACGTGGAATCCGAACCACGGTGGTGGCCTGGCATTCCTCACATTCACAAGATGTCTTGTCAGAGGTGAGGGAAGGGTTTGGCAATCAGATAAATCTTTGCCGGGACCGAGGATTGAACCCCGGCCACCAGCATAGAAGTCTGACACCTTACCCCTAGACCACCAGGTCACCCCTAATTATTTAAATAAATTTGTCGAGTCAAAACACTAAAACCAAATATAAAATCAAGCAAACCACGAAACAATATCATAAAAGAATATATCTTTTTTGGTTTGGTACCAACTTGTATTATCAACCTATTTGGTTGGATAAGATTTGTAGGAGCATGACCAAAATATGTTTATATTTTTACATTCAAATAAGCACAGGCTTACATTAAAAATAATATTTTACGAATATATAAATTTGAGGGAAGTTATATTTGTTGGTAAAAGATGTGGTGGACACGGTTTTTCCCAACTGTAAGATGTTGTAGATAACTACTAGAAATAATGTTATCGCTAGTGTGGTGACTTCACATTTAACGTCAACCATAATGAAGACTATGGACCAGAAATAAAGAGTATAAATATCCCATTTGTTTCAGTATTTTGTCTGCTAAGAGACTAATACAACTTAGTCACGATTGTTCGTTATGGTGGTTATATAGATCCTCGTAACAGTGCTAATATTGGAGGTGGACAGCACCTTATCTAGTGGTGTGGTTCTCAATCTCTGATCCGCAGAGGAGTGCTTTGTGGTCCGAAGATGGGATAGTAGAGAAAAATAGCATATTATGTAAAAAAGCTAAAGCGTGCAAAATTGACAGGTAAAACCAACAATACTTTGTACCACAGGTAGACTATCATTTCATGTGAAATGTCCACAAGAAATTAAGCCAAATAAAAATGCCGTATTTTTACTATCTGATAAATACGTAAAATGTAGATTAATAGAGCGGCAGGCTTCGGCAATGGGGCAGGGATGTATTATATAATGGATAATTGTCTATGTAAGGACTATACAAAAATGTTTCATACCTCCAAGAGATAAGTGGTAGATTCTAAAAGAAATTGATATGTTGATTCCAAAAATGCCATTAATGATTGTGTGTCACGTCTACATAAAATATATACTCAAATTTAAATTTTGAAATAAATTACCAATTTTTGATGCCATATTATATATAATATCCATCACTAACTTATTTCATGTTAAAATACAAAAAAAAAGTATCCATTTATATTATCATACAAGGTAATTATGTAATATATATAATGTATGTATATATAATTAAAAATTATTTCCACGAATTTTGTTTACTTATAAATTACAGTTAATTTTACATCCTCTCTTAAGAAACCAACAGTAATCTCGCATGACGGAGGTATCACAGCAAACTTTATAACGCCTTTCTATCGTGGATATGTCTTGATTAGGACATTCCTCTTATATCCCAGTCAATTTAGATCCTATATAACCGTAACCCATAAAATAATAATGTAAAGCTGAATTTCGGCAGAATGTCACTATTGGCCTTGATGAACCACATATTAAAATGCTCAGACTTTCTCATGTTTGCGTACTCGACTTTTAGGCCCTATTTTACTCTCTCTCATATTGTGACGCAACCGATAGTCCTATTCAACTCGGATTGGTCTCAAATTAAAGATGAAACATTATAAAACATATCAGTTGTGCAGTTTATTTACATAAAAAAATTGGCACATATTTCTAGAAAACAAGTAAGTCACTAAATTAAAATTTATTTTAAATAAAGTCAAAATATTGGCCCTATCTGCTTTAAAATTAATAATATTAAAAAATAACTACACATAAAATTTTTTTCCCGTTTTATGCACTTTCCAATGATATACCTACTTGCTCTGGGAGACAAATGGCTCTAGACTGTAGCTAAATAATGTGACACATGCGTCACCTTACAACTATGATATATTGATGTACTTTCCACCCACCTGTAATGACCTTGCAAGGGCAAGCGCTACTATACCTGCAAATCCATGGTACACTGGGGTGATAGGTGATGTCTTGTCTGTCCTTCATACCTACTCTTTGCCTCACAAGATTGTGAGAAGAAAGGACAAAAGTACTGCATGGTAACTTTCGACCAACCTAATTACATCAAAACAGCAGACATAATAGCCTCGTAAAAGCCAGTTAGGCTCAACAATGTGAGCACCCGCCCAAGAGGTTTCAACATATTGTATTTCATGGGTGCAGTTGGTTATGTGATGTGTTGGTCAATGAACAAATCCCATGCTGCAAGCAACATCAAAAAATCTTTGTTTTCTCAGTGTTTATTGAATAACAAACAAGAATAATTACTTGTCAGTGATATTTTACAGTTGGAAGTGGCATCAAACAGCTGTGGGAGCAAGTATACGCTAAAGCATATCTTGTCAAGAAATTGAGAAATTTGAGCTTATAATGCCACCATATTGGTTTGACAAGTACAACAGAGGAGGGTATTTCACCAGTTGACGTAGCCATGAGTTCTGGGCCGGCACATGGCCTGATCAAGTAATTGAGCAAGACCTAATGTGGCCCCTCAAAAGTAAAGGTGGTCTAACCCATAGACGAGGTAATACAGAAAGTTATTTGGCTCACTACATCCGCTCATTCCCAGGATGTTTAAAAATGTGCTATGCAATGGAAGAATTTTGTGGGATGATGTCCCAAACGACCGAACAAGATAGTTGTCTCGGTATTGTTGATATATTATGTGGTGTGTGTGTTTATGATAAAGTATATTATTTGTTCAATTTCAGCATGTTGATCTTCAAGATCTACCATAGACAGTCATGACTCAAGGATTATCCAAGACTGGCTAGAAACACACCCTCCATTCTAACATGTAGATAACCTGCATTCTCTATCATCTGGAGTCTGCCGAGTCAAGAGTGGACTTTGATAACGCACAAATGATTGGTGTGATCATGGGAAATACATTTGTCGAGGCTAAGATCTCTTGGAACAACAAAGCTACAACTTATGTATAGCACAGTTACTATTAGGGATGAAGTAGTTCCAATAAGCTCAAACTAGCTTTTCATGCGTTTATTATGCCTCATGAAGAATGATACAGAAAAGGCTGAGTATTTAAAGTACGAGCTTTCTCCACAGCCACCTGCTCTTTTTGATGGTCCACACATGAGGAAGACATACAAGTCTGCCTTTGTCACACTTTTCACTAGAAGAAAATTTGTCACTTGAGCCACCTACTTTTGTCATTGATTGAGGTTGTTTACTTCATGATGCAATTGCAACATGGCTACGATTGGCTAATTATGATTACATCTGTGGCGTGTGTGTGAAACATGTAACGTAAATTTATTCATATGCAGTGGTGGTATTAGATGGATATACTGGAAAGCCGGGAACGAAAATCCAGGAGCAGACACGGCGCGTGGTGAGGATGTCGTGTCCTGATATTGTCTTCAGTGGACAAACAATGGTGATTATTTCACAAGCAAATTTCTTAAGCAATACGAAAAACAAAGCTTATAGAATTAGTACTGTTACTAGACTACAATTTTAGAACCATTAGTTGAACAGAGAAAGTAGATATACCGTTGGAAAGTTTATAAAACGGACAAAAAATTTATTTTAAGCTATTTTTGCAGATTATTAATTTTAATGCAGCTAGGGCCAATAGTTTGACTTTAGTTAAAATAAATTTTAATTTTGTGTACCTATTTGTTTTCTAGAAATATGTGACAAATTCTGTATTTATGTAAACTGCACAACTGATATGTTTGTTAATGTTTCTTCTTTAATTTGAGACCAACCCAAGCCCAATAGGACTATCGGTTGTGTCACAATGTAAGATAGAGTAAAATAGCGCAAATCGTAGGCCCTAAGAACTTTTAGGGCCTGAAAATCAAGGACGCGAACACGAGAAAGTCTGAGTATTTTGATATGTTTCACACCAAGGTCAGTAGTAAGATTCTGCCAAAATTCAGCTTTAATTTTTTTTTTTCGGGTATAAACAAACTATTTAGTTCCAGCTCCAAGTAATATCCTTTGCTATAACCGGAAACCAAGAAGTTCAGCTTGCTCTTTGTGTAACTTACCCCCCCCCCCCCCCCCCCAAAACCCATCGCGTGTTATGTAAATTTTGACACAAATTGTGGATGTTGTTATTTCATAACACTGAAAAAGTGACCCAGATCTAATTCAAGTATAATATAATATGTTACGTAGCACTGATGTATCCACCCTATATAACACCATGTAAACATTAGAGCTCCACCTCCTTTACCCCCTCAATAGCAATACGTGATTTACGGATGACCCTCAAGCTCATCTTGTCTAATTTAATGATTGTGAGGTCAGGACTTGAAATACGGCTGGGGGTACTGGGCCCATCGCTCTTCTCTCCACTCCTCCCGAGGCCTTATCGCTCGTCTCTCCACTCCTCCCGAGGCCTTATCGCTCTTCTCACCACTCCTCCCGAGGCCTTATCGCTCATCTCACCACCCTCCCAAGGCCTTATCGCTCTTCTCTCCACTCCTCCCGAGGCCTTATCGCTCGTCTCTCCACTCCTCCCGAGGCCTTATCGCTCTTCTCACCACTCCTCCCGAGGCCTTATCGCTCATCTCACCACCCTCCCAAGGCCTTATCGTTCGTCTCTCCAGCCCTCACGAGGCCTTATCGCTCATCTCTCACCCCACACGAGGCCTTATCGCTCACTCCACCACCCTCCCAAGGCCTTATCGCTCGTCTCTCCAGCCCTCACGAGGCCTTATCGCTCATCTCACCACCCACACGAGGCCTTATCGCTCATCTCTCCACCCACACGAGGCCTTATCACTCTTCTCTCCACCTCCGAGGCCCTTTTCGCTCATCTCACACCCCTCCCAAGGCCTTATCGCTCGCTCTCTCTCTCCTCCCGAGGCCTTATCGCTCGTCTCTCCTCTCCCCCGAGGCCTTATCGCTCTTCTCTCCACCCCACACGAGGCCTTATCGCTCTTCTCTCCACCCACACGAGGCCTTATCGCTCTCCTCCACTCCCACACGAGGCCTTATCGCTCTCTCACCACTCCTCCCGAGGCCTTATCGCTCTTCTCTCCACCCCCACAGGCCTTATCGTCGCTCTCCACCCCACACGAGGCCTTATCGCTCTCTCTCCACTCCACACGAGGCCTTATCGCTCATTCTCCCACTCCTCCCGAGGCTTATCGCTCTTCTATCCACCCACGAGCTTATCGCTCATCTCTCCACCCCACCGAGGCCTTATCGCTCATCTCTCCACCCCACCGAGGCCTTATCGCTCTCTCTCCACTCCTCCACGAGGCCTTATCCTCATCTTCCTCCACCCTCCACGAGGCCTTATCGCTCTCTCTCCACCCCACACGAGGCCTCTATCGCTCATCTCTCCATCCCCCACGAGGCCTTATCGCTCGTCTCTCCTCCCTCACCGAGGCCTTATCGCTCTTCTCTCCACTCCTCCACAAGGCCTTATCGCTTCTCTCCACCCCACCGAGGCCTTTCATCGCTCGTCTCACCCCACACGAGGCCTTATCGCTCTTCTTTCCACTCTCCGAGGCCTTATCGCTCTTCTCTCCACACTCCTCACCGAGGCCTTATCGCTCTCTCCACCCCACACGAGGCCTTATCGCTCTCTCACACTCCCACGAGGCCTTATCGCTTCTCTCCACCCCCGAGCCTTATCGTCGTCTCCACCCCACGAGGCCTTATCGCTCTTCTCTTCCACCCCGCACGAGGCCTTATCGCTCTATCTCTCCACTCCACACGAGGCCTTATCGCTCATCTCCCACCTCACACGAGGCCTTATCGCTCATCTCTCCACCCACCGAGGCCTTATCGCTCATCTCACCACCCCACACGAGGCCTTATCGCTCTCTCTCCCCTCACACAGGCCTTATCCTCTTCTCTCCACCCCCCGAGGCCTTATCGCTCACTCTCCACCCTCACCGAGGCCTTATCGCTCTCTCTCATCTCCACGAGGCCTTATCGCTCTCTCTCCACTCCACACGAGGCCTTATCGCTCTTCTCTCCACCCCACACGAGGCCTTATCGCTCATCTCTCCACCCCACACGAGGCCTTATCGCTCGTTCTTCACTCCTCTGCCGAGGCCTTATCGCTCTTCTCTCCACCCTCACGAGGCCTTATCGCTCTCTCTCCACCCCACACGAGGCCTTACTCGCTCATCTCTCCACCCCACACGAGGCCTTATCGCTCTCTCCACCCTCACGAGGCCTTATCGCTCATCTCCACCCCACACGAGGCCTTATCGCTCTTCTCCACCCCCACACGAGGCCTTATCGCTCTCTCTCCACCCCACGAGGCCTTATCGCTCTTCTCCCACCCCACACGAGGCCTTATCGCTCATCTCTCCACCCCCCGAGGCTTATCGCTCATCTCACCACCCCACACGAGGCCTTATCGCTCTGTCTCTCCACCCTCCACAGGCCTTATCCTCTCTCTCCACTCCTCCCGAGGCCTTATCGCTCTACTCATCCACCCCATCCGAAGGCCTTATCGCTCATCTCTTCCCCCCACACGAGAGCCTTATCGCTCGTCTCTCCACCCACCACGAGGCCTTATCGCTCTCTCTCCACCCACACGAGGCCTTATCGCTCATCTCTCCACCCCCACACGAGGCCTTATCGCTCTCTTCACTCCTCCCGAGGCCTTATCGCTCTTCTTCCACCCCCACGAGGCCATTATCACTCGTCTCTCCACCCCCGAGGCCTTATCGCTCGTCTCTCACTCCTCCCGAGGCCTTATCGCTCTTTCTCCACCCTCACGAGGCCTTATCGTCTTCATCTCCCACCCACACGAGGCCTTATCGCTCATCTCATCCACCTCCTCCGAGGCCTTATCGCTCATCTACCACCCCACACGAGGCCTTATCGCTCTCTTCCACCCCACACGAGGCCTTATCGCTCTTCTCTCCACCCCTCCAAGGCCTATCGCTCTTCTCTCCACCCACACGAGGCCTTATCGCTCTTCTCTCCACCCCTCCCGAGGCACTTTCTCGTCTCTATCCACCCCTCCCGAGGCCTTATCGCTCTTCTCTCCAACCCTCACGAGGCCTTATCGTCTCTTTCCCCCCCACCGAGGCCTTATCGCTCGTCTCTCCACTCCTCCCGAGGCCTAATCTCTCATCTCTTATCCACCCCTCCGAGGCCTTATCGCTCTCTCTCTCCACCCCACACGAGCGCCTTTCGCTCTTCTCTCCACTCCTCCGAGGCCTTATCAGCTCGTCTCTCCACCTCCCGAGGCCACTTTTCGCTCTTTATCCACCCCTCCCGAGGCCTTATCGCTCATCTCACCACTCCTCACAGAGGCCTTATCGCTCTTCTCTCCACTCCTCCGAGGCCTTATCGCTCTTCTCTCCACCCTCCCGAGGCCACTTTTCGTCGTTTCACACCCCCCCGAGGCCTTATCGCTCATACTCTCCACCCCACGAGGCCTTATCGCTCTTCTCTCCACCCTCCACACGAGGCCTTATTGCTCTTCTCTCCACTCCTCCGAGGCCTTATCGCTCATCTCACACCCCTCCCGAGGCCTTATCTCGTATTACCACCCCTCCCGAGGCTAATCGCTCTTCTCTCCACTCTTCCCGAGGCCATTTCGCTCTTCATCCACCCTCCGAGGCACATTTCTCGTTTTTATCCACCCTCCCGAGGCCTTATCGCTCTTCTCTCCACTCCTCCGAGGCCATTATCCTCGTTCTATCCACCCTCCCGAGGCCTTATCGTCTCTCTCCACTCCTCCCGAGGCCTTATCGTCTATCCTCACCACCCTACTCCCAAGGCCTTATCGCTCGTCTCTCCAGCCCTCACGAGGCCTTATCGCTCTCTCTCTCCACCCCTCACGAGGCCCATTTCGCTATCCACCTCCAGGCTATCGCTCTTCACCACCCTCGAGGCCTTATCGCTCATCTCTCCACCCCTCACGAGGCCTTATCGCTCTTCTCCCACCCCTCACGAGGCCTTATCGCTCATCTCATCACCCCTCCCGAGGCCTTATCGCTCATCTCACCACCCCACACGAGGCCTTATCACTCGTCTCTCCACTCCTCCCGAGGCCTTATCGCTCGTCTCTCCACTCCTCCCGAGGCCTTATCGCTCGTCTCTCCACCCCTCACGAGGCCTTATCGCTCGTCTCTCCACCCCTCCCGAGGCCTTATCGCTCGTTTCTCCATCCCTCCCGAGGCCTTATCGCTCGTCTCTGCTCCCCTCCTAAAACATTTATTGTGTTACATATTTTGAATGTTAAGAAACGTCACCGTTTCATCAGCATAATAATCATTGATTATACAGGGTGGCCCACGGAAAAGTAGCCCGCCTACTATATCCAGCAGGCGACTCACTCTGAATTGGAGGAGGTCAATCGCCTTCCACCCATATTTTTACATGAAGAATGAGTCAATAAAGACAAGCAGTTCACTTGTTCATCCTTCGTGTCACAATATGGCTTGGCCTCCACCAAATCAGAGTGAGGCGCCTGCTGGATATAGGAGGTGGGCAACTTTTCCGTGGGTCATCCTGTAGTTCATTGCCAATACACAAATAATCGCTCTATTACGATTCATAGGAATAATCCTTGGATGCACGCAAGGATAGAACAACACAGCTTTGTAAAATGTTTTTATTGGTAATTAGATAGTTTCCTCTAACTACCGGCTTAATCCATGAATATTATTTAAAATTGTAATCGTATTTATATTCATCAATAATTAAATATTAAATTTCAAGTTTTATATTAAATGTTAAATTAGAAAAAAATATATATATGTTATTTTTAATTAAAAAACACTTTGCCAGGACTTAAAGTGATATATTTATATAAATTTGAAATCAATATTTTTAAATAAGACCACTAAAGGCCAAAACTAGCAATAGGCCTATATGTATGTAAATATAGCAGCTGCAAGCTTCCCCAAATTCATCGCTCTCCAGCCTATTAGCCGAAAAAGAGCTATTCTATATCGCAAACGTCAGTTGTGGCCTCACTGGGCAAGGGGATGCTGCAATGTTGACCGTTTATATTTTTATTCCTGTAGGGCTGATAGAGTCTCGATGAATTTTTCCAAGATTACTACAGTGGATGTCACTACCTAGGATGGCCACCTGTTACAGTTTGACCTTTGACCCCGACGTGGAGAGAATGTGTATTTTGATGATTACGTAATGTTGTTGTCGCTCTCTGATTGGTTGTTACATAATGTTGTGTCGCTCTCTGATTGGTTTTACCCTCCCCAGACCCCCTTTCAGTGGTTTATTCTTGTCTCATATTTTATGTCTGGTTAGGATTCGGATGGGCGTTGGAGTTTTTTATTGGTGTGGGGGAGTTTATTGTCGTAGGATTGGGACGAAGCGTTGGAGTTTTTTATTTATTTATTGGCGTGCAGTCCACGGTGCCGGGTGCTCCTCCCACGGTATCGCTAGTATGTGCTGGAAGTATCTTTTCTGCCCAGCCGCTTAGCGAAGAGTGTGACCACCGATCAGCTGACAGCGTATCACGGCCGTAAGACCCCTTACACTTTTTCTTCACTCCCCACCCTCCTTACATCGCCATGACTCAGAACGAACTAAGTTACACTGACTGCTCCCTCTCGCAAGACTCTACTGGACTGCCTTTCCTTTCACCCCCTCCCCTAACTTAGTCATACCCCTCCTTAGTGCGGGTCATCAGATGTAGAAACAAGAGTTTCAAATTTTGAAAGAGGGTGACAACGACCTTGTTGAAGAGTCATGAACCCCCAAGGCCACTTGGTGCAATGGTCGTGGCCTACTGAAGGTCACTGGTTCAGATGTTCGTTCCCCCTCACTCCCCCGAGATGGCTTAGCGCATCGGTCATATCTTTCTGAAGGCCGCAGGTTCAGATGTGCTTTCTAAATGCCCACTCTGGGACCAATGATTCGATTCTCACAAGATTCTGTTGGATTTCCTTTCACTTCCCAGAACAAGCAGCACGAACCTCTCCTGACGACCGTTTGAGGTAGAGTGTGATAAATGCTCCCCCTGCCTTGAGATCCTTTTCACTTCCCCTCACTGTCCCTTATTAAAGGTATGTGTTGCAACCCCCTATGCGGTAATGAGGTTTCCTGGTGTCGAAACCCCTTATATGGTAATGGATTTTCAGTGAAGACTGGCGCCAGTTTGGCGGCTCGACAAGACAGGAATAGATCATGACCTTGGAACAGTGTGCTAGGTAATTGACCCTGGCAACTCTTACCACTGCAATTGG
Source organism: Timema cristinae (assembly GCA_039000515.1). Taxonomy (NCBI): domain Eukaryota; kingdom Metazoa; phylum Arthropoda; class Insecta; order Phasmatodea; family Timematidae; genus Timema; species Timema cristinae. The sequence goes on from JBCFYV010002393.1 coordinate 13,973, forward strand.
TTTTACCGGTGTCGTATTCGCAATCCCCCACCTTCTATGTTGTAATGGGTTTTTCCGGTAACTAGAGAGCATTGACACAACTCTTATAATGCACAATCAGGGGTCTCGGAATTCTCAGTTGGGAGCCGCTATCCCCCACCCCAAAGGTCTACTAAAATTGGTTGTTCGGTATCGTCCGTCGAGATGCTCGGATGTAGGTATCAGTCATGGATCGGAGAAGTAAGGTATACATGTTAAAGCATTTACATGGAGTGATGGAGAGTAGAAAACCAACCTAGTTCACACGAGTGAGATTCGAATATGCAACCTCTAACGTCATAACTAGATGAGTTAAACATAGGCCAAACGTCTATGTATTAATTATGATAGTGCTGTAAGAATGATTAAGAAAATGTTCCGGAGAAGGAATACTAACAGTTTACTCGCCAGGGATTTTATTTCCCCCCGCAAAAATTAGATGAGTCTGACATTTAGATGGTGTGCACACCGGGATTCAAACCTCGATATCTTTAGCATAGCTAATGTTTGTTAGAACGGTCTTAATTCCTACACCACCTACCATTTTGCAGGTCGACAAGATTTTTCTAGACCAGGTATAATGTGAACACACATTTGCTTCAAACGTCGATCACTCTATCACCGGCCGTATAGTAACGCCTTAGACCATGCGACCATATATTCAAATATAAAATTCATTGTGATGGGAGATTGCTACCCAAGGATAGAGTGAAAAAAAGAAACAACCGTTTTATTCTTCGAGCCACTTATAACAACACAAAAAAATTAATGTTCTCATCTATATTGGGTCATGTGAGGAATGCCTGGACTCCACCGTGGTTCGGATTCCACGTTAAACCGTAGGTACTCTATTTCATCTCACAATCACCCTACCAATACACATTAGCGTAAGTGCGTACAACCCGAACGGTTAGTAAAACGCATTGCCAATAATAATATATATATATATATATCTTAAATTAATTCATAAGTAATATCGAATATAATGTTCGAAACTATATTTTGACGAAATAATATATAACAAACAAACACACACACAGACAAACACTTCCTTTTATTATTATAGATTCCTGTTCCATTAATATAAATATGTGGATAGCCCAAACGGCCCGTCTGGCACGCAAGAGAGAAAACAAGATCGAAAATCTCAATATCGAGATTTATGCCCACTGCATCCCAACGAGATTCGAACTGAATTATAGAGATGAACATGACATCTGAGCACTGTCTCACTGAGCTACAGTACCATATTAATAGGAACAACCACTAGATCAAATTTCACGTATTCATACGTCAAGACAAGTGATATGCAGCAACCTATTTTGTTATGCTATCTTTACCTATAAAATATCACCGATACTGTTGTATTATTTTATAAATGTTGGCCGAAAAAGTTTGTATTTTCTAAAAGTCTCTTGGTATAAAAAATGGAATCTACATATAAACAGTTGTTTTTCCACAGAGTTTTTTTTACTACCGGTTCGGTTTTACTACACTTATTCCCCTTAGTGCAAGTATGACGACTTGTAGCCCGCGGTGTTACTGTACCTATTCAACTATAAGAGGCTGACATAAACAAAATAGTCAAAACAAAACCTTCCAAGTGCCGGCATGGGCTCAAACTAGAGTCCCTTAATGACCGCAGGTATCTTCCTAAATTAAATCCGCCCTCACGCGATATAACCGAAGGGTTTGTAGGGTGAGGGGATCAATGGAGAAGTACCTTGTCTCCCCCTTGTTGCACCGAAACAGCGACCCACCTTCCTAAACCATGGCCGTGCAGATTAGCAAGAGTTTGCTATCTTTTACTCTTTTTTAGCGCCGCGTCTTACTAACCGTTCAGGTTATATATAATACGCTTAAGTACTATTTACGCTAATGGACTAGGAATAAGAAAGGTTGCACCCACATTTGCACGTGGAGGGAGAGTGGAAAAACCACCCCAGTTTACCCGACCGAGATTCGAACCTCGATCTCCCCCATCCATGGAAGCCTAGCTCAACATGAATATGGCGCGTTAATCAACTGCGCCACCGAGGTGGGTATCTATAATTATGCACTCTTTTTAGAGAGTTAACAATCTTTACGAGTCTGGCTCTTCTCTATGTTCACTTCAACCAAACCAAATATTATAGCAGATTGAAAGAAGAAGTAGAGGAGCGAGTCCAGCTGGATTTGAAATTGGGAAGGTTGAATCCAAATTTTAGTGGAGAGGGAGTAAATAAATGTTCCAGCGTTTACGTGGAGGGATAGTGGGAAACCATTTAGTGAGAACTACCAACAGTACACGTCGGCAGGTATTCAAATTCCTCGCCCAACACAGATTCGAACCTTGATATCTTTCGCTGGGTGATTCATGCTCTATAGTTGTCAAACCCGAGAGAATAATACGACGTTTCAAACTGGGCGCACCCGTTCGGTCCCTAGAATATGTTGTGACAGAAAGGCGCTGTCAATATACACGTGACAACTTTGCCGGAATAAATATTAAAGAGCACAGACGGTTAAATGTTAATCTTTATTGCTTACACACGTGTGGTAATATACCTTTAGCAAGTACAATATATGAACAAAAAAGAGGAATAAGTATAATATTATTTTTTCACTGCTTAAATATTTGTTTATAAGTTTAACTAAATTTGGTTTAAGGTAAGGTGTCACACACCCACACACACGTGAACTCAATACATTTTAGCACCGTGTTTTACTACCCTGTTCGGGTTAAAAGCTTAAGTACTATTTACGCTAACTGATTGATAATTGGGAGGTTTTATCCCACATTTGCGTAGAGGGAGAGTGAAAAATACCCATAGTTTACCCGACCGAGATTCGAACCTCGAACTCCTTAAGTTCTAATTAAGCTAACGGATTGATGATTAGTAAGTTTGAATTTAGAGGAAGTGAGCTCTCGCATTTGCATAAAGGGTGAGTGGAAAACCACACCTAGTTTACCCGACTAAGATTTGAACTTCGAACTCTCCCGTTCTCGGAAGTCTGGCTCTACACGAAACAAGCGCGTTAGCCAACTTAATACAACAAAACGGAAGTCTTATTTTAAATATCGCTTAATGTTCTAAACTATATTTCCAGATATAATATATAACTTTTACATTAATTCATAAATAGGATTGAAGACAATTATGAGAAACATGAATTTATTTTAAATATTATTTAATGTTCGCTTCTATATTTTGCCGATTTTATAACTTTTACAAAAATTCATAAGTAATATTAAATACAATTTTATATATCATTTAATGCTCGAAACTATATTTTGTTGACATAATAAATAACGTTTACCGAAAACATATAAACCACTTAAACAACAAAGAAATTTAATGTTCACAATTATATTTTGATGAAATAATATATAACTTTTACAAAAATTCATAAGTAATATTAAATACAATTTTAAATATCTTTTAATGCTCGAAATTATATTTTGCTGACATAATAAATAACGTTTACACAAAACAATTTAGCCACTTAAACAACAAAGAAATATAATGTTCGCAGTTATATTTTGATGAAATAATATATAACTTTTACATCAATTCATAAGTAATATCAAATACAATTTTAAATATCATTTAATGCTCGAAACTATATTTTGTTGACTTAATAAATAAAATTTACGCAAAACAAATTAGCCACTTAAACCTCAATCCAAAATTAGAGGAAGTGTGCCCACATTTTGTCCATTAGAAAAAACCTCCCAAAATACGCTCGACGCTGATGAAGGAATCTATAATATTGAGTACTATGGCGAGGATTTGTTTAGTTTACCCTGAATATTTACGTTTCATATTAAACAAAAAAATATTTGTAGACCCTAAAGAATAGTGAATTTCAGTGGGGCGGGGAAAGGTACCACCATTCGTCCGGAAAGAGATTATAAATACATTAATCCTCTCGCATTCCTTATTAAACGGATTACTTGAACAATAATTTACATTTGATGCCCAACATAAATCAGTAGTGACGCAAATAAAAGTTTTTCAAATATAGTTCACCTCACGAAAAATATCCTTGGAATATTTATATATTTAAAAAAAATTAGAATTTTAGAATATGTATTTACGAGTGTTTATTTTACACCTTAATGGGAACAAACCAGGACTCATGCTAAGATACATAGGTAATATATATATATATATATATATATATATATATATATATATATATATATATAAAATATATATATATAAATGTTGCAAACTCCGTAGGAGAAAATGCTATTAATAAAGACATGTAAACATTGTTTTAAATATTATTCATGTAAATATGTATAATATATATTCATTTTTAGTATACCCGCTTGAGGAGCTCCAGTTAAATAACAATAATAATTTAATTTATAAGTCTAATTTTAGTATTTTTAATTATCCAAACTATTTGTAGCATGTAACCAAAAAATATTAAATGAATGTTATTTTACAGAGACAAAGTTTGTTAGAGTTCTATAATAATATTTCTGATTGAAATATGTGATCAATTAATAAGTACTATGTTTTCTTCATAAAAAAAAAATATCATTTTGTTGATCACAATAATCACTCTGTATATATCAACATTAAACCAAATTGTTCTAAACTATTTAGCAAAATTTAAATTTAAAAAAATCAATTATTTGTAAATTACCCGAAATTTTTTGGTATCTGTAAAAAAAAATGTAGGTTATTCTTATTTATCAAAATGGCTACACTATGGAATTTTAAATGTGTAAAATGTTTAAGGCTGAAAACCTATACTTTTAAACTAATCATAGAAGCTGTCCTTGCATGGTTTTATTATGGAACCCAAATATTTTCAAGAGGAAAATGTTTAAGACAAGAATGACAATAATCAATACCTTTGCCAGTAGATAATGGTGATAATGCTGCTTGGTTCAGTAGTGGAGAGAGAGACATATATTATGTTAAATATATATTTCTTAGATAGGTAAAGATGATACTTAGTCTAAATTGGTAAATAATTATTTTTAAACCTTTGAAAACCTGATAAAAATGAATGAACTTTAAGCATAACATTGAACGCCCTCTACACGTAACAAGGATAAAGATTAAGTTTAAAACTACAGAGTTTAGTTAAAGATGTTTATTTAAACAGTCCCTGTCTTATTATTTTTATCTTCATCCTTGACAGTCGACGGTATACTCTGCAAAAAGTAGATATGATAAAACTCTCTGTTGATAAACGAATCTTTATAAAAATATTATATAACTTTAGTTTGTTCTCTCACCAGTGATTATAAGAAAGATAAATCTTTGAAATTATTTCTGAAAATGTATTCATCATCAACAATGTTTTGAATAAAAGCTTGAAGTTACAGTGTAAGAAAAGATTTAATTATCTCATCAGCACACAACTGAATTAATGCTAAGTGTGAAGTGGAGAAACGGTGAGTTTTAAAACATTTATGATTTATATCAGCTTATGAAATAACCTCAAATATATATTCCTTCTTAAAATATAGGTCGTATTTTTAGAAAATATTTGTTTATGATGGAAACGAAGTAGATGTGACAGTTCAAGTTAAATAAATACATTATTTATTTATTTGCTAACCCTCTTTTAAAGACCGCTATAACATTTAAATGTCTTACGCGTAAATTATTAATGTTTGTAATATAAAAAATAAAGCAGGAAATTTTTGAAAGTGATATTTTAAATAGCTTGACTAATCGTTCGGGGTGGATGATACCTCGTTTACTTGACATGGTGTGTGTGGAAGGCGGTGTTATTATAATCGTCGAGCGATCGTCTTCCTCATCTCTATCCACCTCTGAAGGCTAGTTTTCAACTGTTTATCTTTAAATGTTAAAAAAACAAAAGTAATTTATTTTACAAAACCCACTATGAACAATAATAACTACATAAGTGATATACACCTAAATGGAGAAAAAAATAGATGTAGCATCACAAATAAAATATTTAGGATTGATTCTTGATCAGCATCTCACATGGATACCACATGTTGATAGTATATGTAAGAAAATTTGTCCTATTGCTGGGGCTTTTAGAAGAACTCAACACATACTTACAACTAACACTAAAATCATAATTTATAACTCTTTATTCCACTCACATTTATCATATGTGAACATAATTTGGGGATCAACATAAAAAAAACATTGAAGAGGGTACAAGTAATACAAAATAGAGCTATAAGAAATCTTTTTTACTCTGATAATTTTGGCAATATGTCAATACATGTGTAGTAAACATATATAAAAAATACAATATATTAGCTCTTGAAAAAACTATTTCCTTAAATATGGTTAAATTTGTGTATAAAGTACTGAATAACAAACTACTTTCAAACATAAAATTTGAGACTTTATCTAAAAAATGTAACTATGAGATTCGGGCAAGAACTACTAAAATATGTCAACCATCTGTAAAAACTATTAAATTTGGTATAAACTTCATTTAAAAACAGAGCTTTGAAAGAATTTAACACCCTTCCACCAACAATAAGAGAGTGTGAATCTTTGAATAGTTTTGTTGGTGCAATTAAAAAACAACTCTTGTCTTAGAGCAGAATTGTACAGATGCAACAATAATAATTGTTGAGTGCTATCTAGGTATTTTAGTATATTTTGGTTATTTTATTTCTTACTTTTTATATATTCTTTTTTTATCTTTAAATTCCTTTATTTGAAATGTATTACTATGGTGAAACATGTAGTCATTTAGTAGGCTAATAGGCCTAGCTCTTGACGATTTTTTTTTTCTATATTTTCATTTTCTGCTTTACTCTTTGTCCATAAATAGTTTTAAATAACTAAACAATGATAGCTTGGACCTACAAATTATATAGGGTATGTAGACCTACATAACTAAGAAGTATAATATTCTTTTTCATTTATTTTTACTTTACTAAAAAAAATCCTTTGAAAAATAATATCACATAATTACTAACTTTAATTTCCTTCTGTAATATAATTAGTAGGCTAATCACTTTGCCCGTCTCCTTCATTTAGTTTATAAAATGTGTACTTAATAAAAACACCTAACCTTGATTTATACAATGATTACAGCTTAATATTTTTCTCTTTATATACATTGATTTGTTTGAATGATATTATTTACATTGGCTGCCATGTGTAATTTTTATATCTTGTCATAAATCTTTTACTATATCTTTATCTTGTAAAATTTTACTTTTGAAAAATTAATTGTACCTATATAACTAAACTTTATGTGTACTGTAAGCATCCGCTACATTGTAACAAAATAGTCCCAGAAGAAGGCCTAGGATGTCGGGGATTTAAAATATATGAATAAAAAAAAAGCGGAGGATCAGGGTGATCTCCGTCCTACTCCTCTTCAGATGACGAGGTGGAAGGAGCTCAATTGACCGCTTCAGGATTATAATAATCTAGATTAAACAGGACGTCCTCCCGTCCCGTCTCATCGAGATATATGCCCATCTCTCTTTGAAGCCCGTATTGGACACTACCGCACGTGAACGTGTGAGCCACGAGTTCTTTTAGAGATATTGGGGTATGTTGCTGACTAAACACGAATGAAAATGCCCACGGAATATTCAAGGTTTTGACTATTAAAACTAAAACATACATACACACACTGATTAACTATATATATATATAAACTAATTATAACTAAACAAGTCATTAAGTAAAATAAAGAGTCTTAATCAAGTCTGTAAATTAATAAACGAATAGAACACATAGAGAGACAAGTAAATTAAATAAACAAATTAACAACTATAAAACACCTAATAACTATTCAAATATTTAAAAAACAGTCACAAAAAGGTTTATCAAAACAGTAGTCCACAGTAACAATAAATGTTTACATCACCCATATACTTAGGCCAACACTTGTCCCGTACACGATACACTGCGATGACCCGTGATACACAAACTCCGATCCGCACACTGGACACGCGGGTACACTCACTGAACACGCTGGTCCGCACACTGAACACGCTGGTCCGCACACTGGACACGCAGGGCCACTCACTGAACACGCTGGTCCACACATTGGACACGCGGGTCCACTCCTGGTCTCACTGGTTAAGAACCAAGAACTATCGCTATCGCTGAGCGTGTATATATATAGGGGTGGTGCCAGCTAAGGGTCTCGACTCCTCCCCTTCTATAATTAAAAGGACCCAGACCATTCCAGAAGTGTCTCCTTCCTTCCCCCTCTCACCCCCGGCCCCTCTAATCCCCCAGTCAAGTGAAAAGGCCGCTGGCTACCTGCTAGACAAGGAGGGAAACAGAGAGAAGAAGGAGCGCAGCTAGGATAAACAATGAGAGCGTGCTGGTCCCAGTGTTAAACACTAATATTGTTACACCACCCCCTCCTTATGTCTGTTCGTCCCGAACAGATATTGTTGATCTTTGGGTTTGTCACAATCGTGAGAAGCTTGTATAAAGGGACTGAGAGTGGCGAGCTTTTGACGATATCACTGCTATGTGACCACCATAAGATTCAAGTCACAACTATTCGGGTGTCTTATAAACCTTAGTGGTCTACTGCAGCACCATTAAGAAGACATTCCCGTTGTGTATCTTTTTTGGTAGCCCCTAATGCAGCTCCTACCATTCACCATTGTTACTCCCAAAACCCGCTACTTCACGTTCTGTGATGTCCCATAGTACTTTGTTGCACTCGTGTCATCATCAAGATAGTAGCATTAAACCCATCCAAATCTAATCCCATGTTAGATTAAAAGTCAACATCAGGTTTGTATTTACACATAAGTTCCGGTCATTATCCTTCTCGATTTCCATAGCTTTACCAATTTGTCAACTTACAAACGAATTCACACAATTTTTTTTGCAACAAGTTTTTAATTGATGCTAAGAGGTGGTCCAGGACATCCCACTACAAACAACAGCAATTTTTGAGTGTCATCCCTAGTCGCTCGTTCATCCGTAGTAACTTTCCTTTTTTTTTACTTTGTCTTTGGTCAAGATCAAGTCGTTTGTCACTCAAACATCGGTCAAGATGAAGGAACAACCAAACCAAGTCCTCACTTGTCGATCTTTTTGCATTCCAGTTGATAACATTGTCCATAGCGTTCGTCATGTTGACTTCCACCTGATCGTTTTCATCACCTACGTCATCATATTTTTGCGAATAATAGTCACAAGCAAAATCATTATCACCAACATTGTTGTCACCTAAAGCATCATCACCAATATCGTTGCCATCAACGGAGTCTTCACCAACAATGTCGTCATCATTATTAGTGTCGTCACTGACAGCGTCTTCATTAGCAGCGTTGCTACCTCCACCGTAATTGTCAATAGCGTTGTTACCTCCAGCATAGTCACCAATAGCTTCGCCACCAACACCGTCGTTATCACCAATAGCTTCATTGTCACCAACAGTGTCGTAGTCCCCAACAGCATCTTCATCACTAACAGCGTCGTCATCAACAATGGCATCGTCATAATCAACGGCGTCGTCATCGCCAGCAGCGTCGTCACCACCAACAGCGTTATCACCACCAACAGCGTCGTCACTAAAAACAGCGTAGTCACTAACACCTACAGTGTCATCCTCAGGATAATCACCACCAACGGCATCATCCATAGCAGCGTCATAAATAGCGTCGTCCACGGCGTCAGACCCTGTCCACTGCTTGAAGAAGGTAATCTGACTCTCTTGGGAACACTCTGCACTCTGTTGACTGCCTATTGATGTTATGGCTGAGTTTAGTTCTTCTTTAATGCTGTTTAATGATGTCGTCTGTTCCGCCATCTTACTTTCTAATGATGTCTTCTGTACCGCTATCTTGTTGTTCAATGACGTAGTTTGTGACGCGTATTGGTTCAGCCTGTTGTTGTTTTGTTCTGCAATGGCTTGAATAAGAGCTTTTAAAACCTGGATATCTGCAGCCATTTCTCCTGCTACAATCAAGCAAACACACCACCAATATCCTACTTCTGACACCAATGTAACGTGGGGTGCGCGTGACCTGGGACGGTCACGGGCCACGAGTTATTTAAGGTGACTAAACACGAATGAAAATTCCCACAGAATATTCAAGGTCTTGACTATTAAAACTAAAACATATATACACACACTGATTAACTATATATCTAAATTAGCTATAACTAAACAAGTAATTAAGTAAAATAAAAAGAGTTTTAATCAAGTCTGTAAATTAATAAACTAATAGAACACATTGAGATATAAGTAAATTAAATAAACAAATTAACAACTATAGAACACCTATTAACTATTCAAATATTTAAAAAAACAGTCACAAAAAGGTACGTGGGTCCACTCACTGAACACGCTGGTCCACACATTGGACACGCGGGTCCACACACTGGACACGCTAGTCCGCACACTGGACACACTAGACCACTCCTGGTCACACTGGTTGAGAACCAAGAACTGAGCACTCCTGGCTATCTCTGAGCGTGTATATATAGGGGTGGTGCCAGCTAAGGGTCTCGAATCTTCCACTTCTAGAATTAAAGGACCTAGACCCTTCCAGAAGTGTCTCCGTCCTCCCTCCCCTCCCCTGTCACCTCTAATCCCCCGGTCAAGTGAGAAGGCCGCTGCCTACCTGCTAGACAAGGAGGGAGACAGAGAAGAAGGAGCACAGCCAGGGTAAACAATGAGAGCACGCTGGTCCCGGTGTTAAACACTAATCTAGTTACAATACGTTATATTTATATCGATTCAACATCGATGTCTTTCATCTGCCAGAAAAGTATGATTTAAAAAAATATATATCTTAGAATCTCAAATAGTAAAATGTTGTACAGCGAAAACATTAAAATTATTTTCTTTATGGTGAAATTTGTTTACGCATCAAGTATTTTTCATGTTTCCAAATTAAAGAACTACTCATGCGAAGAGCATATTTTGATACTGTACTGAGAAAATTTTTCTTGAATATTACTTTGTAATATTGTGTAAATTGTTTACACAATAAATTTTGTTTTTCTACTTCTTATAAATCATGTGTAAAGTTCATTTTAGAAAATGTAAAATGCATCTAACGTTTTCAAATCATATCATTCGATCATAATAGATAAAACCTATTCAAGAATGATTTTTCAGTTATTTATATTTATCTTCCTCTACGTCACGTTTAATGTATAATCCCTTAAGATTAAAAATTTATAAAACCAAAATACGTTTTTAGTTTCCCAAAGTATTACCATATAGCGAGTGCTCGATAAAAGCGTGTAATGTTATTGATTTGCTCTTAAAGAATATGTGAGAGCATTGACAATAATATCGTCATAATTTTATAAACGTATCTTATTTCATTTAAATTATAATATATTAAAAGGCGCTTAGAGCACTTCTTCTTCTAAGAAGGTAAATGCCACTGATCAGTGACGTCATGCACGTGACGCTAGTCAAGTCAAGTTGACAATATAAGATTTTTAAATAATAACTTCCTCTTATGGAAAGTTCGAATAGAGATTTTAAAAAAGTAACTTGAGTCAGTTTCCAGCTCTCGAAGCTTCTAGTGACACCGAGATGTTTTTGGCTTGTATTTTAATTTTTTATAACACGACCTTCTCGAAGCTTCCATGAGCAATGGATATATACAAAGAATGGTGCAATGTAAGGACACTACTCACTACTCGCTAGACTAGGCGTCCAGTCCTTGAACTACTCGGAACTTGATCTCCTGTCCGCGATCCCTAAGATCATACTATAGGTCGGGTAAATAGTTAGCCGACATGATCTATTTTCTCCTGAAATAAACTGAGATTTAGAAATAAAAAACATGTCAACATAAAAAGTGTGTATTAATTATACAATATTTAAATCACCAATAATTCTTTAATTGGCGCTCGATCACGGGGCTATAAATACCAATTAACTCACCACATCAAAATACCAGACCGCTTTAATTAGTGCTCGACCACGGGGCAATTATCAGCTAATTAAACGGTATAACTTCAATCGACGCCCAATGCGACGAACCAGATCCAGAATTCATCGATCGACGCGGAGAGAGACGTCCAAAACATCATAATTAGCGCCCAACGTAAGCAATAATATTACAAAAACACTTCAATTGGCGCACAACGTAGGGACCCGTAAAACAGTAACACTTCAAGCGTATTTTATTTTTAAAAGAATTGTTGCTAACAAATACAATAATTATTTGAATTCATTCCATTAGGTTTTATAAAACATTAATTTTAATCTAGCTCTATTTATCATAAATTACTTATCTGTTCAGACAATCTAGTGGTTAGAAAGCTTTCTTAAAAGTTCAAAGGTTTCTTTTTCAACTCCTGCCTAATCTAAACTTTTTATTTTGACTAAATGATTATAATATTAAAAAAAAAAAGTTAACGTGACTAACTAGAAAATTAAATTTGTTTAGAAAGTCTAGTTTTCAGCCTTCATACATTTTACACATTTAATATTCCATAGCGGCACCATTCAAGGAGAGCTTCTATGATTTGTCTAACAATTATTTATATATATATATATTACGGTGCTTATCCAATACTAGAACAGAGGTGAACTGAGACCATTAATATTTGAAAATCCTTTTCGGCATCATTTAATTTTGTCAACATAATTTCACCCAACTTGATGGCCACATGGTCCAACGCGCTACTCTCGCGGTAGAAAAGACTAATGATGACAGGGAGATCGAGGTTCTAATCTCGGTCGGGTGAACTAGAGGTGTTTTCCACTCCTCCTCTACGCAAATGCGGGGGCTAAAACTTACCAATTCTTAACCCATTAGCGTCATTAGTACTTAAGTGTATACACCGCATGGGTAATAAGACGCTGTGATAAAATGTGTTGAGTTCGTGCGCGTGTGTATTTTCAATTTTACAATATTTAATAACTGTTCACCCATGTAGCAGGCTATTAGAGTTCCCCCCCCCCTTTAATATCTACTCTCTACCACTTGTAGAGAGTAATAATATTTCTCAACTGCTTTAAGTGCACGGTCAAATGACCTCAAACAGAGTGAACGTACTGAATGTTGTACTATGAGGAATCTCATCTACTTTCCTTCGTCCCACCCCCCCTATCCCTTTCCAAAACATTACCGACACAGAGGGAAGGGAGGTTCTGACAGCAATCACTTGGAGATCAGAGACAATATTTATAAACTTATGATATATGTTGCTACGTGCAAATATAGCCACACCTCCACTAGCCCAATCAAAGAGTGGCTTGTCGGTAGGATATACATCGTACCCACGAATCATCGGGTTGTCAGTTGGGCGGAAGTGGGTTTCCTGCAAACACAAGATGGGAGGATGCAGGGAAGAAATTAGTAGTTTAATTTCCTCTACACGAGCATAGAAACCCCTACAATTCCATTGTAGTAGAGACATTATGTATATTATACTGATGAATAGTTACGAGATAAAAAAAGTAGTTAATAATAATAAGAATAAAAAGTAACATTAAAAACAAATAACTAAATAGTAAGCAGTAACATTATGCAAAATATAGATCAGAATATTGTAAGTTTAAATAATATAGGCAAAACCTCTACATGATAAATTATTGATATGGGATAACCTTAAATAACTCTCTGAGTTTAGTTTTCCTTTTATGATAAAAGTTGAATTCGACAAATCTAATAATAATAATAATAATAATAATAATAATAATAATAATAATAATAATAATAATAATAAATAATGTAAGTAGTATTAGCAATAGTCATAATAATACAATTATATACCTACATACTCATTATTGTTAAAATAAAATTGGTCGACTATATGTATTTCATGTTTTAATATACTATTAATATATTATTAATACATATTTCTAGGTCTTAATAACAAATAAAAGTGATAAAACAATATATAAAGATAAATGGCAAATTAAGATTAAACGGATCCACCATGACTGCCCACGGTTTAAAGTCCAACGAGTACTGACCTAAATTGTAGGTCGCAGCACCTGAGAGGAAAACACTTCACCAACGTTTTAACGTTTACTGAATTAATGTTCCAGTTTATTATCTATCTGTGCTATCTGTGATATGAGTTCAAAATGGAGACTTGTGATATTTCTCTCGTGAAGCAGGAAATTGTTGAACTTATCAAGACAGAGCCTCAGAATGAAAATGAGTTTGATAACTGTGGACAATCAGGAATAAAAACTGAGGTGAGGCTTATAGGGGAGTGAAAGTAAATTGGAGATAGGGCTAGTATATGTAGATTTTATTAATATATTTTTTTTTTGCTATAATAAATAAAACAGTGCGCTATTAGATTCGTTTATAGTTTAGTTTCCTACACACAATTTAAACTGTTCTTGAATATTTGACATAATCCATAAACAATTCATAATAGTATTTTGTCGGTACGCAACCTAAGAACCACACATTTTAGGCGTATTTGTCTCTATAAACCCCCAAAATCACAAAAAATGTATACTATCAATACAGCTTAAAAAAATGCGGTGAATCCCGTTATACTAAATTCAAAACTATTACGAAACATTACTTCAGTGAAAAATTAAAAATCAAACTCACCCAAATGATGAAGAAACAATTAATATTATTGATAAATCTGTCGAATACCACTAACGAAGCCTTACTTGAATATAGTAGAGCCGATTATTGCTCAATAGTCTTCTGCATCAACCACAATCTCCTTTTTACAACAGATTGAATTTTTAAAATGGTTATCTTTTCTGATTCGACCTTAAACACTCCTTCAGATTAACTAACGATTTTACATCCAACAAACTCACAAAAGGCTCCATGAAACCTGAATTAAAACATAATAAGAATTAGAACGAGAACAGATACACCCTGTAACTCACTCATCTGAAAGTCAAATATTAAAATAAAATAATATATATTAAACTCTAAATAATGTGCAAATATAAAGTTAAGGCTACTTTCCAACCTATCTTAATGTAACCTTCCACAAACCTTGCTACCGGCTCATTTCCTAATAAATTAGTTTCTCAATTAATATTCGGAAAATAAACAATTTCATTTAAATAGTATAAGATAACGTCATATCGTACGGGATCATGGAACAACCATGTGGTTTTAGTATGTTTATGTTTCGAACTAGATATTATTGTATTTTTAATAGATTTGACAGAATAATTTCAAATGACTATAATAGCTGAATTGTACTTTTGAATTTGCAATTCCCTTGTGTGTATAGGTATCTTTAATTACAACTTAAATTACATACGCATCATTCCCTATTGTTTAAAAAGTAGAATAAATGTGAACAGCATCTTTAACACAAAATATATAAAATCTTTTGCTTTTTTTTTTATTGCAATTTTAACTATCACAAACTTAAGAAGTACACAAGTTGAACAATACCAATAATTAATGAATTAGGGACGAATGAGGTTTATTTTGATGAAGTGTACCGTCATTTGATCTTGTCAAGGCGGAAACCATTTAGGAAATAACCAATCCCAGTACATCCGAGTGTGATTTAAACCACAATACCCCTTGTGAACTGTAGTGTAGTGGATTTCGAGATTGACACCTTGGACCATGCGGTCACCGAAGCAGGTTCCTATTTCGTTGGGGAGTTATTATTTTTATGTATTAATCGCAACAACATAAAGAAAATTATTACATTGATTCAATGTATTAGTATGTAAATGTAAATTTAACAATAAATGTAATATTTTGAATTAAATAAAATAGAATCAATATCACAAATCAGATATAAAATGGGTAGAGCTACCAAAGTCAATTTAAAAAAAAGGCCATAAAAGGCCGATATGTTTAGAATTGTTCACAAAAATAATCCAACATAAGCCTATATACCAAAATGATATTGCATTTATTGTTTAAAAAAACTTTTTTTTAAATATAAAATCTTTAAAAGACCTGGATCTTCCGTTGATTAATTATTTAGCTTTTAGTTTCAATTTGTTTTATTTAATAGTGTGAACTAAAAAATATAAGTGAGTTAAATAAACTACGTGTAAAGAATTCCATTGAGCACTGGATGATTCCTGTACAACTTAGCTCAGTGGAAGATCATTTTCGCGCTAAGCCTAAGGTTCTCAGTTCGATCCACATGTTTAGTGATTATTTTTAACTATGCACTATTGAACTATTTTGAAATAGATGTTAATGAAGTGTGTATCCGTATACCATGAGCGTTTCTAACTTAACATAAAGTATAATACTGTAGTTCTTCTCTAGCATTGTTTGCTCCATGTAAGGAGAGCCTACTCCTGCAACTCTTTCAGTAAGGATGAGTTTGTGGAGAGAAAGTTTCAACAAGCTATCATATGATCTGAGTTTACATTTACAGTTAACTACAGGATTCTTATAGAGAGAGATTCTTATTGACCATTGTAGAGCAATTGATGTTCTGCTGATTGTTTTATTTCCATGGCTCATCTTTTTAAGAAGCCAATGGCTTTGTAAAGGAAATATTAAGATGCACTCATATTTTAATAGGCAGAAACTCATATGACAGCTATAAAGTTTAGTAGATCTGCTTTCACATATTTATATATTAATTCACGTGATCTACCGCTGTCACTTTTATAAGATATCTTTGATAATTATTACAAAACACTTACTAAAAATATAGAAATACCATAATTAAAAAAATATTTAGCTATTGAATTTGATTGAAGATTGCTATTTCTATAACAACAAATATAAATGTGTAAATATAAATTACGTATTTGCCACTATATTAAATAAAGCTAGGTCACAAATATTAAGCATAAGAACGCTGTTTTTTAAGAAGTTCCCCAAGGAATCACATGATTTTTTCATTTTAAATATTAACTTGACTTAAACAAAAATTCTAGAATTTTGACTCAGAGTTTTGAAACTTTTTTTTGTTTGCAGAACATGTTAACTATAAACGCATCTTCAAACATATTTGTGTATTGGTATATCCTTTGCATTATTAACATATTTAATTTGTATTAGTAAATGTATTTTGTTTTTTAATTCTATAAGGATTCCAATTTGGTGGGAGATTTTAAAGATACCATAAATTACGAAACACACAATTTTCAAACTACAGACGTGAAAATGAAATCTCCGTGGGATGGCTTTCTTCCAATCAAGGAACAAATTAAGGTAGATACTATCTATATCCATTAAATTCTTAGTATTTAATTTATCGCTATATTATTGTCCTTTAAAACTGGACTAAAGAATTAAATAATAATTAATAATAGTTGTAAAACTTTTGAAAATATTTAAATACACAACGGAATTTAAATATTTTTACTAAAAATATATAGTATTGTATTGTAAAACTTATATTTCATTTAATAAATTCTTCAAAAAAAGTCTAGGATATTTAAATAAAATATTTTGAAGGGATTTTTTTTTTACAAATCTCAAAATACATTATAGTTAATTTTTTACAAACCGTCATTAATATTTAATCCATTCAAATTGAAAAAAAATATTATAGTGTTTTAGTTTTTTAAAGAAGAATTAAGGAATATTTAGGTAAGTTCATCAGATTTCTGAAATCATTATATATTTCTCAAAAATATCTAAAACCTTTGACCTATAACTGTAAAATTAACTTTATTCTCCTAGTTAAAATATAATAAAATCAGGTATTTTAACAAAATTGCTAAATAGTTATTTCAATACTTCTTTGCAAATAAAGCAGTCTCTTAACTTGAGACAATCAAGCATTCTAAGCAATAGAAAAAACCGTCAGATACCAATGTACAAAATATAAAGAGAGAAAAGAAAATTAATGGTTTGCCATGTGGGAGTTTCTTGTTTATTTTATGATAACACTTCCCCTCTTCCACTGACGCTTATAAACAGCCACTCTACTCTTTTCTTCTAGATCAAATAGGCAGTATCTTATTGTTTTTCATTTTAGATAAACATACATTTCTACATAGTCTTTAAACTAAATAATGGTAAAATGATTCCTATCGACTAATTGTGTGTCTTTATGGACTGGTTGAATACAATGTTGAGTCATGTGGTTTACAGATAGGACTGTAGGGTAAGGTAAAAACCCATGGGAAGTCGTATCTTGGCCTTGGGGTGTAAACTCAACAGAATCACTTCGACCTATAAGGTGGTAACATTTAATGTGATTTAACATTTGAAAACTTGTAGTCTTCATCATTATGCGGGTACAAAATTTTATTAGAGTAATGGTTATGCTGCAATGTTCTCCTCCAAACAGTTAGTTCTAATTATTTAGGAGCCCCAAATACCAAACTACTTTACTTAACTATGTATAATACAGATCGGTTTACCTTTCAGAAACTTGTGATATATACACAAACACACACACACACACCTTGAATGTACTATTTACTTCATATTGACATCATCACTTTACATAATATGTATGCAACCCATTTTGTTTGACTTTAATGAGAAGTGTTTATTTGTGCTGTATCCATAGGATGAGTCCGACACCTCAAATTCTATTGATGAAATTGTGAAGACTGAAATTAAGCTATATGATTCCTCTTTCGGAATTATGAACTCTAACAAAGACCACTTCACCTTGTTGGACAAACCTGAGGTATTCAGTTATAATTTTAACTTTATTTTTTAGTACTGCGTCTTAATAATCGTTCAGGTTATACACTTACTAATTACGCGAGTAGCTTTTAGTCTTATAAAGGTTATATTTAAAGGAACCATACCCGCATTGGCATCGTAAACCATTTTGGAAAATTTAAAACATACAATAGTATTACTACTTCTTGTTTCACACATGCTTATTTTGTAGTTCTGTCTTAGTATATTATTGAAATCACAAATAAGTATATGATCCTGATTAAATATTTATATTTTAAGAAACCCATTTTATTAGAAATTCATTTTCATTTTTAAGTTATAAAATGGTCATGTACCTGTTATTACAAGATAAAAAGTTCCACACACCCACACACACAAATTGTAATTAATGAACGTGCTTAATTGTCTGTTTAAACATTTGCTGTGGTATCACTCTGGAGCATTGGTAGTCTAAACCAAATGTCAAACAGTTCTAGGTAGTGTTCATGTCTAATTTGTCAACCAGTTTAAATGTGAAGACCCGTCTTTGGGGCGTAATTAGTTAACGCGCTACTTTCATGTTCAACTAAACTTACGAGGACGTGGTATTCGAGGTTATAAATTCGGACGGGTAAACTGAGTGTGATTTTACCTCAATGGTTTTCCACTTTCCCTCGATACAAATCTGGGTTTACTTCCGCTACATTTAACCTTCCCGATTCTTAACCGATTAGCGTAATTAAGCGTATAGCGCGAAAGAGTATTAATACGTGGTGCTATAATTTAATTTGATATATATTTTGAAAATATTTGAATCATATCTGTATTATTTGCTCCAATCGTTCTTGCAGATTAAACTGGAACAAGGTCAAGCTACATTGTCAAGTAAAATATTACAGTCAAACATAATTGCACAAACAAGCTCTGATTTTAATTCGAATATTGAATGTGTTAATGAGATTCATGATTTATCTTTTAATGCTCTACACAAGAAATCAGAGTGCAGCAACCCTTTACTAAAACTATCATGTTGCGAATCAAAGGAAAAATTAGCATCAGAATATAAAACATCTTTTTTAAATTCCGATCAAACAAAATATGTTAAGGAACATCAAGGTGCGTTTAGTGAAGGTTTATATAAAATACAAGCTAGTTCAGATAATCAGTTAACATGTGAAGAATTTAAAGATACTATAGAAATCATATCAAGTAAACCTCCTAAACTTGGAGGATTTTGTGTATCAACTGAAGCAACTGAGACCAAATTTAATTTTGAAAAATTTGCTAAGAAAGGAAGAAATGGTATTGCTGATGGAAAGAGATGGATAAGTAAAACTAAAAATTGTACTAAGTGTGCTGTGAAAGGAGGAATATGTTTATCTCATAGAGGGGGAAGGAAATATACAACTGAAAATTGTATCAAGTATGCTGAGGTAAAAGGACATTGTAATGAACATGGCGGAGGAAGGAAATGTAAAACTGAAAATTGTATTAAGATGTTTCAGGCAGTGGGACATTGTATTGCACATGGAGGAGGAAGTAAATGTAAAACTGAAAAGTGTACTATGACTGCTCTTGTAGGAGGCAATTGTATGGTACTTGGAGGAGGAAGAAAATGTAAAACTGTTAATTGTACTAAAAGTGCAAGGGTAGCAGGACAATGTAGTGCGCATGGTGGCAGAAGCAAATGTAAAGTTGAAAATTGTACTAAGTCTTCTCAGGTAGGAGGACATTGTATTGCACATGGAGGAGGTAGGAAATGTAAAAATGGAAATTGTACCAAGAAAGCTGGGGTAAGAGGATATTGTAGTGCGCATGGTGGTAGAAGGAAATGTAAAACTGAAAATTGTACTAAGTGTGCTCAGGTAGGAGGACATTGTATTGCACATGGAGGAGGTAGGAAATGTAAAACTGAAAATTGTACTAAGTGTGCTCAGGTAGGAGAACATTGTATTGTACATGGCGGAGGTAGAAAATGTAAAACTGAAAATTGTACCAAGAATTCTGGGGTAAGAGGACATTGTAGAGCACATGATGGCGGATGGAAATGTAAAACTAAAAAGTGTACTAGGACTGCTCTTGTGGGAGGCAATTGTACGGTACATGGAGGAAGAAGAAAATGTAAAACTGTTAATTGTACTAAAAGTGCTAGGGTAGCAGGAAAATGTAGTGCGCATGGTGGTAGAAGTCTATGTAAATTTGAAAAATGTACTAATACTGCTCTTGTAGGAGGCAATTGTACGGTACATGGAGGTGGAAGAAAATGTAAAACTGTTAATTGTACTAAAAGTGCTAGGGTAGCAGGATATTGTAGTGCACATGATGGCGGAAGGAAATGTAAAACTGAAAAATGTACCAAGACTGCTCTTGTAGGAGGCAATTGTATGGTACATGGAGGAGGAAGAAAATGTAAAACTGTTAATTGCACTAAAAGTGCTAGGGTAGCAGGACATTGTAGTGCGCATGGTGGTAGAAGGATATGTAAATTTGAAAATTGTACTAATTGTGCTCAGGTAGGAGGACATTGTATTGCACATGGAGGAGAATAAATATGTTGAACTGTTAACTTTACTAAGACTGCTCTTGTAGGAGCATATTTTATTGCCCTAGGTGGAGGTAGTATATATGAATTCTGAGATTTTACTAATCTGGTTGTGATTGGAGGTTATTGTATTGAACTTGTGGACCCTCAATCAAAGTTTTCTATTAAACTTGATGGTAAAGGAGGAAATTGTTTTGAACATTTATGAGATAATTATGTGAGAAACTTAAAATTGTATTAAAAAGGTTCAGGTAAAAGGATATTGTAAAGTACATGGAGAGGGAAGGAAATCGAAAACTGAAAGTTTTATGGAGAGGGCTCTGATAGAAATTTTTTTTATTGCATATATAGTGGGAAGAATATGTAAAATTGAAATTTGTACTAATTTTACCAATGAATTAAGGTCATTTCTTTAAACTGCAAGCAGTAAGGAAATACAATACAAAAAATATACTGTCAACAAAGTTAACAAGGAGTATGTTGCAAATTTCATGAAGAAGTAAAAAAATTAATTTATTGTTTTCGAAATTTTCCACTCAATAAAAAATAAAAAAATTTGAGTATGATCCAACTGTGAAATCTAGTTTTTACAGTACTTTTCCTGATAATTATTTGTATTATAAACTTATTTTAATTGAAGAACCAGAACAAGTAGTTTTTAATCAAGTTGAAATTTAATCAGAATGTGTAGAGAGGAGGGGAACCAAATGAATTAAAACCAACTTTTTCTACACACAACTTTAATACAACCTTCAATCACACATAAGTAATATGGCTTAAACCATAGAACCACTGGGCCAAATGTAGTGTTGTTTTAATCTTCATAATAAAAAAAAGATATACTACTGCACTTGAGGCTGGAACTATGTACGATAAAAAATAATATTGTTCTTAATATTTCAGTACATTTTAGAACAACACATTCGGAAAATACAATTGTCTTTAATTTACCACTGCGTCTTACTACCGTTTTACTATTCACAAATGAGAGCTCGGGATGAGTAAGATTGAATTTATAACAAGTGAAGCCTAATTTTGCATATAGGGTGTGAGTAAATTTAACTTTTAATGAAAAGCAACCCTTGGTACACCTAAACTGGTTTTAAAACCATGATCGTATTGTAAATAAAGTGCAATCTATATGGATATAACACCTTAAACTATTCAGATGCTGAACTCGATTTACATGAAATCGTTAAAGTAGATGTTGACGGAAAATTGATTGAAATGCTTTTCAAAAATTAGAATTTCTATGATAATTCATTTAACCTTTTTGTGAATATTTTTGGAGAAATCCACACTATACAGGGAATGGATTTCACTTATAATAATAGATTAATTTTCTCTCTGATCGTTTTTTTTACATCTCATCTCTATGTTTTATGTTTCTTTAGTAATTATGTAATTTTGAAAAATAAAAATGTATATTAACACACATTATTTTTCATGACTACCATTGGTTTGTGTAGTAGTATTATTGTTTCAGTATTATTCGTTAATAATATTTATAAAAACAGGTAATCGAATTTATAGTAATATACATGTGGCCTTTTTTTAGAGAAGCCATTTTGTAAACTAGTATTTTGAATGAATGAGCTTCCACAGTGCTCGTACTAATGACTATATTGATCTCTTTTTTTCTGAATTATACAGAGTGAGGTAAGCATAGTTTGGGCTATACAGTCTTAAAGGCTGTGTTTATAATAAAAATATATAATTTCTTAGCGAGTGAAAATAAACTTTATACAAGCTTGCCATAATAGTTTCACGAAAAATATGTTTTTGGTTTAAGTAATAGAAGGCAATGTTTTTAAAATGGCATGCGGTTGGGCGCGAGGCGGTCAGCGCCTGATATTGGAAACCAAACCTTCCACCTCTTCACCTCTTATCTTCAAATGGCATGCAGTCAGGCGCGCGACGGTCAGCGCCTGACATAGTGAAACCAAACCTTCCCTCCCCTTAACCTGTTGTCCTCCTCCTGCTATAGCTAGCTAGCTAGCATTTCTTATTCTTCTTTTGAAGGCGCACTCCCTTACGCGCCCTAAGGTTGAAAGCTTGTGAAATGTGTATAGCGTGAACCAGCAGTAATTGTTGTCAGTCATCCTGCGTGCTCCTGCATCTTGAGGAAGTGTGTGGCGTGTGTGTTTATAATAATATTATGTAGGGTTATTTTAGGATAATGTTTATTTGATTTATATGTTTTAATATTTTTTGTAACTAGGCTTAGTATAAATAGTTCAATTCAGGCACTTAAGACAACGAATATTGCAAGATTAACTCTTGATCAAAAAAGATAATTGAAATCATTAGGTAGGCCATGTCCTGAATTTTGTATGGAACAAAGTGAAAAAAAGAAAAATGAAAATCGAGTTTTTAAAAGACAGCTCAAGTCCAAAGATGCATACCAAAAAAATGGCTGGATTTGCGGCTGTGATGTGGACAAATCTTTGTACTGTTTACCGTGTATTTTGTTTTCTCCCAGAAAGAGGGGTGAATGCTTGTGGATAGTAAAGGGCGTCAATGATATAAAACATTTAACAGGAAAAATAAAAAACACGAAGTATCTGAGAATATCATGAATAGTGTTGTTGATCTTTCTTTGCTAGGAAAAGTAAACATATCGTCTAGTCTAGACTCACAATACAGAGAAAACGTCCAAAAAAATACTCACGTTGACAAAATAGGTACATATTAAAAAGGTTGATTTCGTGTGTTAAATTCTGTGCTGTTTTTGAATTATATCTCAGAGGTCACGAAGAATTAGCATAATATACAAATCCTAGTGTCTTAAAAAGTCTAATTAATTATACTGCTGAGCCGGATTCTGCAATGAAAGACCATTTAGAATCAGCCACTGTATTCAAAGGAACATCGAAAATAATACAAAATGACATACTGGACTGCATGCTTAATGTCTGTAGGGAGGAAATAGAAAAACAGATTCGTGATTCTGAATTTGTAGCCATCGAATGTGATGAGACAACTGATGTAACAAACCACTGTCATATGGTATTAGTTCTTAGGTATGTGTTTGAGGGGTTGTCTTGTGAATGGTTTTGGGGGTTTCTTATTCCTGAAGGAAGATGTGCAGGCACCTTAGCAAAATGCATAATGGACCACATCAAACCTCTTCTAGACACTTCAAAATGAAGATTAATAGCACATACGTATGATGGTGCTAATGTTATGAGTGGCTCTGTTGGGGGTGTACAGGCCAAGATTAGAGAAACATACCCATTTGCCTATTTTGTACATTGTTATGCTCATCAGCTAAATTTGATATTGGAAAAAGCAACCAGTGCAAACAGCAAAGTTCGAGTTTTTTTCCCTCAAACCTTTCTGCCATTCCCACATTTTTTTCGCACTCGTCTCTACGATCTGACGTTTTGGAGCAAGTAGTACAAGTCAGACTACCCAGAGTTGCTACAACAAGATCGAACTGTTAACGTTGTGTACGAAAATAGAGATATGTTGGAGGAATGCTTCGACGTTCTTGAGGAAAAGTGCACAAACAAACTTACTGTTAACGAGGCGAGTAGCCATAGAAGAGCTTTTCAGGACCCAAATTTCATGTTCTGGCTAACTCTTTTCCACAAAATTTTACCTCATGTGGATATATTGTACCAACAACTACAAACTATGAACAGGGACAGTGTAATGTGACAAAATGACATTTGCATTTTTGAAAATGAGATGCAGAAAGAAAGGGGCAAGTGAATGAAATAGAGAAGCAAATAAATGAAGAGTTCCTTGAACAACCAAGAAAGAGGAAAAGTAATGTTCAATGTAGCACCAGAGTGGGGGATGCTAAAAAAGTGTGTGATGTCATTACAACTAATGTAAAAGACAGATTCGCATTTACTGGTCATTTGGAGGCCGCTTCTTTGTTATGTAATGAGTCATTTCCACAATTTTCTACTTGCTTTCCGGAAGAAAAACTCACGAGAGTAATCCAACACTACCCTTTCTTAGAAAAAGAAAAACTCCGTTCTGAATTGGGACATTAATACAGACGACAGGACTTTGACATTAAAGGAGCTATACAACTATTGAACTTCATGGAGAATAATAACATTATTTCAGTTTTCAGTGAGGTGATGAAGCTTCTAAAAATTATCATAACAACCCCAATGACGTCTGCTAAATCTGAACGTTGCTTTTCAACATTGAAAAGAATAAAGACTTTCCTAAGTAATACAACAACAAATGACAGACTTAATGCTCTAGCGATGGTAGCCATCAACAAGGAACTTATCACACAAATGAAGGACTTTGACGACAGAGTTATGGAAAAGTTCATTAACTTAAAAGAGAGGTGTATGGACTTCTTATATAAATAATTTATTTGTTTATTGCGTTCTAAGTCATTTCTCGCAAGTGTAAATAATGTAAATATTGTGTATCCTACATATTAATGTTGTGATCTTGTGAGGACATTGAACATACATACCTATATATTTATGCACATTACACAGCTGCAGAGTTTCTACAACACATCCACGATCTTTGGGGTGAGTTTATTTTTTTTATCTTTGCATGTTGTTTGTGATATTAACTTTTGAGTTTAACTAAATGAATATTTAGCAAAACATATTCCGAAATGTATGTCTTCTTTTAAATATACTATTTAGAAACAATTTATGAACTAAACAGGCTGCGCCCTCCAGCTTCTAAAGTGACGAGCCGCCACTGACAATTCCTTCAACTGAGGTGTAGAGTCATTTTTACAGCAGTCCAGACAAACGTTATAAAAACGTATACTTAAGAACAAAATGGTACATCCCTACGACGCTTGGAAGAGTGTAACATAAAGTAGTTGGCCAAGTGTTTTAGTAATGCACAACTAACACACTAATTTACCTGATGATGATGATGATGATGATGATGATAGTTAAGTCAAATTAAGAATATTATACGTACACTTTCTGAACCAAATTTATATCAGCACACGAGAATTTCAATGAGCGAGAAGGAAAAGATCTACATAGTTTGCTGAGAAAGATATTTTCCCAATACCTTCCAGGGTATTTTACAAGTCACAATCTACTGTGAACCAATGGCTTTACTTCTCCTCTAAAGAAAGTTGTGCTACAGATTATTATCACTCAAGTAAAGCCCTTCAATCCCAGCTGGGTTTGAATACATGAACATCGGACCCTGAGTCGACAACTTTACCCTAAGTCTACTGGGGTTGACTGTATTGTTGGGGCTATTTTAACATATTCTTTCCCACCTTACCCTCGCATAGATGCGGACTCATTCTTTGTAAATTCTGCGTCTTTAATACCTACAAACTGGCGTAATTAAATGCGTTTTCTTGGATGGGTATTAAGATTATTAACTTTTGATAGATAATATCAATATTTCTATAAAATAATAGTAGTAATAACAGAAAAATGTTATCAATTTTGACATCAAAATAATATTGTTTGTATTGTATAAAAGTATCTTCATGCTATAATATTAAAAATTACTATATCATCTCTAATTATATGTATGAGTTATAAGGGAGAGGGGAGAAGGGTAAAAGGCACACAACACACAATTTCCACGCATAAAACCCTTTAATTTATTAAACCTCACGAGAACCACAAGAAACAATTTATTTTTAAAATTATAATTTAAATATGTCAGATGTATTTTATCCATTAGCTAAAGTGTATTAGAAAGTTATCAAGATTGTCTAACAGATGGCAGGACTAGTTCAGTTTACTTTCCTTGTACTCCTTTATTAATTGAATATTTCGAAACTTTAGCAATTATCTTTATTTCCCGTTTGGATACAAATACTAATTGTTTGCTTCAAACTTTTACTTATAGAAACCATGATTTGTTTTCAATTGCATATTTGTCCTAGTGATACTGAATATAATTTTATGATCCCTCTGATAACATGATTACAAGTTCCTGTTTCTGAGGGAAATGCTCAACAAGAACCTAAAATACATTATCATAATTAAATGATAGTTTTCTTTAGTGATTTTGTTAATATACCTTGCAGGAAAAAACTATATTTTAATATAAGCTTTGTTTATTTATTGTTACTAGACAAGAACAAAAACGACAGAAGATACGAAGAAATATCATATTTTCGTACACAATCATCATCAACTGTTTCCAGCTTGTGGCGGGGTCAGTTTTTAGTAAAATGCCTTAATTTTCTTTCATCCTTCCATCAATTTCTCTCCTTTAATTGCTACCATTCTTCTTCTTTAGCTTGAACATTTTCCGCTATCTGTTCCTCCCACCTCTTTCTCAGCCTCTTTTCCGGTCTATTTCCTAAATACATCATTTGCATACTTATCTTTGTCATCCTCTGCTTTTCCATCATCATCACATGCACATACCATCTAAGTCTTGCTTCCTCTACTATCTCAAGTACTACCTGTGTTTCCTTGTGACATCTAACAAGTGTATCACAAACTTCATTCATATGGCCTTCCCATACCTAATCACTCATTTTAGTATAAAAAATACCAAGACAACATATTAATCGGATACATCTCCTCACTTATTTCAAATATTTAATGATAAAATTCTTTTCTACCTAAACTAGATATGATTAAAATACATCTACCACGAACAAACCTGTATTGTTGACAATGTTACCTCCAGTCTGTTCTGCTACCTGTAAACATAGGACGTTGCTTACCCCTGCAAGTTCTTCTATCTTGCATACAACAATGCGAACGGCAGGAAACGGAATCAGGAGTTCCTACTCCTGGGATACGGGGAGTCAGCTCCTCATGGGGAAAGGAAGTGTGTGTATTGGTAAAGGAGGTGGGGATGGTGTAAGAATAAGAATAATAAAAATATAGGGTTAATAAATAAAACAATCCCTAGACAGTGGCACGGCGACAAATTGTCGTTATTTAAAGGGTAAGATTTGATCATTGGCTGATGAGAGTCTCAAAAATGTATTTTCAAAATTATTTTACTATGAATTAAATTTTGTACAAAAAAAAAAGAGCTATTAAAGTTTTAACTCTTTAATTTTCATTATTGTTTACACATATGTGCTTGATTTTTAATTTGTGATCTGCTTATTTATGTGACATATGTATTTAATGTGTACTTCGTAAACACCAAAATTACATCAAAACACGATTTGCAAACGAATTAACCTAGGACAGCATGACTTCTTCTACACCTTAATTCTTATAGGAAAATAGTTTTTAAAAATACAAACATATTTTTTCTAATGACAGTAAAATTTTAACTATTTTGGTGTTATTTATAGGTATTGATACTATCTATCAGAAGTGATATCTGCAGATAACATGATTTGATGCCATTGGCGTAGGGAGAGTTTAATTTGGAGGAAGGGGGGGGGGGTGGATTTCATAGGTCCTAGTTTATGACATGGTGTTAACCCAAAGAAATACGAACATTATTTTACACTCAAGTGGTGGAACTTTATTTGTGTAAGAGTGATGGAAAGGGGGGGTGGAGGTCATTAAAAACTTTAAGGAAGTTTATATATTCCACCCAGTTAAAGTTAGAAATTTGGATGCTTCTAGAATCTACGTCATGTAATATATTGTGGTCTTCATTTGAAGAATTTTTGAAAATTTTATTATTTTACCAATTATTATTAATAGTGCTCATCCCATTCTTTTATTTTTATTTATAAAATTTTGATTCTTGTAGAGGGTATTTGGAGTAGTCCTCTTAGGCAAATTTTTGATGATAATAGTGAATGTCACGTTTCAGTCAATTTTAAATTGTGTGTTCATATCCTTCCATTAGCATATATATCTCACTGGAGAGAATTTCTACAACTTCCCTAACTAGGTCTAGTGATCTACACCATCTTACGATACTGGCACCCAATCTTCATCATATATCAATCATTCGATAGATCATCTTATATTCTTCTTGCTTCTATTTAACTGTACAAAACTTTTTTTTTTTTAAGGCTTGATCTGTAGCAATAACCTTAAGAGCCATGAATATTTTCTATAAGGCTAACTAAGAATACATTTGAATTCGTAAGGGTGACTGTTGATCAGTGACAAAGAACATGGTACTGTTCTCTTAGAGGGGACCTTGAAGAAATGAAAACCCGGTGTGAATATGACAGTTGAGATATTCAAAGCAATAAGTCTTACTATTAATCAGAACCAACATGAATGGATTTGAAGAACTTTTATTCAAATTATTTTTAAACTAGCGAGTAGGTTGATAGTCTAAGAATTTATAATTATTCGTTAATTTTCATTCGATAGAGCCCATCACTACTCTTATATTTTGATATTATGTTGGCAATTTTAAGTTTAGAAGGCATTTCACCCGTAAGTAACGATTTGTAGATAATACTAATTACTAACTAATGTTCTACTAAATAATGTTCTAAAAGTTTTAACCCTCGGTGTATTCAACCATATTCATCTATTGACACCTTAGTCCTATGATTTAATATAATGTTACCCGCTGCGGTAGCCGCGTGGTCTAACGCGCTACTCTCATGTTAGACTATACTGCCAACGACGGGGATGTAGAGGTTCGAATCTTAGTTGGGTGTGCTAATCCCTAACAACTATTAACGTAGTTAGTATACAAACTTATAACCCGAACCTGTATTAAAACACGGTGATAGAAAAATATGTTATTTATCTCTAATTATTCACATGTTGGTAGTGGAAATAGCGATATAACGTTGTTAATTAAAAGGTGGGTGGTGTGGTACTAGTGATATTGTCATGAACATTATGGCACTATAATCGAGCTTCAAAGTCGCTTTCACCATTTAATAGAATGTATTATAAGCGATCTGTTAAGGCAATCTATATGACTCTAAACTAATTTTGTTCAAACTCAGACATATCTGCTATAATTTCATAAATTGTTTAGTTTCCTACACACAAGTTAAACTGTTCTTGAATATTTGACATAAACCATAAACAAATCATAATAGTATTTTGAGGGGACACAACCTAAGAACTATACATTCTAGGTGTATTTCTCTCTCTTTAAACCCCAAAAATCACAAAAATGTATTTCCTCGAAAATTAGGTGCCTCTGAAAACTATTTTAAGTGGTCTTCACTCAGCAATATTTTGAAAAATTGGATTTTCCTAAAAGCTACTTAAAATGGTTGTCTTCTTGATTTTTTTTTAATTATATGCTTCTAGAAGCTATTTAAAGTTGTCTTTCACCAACAAATTTTTGAAAATTGAATGCTTTCAGAAACTATTTGGAGTGGTTTTCACGTGAAAATTCTTCAATATGACATGCATCTGGAAATTAATAAGAAGTGCCCTTAGTAATCTTTGAAATTTGGATGGTCCTAGAAACAATTTAGAGTGCTCCTTGCCTGATTTTTCCCAACAGTTAGATATCTCTAGATTCTAGAAGATAATTGAAGTGATCTTCTCCGTTCAATTTTTGGAAATTGAATGCATCTATAAGTAAGTTTTGATTATTATTCAAGGGCCTCTTTCAGCTTCATATTCAATATCAGAGGATTTTAAAAATATCTGAGGGAGAGAAAGTGTATTCCAAGGGAGGCACATTTTTCCCAAGGGGGCAATGCCCCATGCTCCCCCGGTTCCACCGCCCCTGACTAGGACCCCGGTTACTATTTAACAATGTTACTTTCCTCCCAAGCTACAATATAGTGTCTCCCCCCCACCCACCGCGGACTGCCATCATGTCCCCGACTACTACTAGGTCAAATACGTATATAATATTTATACTTTTCAAGTAACTCTAGGCAATGTAAAGTATTTTCTAGAAAACTATAGCCTAGCTATATTTCTAGAACCATTAACACTATTATCATTT
>JBCFYV010002394.1:0-69604 GCA_039000515.1 Timema cristinae
TGAAGATAAGGTTTTAAGTTTGATGGTTGTTAAAATCAACGATTGCCATTGAAAACAATTATATGGATACTTCATTGGAGCATTATGGATAAAGATTCATTTGGTAAGATACATAATTATCTTAATATAGGGCCTATAGGCTAACCTATTTACTACTGTTTTTCTAATTTAAGTGTGGGGTCTTTGCCCCTATTAAAGGAAGCTACACTTTGTTGTGGGCTTTGCTAGTAATTTTGTGAAAAGTAGACCTTGCTCCCTCCAACTTCTTTTTAAGTTAAGGAATTTTAACCTAACTGAATTTGAAATTTCTCCTTGGATTTTAATTTGATATCTTTACTTAGTGATCAAATTAGACAAACCAAATTGTACGATATTCAATACAATGGTACACATTATATTCATCGAGAATAATTAGTTTGTTTTTTACATGGTTTGCAACATAAGTCTCACAAAATATGCCAAAATTCAAATAAACATGTCCGAGGTGCTTGATAGATTGCTTGAAATCTTGAATCACTTGAGCTGAGCTATTAAACAAAAATATTTTCTGAGCTTTCCCATAAATGTTACCTCTATATGTTTCAGTGAGCTTCAAAGCCCCGCTGGCAGTGTCACGAAGTACAAAGGAAACGTAGAGACTGACCTATCACAAGCAACGCTCCCATCGTTACTCTCAACAGGACTAACTAAAACAAAGGATGTACAAATCAAACAGTTGCTATCTGAAATCTCTTTTTATAGAAACCGATGTGAAAAGGATGACTATCTGGTGAGAGTGGTGAAAATTATTGTAAATAAAAGTGGAATAAATCCCCAAGGAGCATCCTGCTTGTCTGCTAGGAAAACAAACACACTGCCCAACTCGACTCTTATGAAAGTAAACCAGATACTCATGTCACACAGGTTTTCTAGGTACTCCAGAGACCTGGGTAGTTTATATGATCCTGTCGATTCAGAACAAGACGATCCCCTTACTCTCTTCAGGCTGTCTACAGAATATGTGTCAAGCGGGCATGTAAACCTTATTCCAGCAGAGAAGAGTCTTCTTAGAAATAAAGTTGAGAGAGAGATAACTACAAATGCTGCGGCTGGCCGTAGACAATCCATAAGAGGTGCGCCTCGTTGAGGAAAACTGTCCTGGTTTATTTTAAATACTGGTACCAATGTAGTTGCATGGGTTACTATTACAGGGTGTCCACTGTCCAGTGACCTGGAAAACAGGGTAAAGTCAGGGAATTTGCTTTGTCAGTGAAAAGTCATAGAGAAGTAGGAAATATATTTATTTTTTCAGTTAATACACACCACAAATCTCTTTTAAAACACAGTTGAGCATACTAATATTAATTCTCAAAGTCAACAGGTAACTTTGGTGTCTGTCCACCCCTTTATCACATATCTTAAGCCTAAGCTGTTAGCTGAAGCATGTTTATGCACATGCGTGATAATTTGATTATGTTATGGGAAGAACAAACTGATAAAGAATGTGTCTCACAACAATTTTAAATCGTACAGGTGTAAAACAATCTTTTAATGTCTCGGTATAATCTCACTGAAATCTAACTTAGATTGTACCAACCCATTGCTCATGGCCTTAACCAGATACCCTTTAACCCCTTCATAGAGCGACACTATTTCAGAGTGTGTATGCCATATGTATATAAAAATATTACATCAAGCTACAATCTTAATAAGTTATATTTATAATTTATATTGACTGGAAAATTTGTACAAATTTGCTCTGGAAACCCTGGAAAAGTCAAATTTTAAAATACTGTTTAGCTGGACACCCATTATAGCTATAGACAACCTCTATTAATTGACACCTATCAACTTCTTGAACCTACTCAAAATCTCAATGATAATTCTGTTTTTATTTGCTGTTTCATTTCAGGTCAGTCTCCCTTAACTGATTGGGTATGCGACCTATAAAATAACTTATATAAAAAAAAGTTAAAATATGGCTATTAAATATAGTTTAAAAACGGTTGTGCTTTCTGTCATATCTCATTGTCAAACTAGGATGAGCCACTAATAGTATTCAAGCGTTAAATGTGCATTAAAATAAAATAGTATGGCTTCAATCTAATTTTCATAAGAAGTTCATTATTTGACATCTAACAAAGCTACTAAGACTTAGATCTACTTTCACGTATTCATACGTCAAATCATATGATCTGTATCTGTTTCTTTTGATAGATATTATCAATAAATATAAAATAATAATAATAATAATAGTAAAATGGTATCAATGTTGACCGCTAATAAATATGTTTGTGTTTTCTAAAAGGTCCTTTATGAAAATTAGATTCAAAATACATACTCCTTCATATAAATTATAGATATCCTAGTAATTTTCAGGACAGTTGACCAGCAAAGCAAAGTAAGTTTTATTCCTACCCAAAAGCCCAAGGTTTGATCCTAGTATATACTGGAGATTGTTTTGTTATAAATGTCCCTATTGCACAGACAAAGTGGCACTGCAGTTCCTTACATCAACCCCCCTAACCCTGATATGCCAGGTTAAATAAGAGACTGGTAAACAGTGCATTAGGCAACTAAATTTGTTCCAGGATGCAGGCTAGTAGCGAGTGCTCCTCTGGTCCCAGAGAGTTTCCTTGAGCTGTCGTGTCCCAGGGCAGTCACCCTGGACCAAACATTCCTGCACTGCATGGTGAATGTCGAGGAGAACAAGAAGCTTGTGGAGGAACTGGTAGACCTCCGTCGTGTTGGCATGAGAGAAATCATTTCTGAGATTACGACCATGTTGGAGGCTCAAGTGAAGATCTCCAATGTCAATGGCAGGTGAGACCAAAGTAAAAACATTCCAAAATCTCAGCTATTTCTTTATATTTACTGTACATTCAATTTAGGGTGTGCACAGCTTCAAAAACTTCAACTTCCATTTTAAAGTAAAATTCAGGATTCAACAATTACAAAACTTAGCTAGCTAATTAAAGTATTTTAAAGTTAAAATACACATTTATGGGACTGAAATGTTCGAGGAGGATGAGAAATAGGATAGAAATGAAGATGTACAAGCAGGAGTTGGGCTACAGGTGGTACATGATATAGTAGAGGAAGCAAAGATGAGATGATATGGCATGTAATTAAGATGGAAAAAGAGAGAATACCAAGAAGAATGTTGTAGATGAAATATGTAGAGAAAAAACTCTAAAAGGAGACCTAGAAAGAAATGGGAGGAGCAGATAACCGCAATGGTGATGCAAGAGGAGAATAATTAAAGCAAATACACAGAGGAAGATGGAGATATTTTATTAAACTGAGCAGTTACACACGATGATCAATTCTGGTAATTTTTTGACATTAAGTACATATTATTAATGTCCCCAAAACAAAATTTAAAATTAGTACAAAATATATTAATCATACTTTCAATGTAACATTTTGTAAATTATATTTATTTTAGTACCTTAAACTTTATAGTTAAATCAACATATTTTTTCCCCCGAGGTTCACAAAACTTTTTTTTTAAATATCCAGACTTCGATTCGGCTTGAAATAATTCATATCATTCGATTCGACTTCGCATCAATTTGAAAAAGTGCATTTTCTCACTCTTACATACATTTGTTGTTATTTTTCTTGTTTCAGATTATTTCACCTCAATATTAAGAAAAGTTTGTACACAGAATCATCTAATATTGTCAGAGCCATCAAGTTGATCCATACACACCTCAAAACCCAGGCTGATAGATCAAGGAATGAAATATCCAGGAAGAAAGGCTTGCTAGAAGCTTATCAAAATCTGCGTGGAACCAAGTTTGACATAATTCTTCGAGATTACTGTGCTTTGCTGGATGAAATGAAGCGCCACGCTTGGGCCTTACAGAAGCTGAACCAATACAGCTGCCAGATGGTTTCAACCGGGTCACCTTGATATTACGGATCTGCCCCTGCGAGTACTTGGATAGTCTGAAACAGCTACTCAAGCTCTGAGATCTTGCTTGGGATCGAGATGGACAGATTTATGAGCTCACAATATCAGAGCTTCTTGAAAAAGGTTCTTTCTTTGCCTTGTATTGTGTGTCTGATGATGAGTGACTTGTGTTTACTCTTCTATACTTGTTGTGGATGTAGTTTGTGAAATAATGCACAGTTAGAGGGGGAGTAGCATGAGAAGAACCTAACTAAGAGGGTATTGTGCAGATAGTCATTGGAATGTCAAGGTCAGCAACTGGTTGTTGAATGAGGAGGGCATGAAGAGTAGATGAAGAAGAAATAGGAAAGTCATTTGTCTATAAGCTGTTTGAACACAAGTTTAGTGCAAGACAGCATCAAGTACAGCTTAATGCAAAAGTGTACTAAGTACATCTTAGAAATCATTAATACTCTAACTTCTCTTCTGGTCAGCACCAAGTGAACAGCTTTACTTTAAATGATATTGAATTGTATCAAAATTAATGTTTCTATTATTATTACAGTATATTCAAAAGCCAATTCTATAATTTGCAATGGTATGGGTTGATTTTTTTTAACTATCTAAAAGCAAGTTTAAAATATATTTTATTTTAGATATCTGTCTCTTATTTCATAAAAAAAATATATTCACACATAGGCTAGTTGTTTTTATGAACAGTAAATTAATTACTATTAGCATAAAAAAGTTTTAAAACCACATGTTTATTTTATCCAAGCTCAAGATTGACTGATAACCAGAATCTTTATTAAAAGCTTGTTCAAGATCGACTCGAAATTTTAAAAAAACTTGAGCTCGCAGAGCCCTACTTGCTATAAACATTGTTTAGTTGTTGAAAGAAAAGCAGTGATTTATAACTACAGTAACTCCTGACTAGCCTCCAGGTTAATCAGTATTGGAGAGTGCACAAATGGGGGTGTTCAAGTATTATGTATGTTCCTTAGGGGGGTGGGAGGGTTGGTCTATTTTTGCTGACAAGGTGGTAGGGGGTCAAAACAATGCTTATGTAAGACAAAGGGGACAGAATGGTGCAGTAACTCAGCCACCCCAAATGGACACATAATAATTAAAAGTGTTGAGCATCTGATTCAAGGAGTGTGGTCATTAGATAAAAAGTAGTTTAATAATTTTATTTAAGTATAAATTTAATTATTTTTGTGACATTTTTAATTTTATTTATTTATTGCAATGAATTTATTTTACACCTTTGTTTATTGTCAATTATTTTGCACCATTAAGTTAATTTAATTTAATGATTACCAGCAATTTTTAAATTGCAAAAATAAAGTTATTTCTTTGAACAAATGATCAAAAAAGTCAACGAATATAACATAAGCAAGAGGGAAGAGGGGGCTTATTTTTGCTTACAATGATGAGGAGGGTGTCCAAACAATCCAAAAATGTGCTTATATAACACTTGAATGCCCCTTATCATTAAAAAAAAACACATTATTTTCTCCTTTAATATATAGTTGACTCTTTTTCTTGTGGTGGTCCTCAATTTTAGCAGGACTGGAAGGGAAATTGCATGGTTAAGGTTTGAACATAAACCTGTTAAGCGCCATTAACAGAACCATGTGTACTGCTGAGCTACTTCTTTTATTTAAAAATACATAAACTACTGTAGACTGGAACTGTGCATGGATAATTCACAAACTGGATAGTCAGGTGTTAACGGTAGTAACAGTTTTGTCATTGGAAAGTCTTTTGTCTATTTATCAAAGTGTGTGCTTTTTTATTTTTTATTGTCAAACATAATTCATTCACAGTTTATTATTATAGTTTTGTTGTCAATTTTACAGTTTAGATGACTAATCAATAAATAGTACTGAAAATTTATTTTAAAACATAACTTAAAGCGTTTACTCTATTTGTATATGAAATTTCACACACACACTCACCTCTGAACATTTGGACTAAATGTCAAGCTCACTTATTCTTGTTTGCTTGTAGGTTTGCTATGTGAATGTGTTATTATTGATTGGTGTATTAGTCCTCATCCCTACTCAATTAGTGCGCTAACAATTTGGTATAACTCAAGACAGGTATTAAGATGCAAGGCATAACAAATCATAAACAGTGTAAACTTTTTTTCCCAAATAAGTTAAGTAAAGTCAAACCCCATGTCTTATTACTAGTTTGGGTTGTATACCTATCTACTAATTAAACTAATTAGTTAATAATAAGGAAGGTTGAATTTAGAGAAATTGTACCCACATTTGCATGGGGAAAATTGTGGAAAACCATTCAAAATAGACGCACTTAGTACACCTGTACCGGGATTTGAATCCCAATCTCCCTGTTTGTGACAGACCGGTCTATTCCAAGAGAGTTGTCTTAGACCATGCGGCCACCAAAGCATTAATCCACAAACATGTACAGGCAAAACGCAATGGCATGTGTGCATTAATGAAGCCAAGTAGAACCGTAGCGTAGTATGAGTCTTCTCAAACTCACCTTCTGTGCAACTCACTCTCTCTTGCGTCATTTCTTGTAAATACTATTTATTGTTTGTTTTAAAAGTAACATTATGTTCTATTTTTATAGAACTGCAATATTTTTTTGTCTGTGAAATTTTTGCAATCACTAAAGTCTGCTTTTGACCTTTGAATGTAGGTCCTAATATTTTATATTACTACAAGTAAATTAACACTAAACCCAAAACTAGGTCATGATTTTGTAGCCATGCCATATTTTGTTAATAATATATTATATAATATTGAACGTAGAAGTAGATAACTCTTTTTAGAAAAAACAATTTTCACCATGTTCCAGTCAACTTGGCTCTCCTCTGATAGAACATTCTATCTCGTGTAAATATCACAGTTGATTGAACCATTAAATTATATAATGCATACATAGATGATATTTTATCGATTGTTATCAATTTCCTTTCCCGGTTAAAAATGTGTGAAGCATATGAAGTCTAAGTGATTAAAACTTTACCACTCATACTGACACTAGTGCAGATTATATTTATTTTAGGAGGTTCCAACAGCCGACTAATTCGGTGTGGTTTGATTGATATGTCACTAGTTAATAATTCTAAAACTGTGGATGTACAGCTATTTTTGTTATAATTTAATAAATCAATAAATTTTTACTAAAAAGCATTTTCATAATTTGCTGTTTGGAAATTCCCTTTAAAAAATAGTAACTACTGATGATTCTAGCTGGTGTTGGTAATAATATTTATTTGTTTAAGTTCTAACTATTTTATCTTTAAAAGTAACTACACTGGATATCATTTATGAGGTAACTGCATGGTTACTATTGGTAAACAGAGTTGTCTTTTGTTTTTGTGTGGTCAATCGTCCCTCAAATATAAGACAAGTTTCGTAACACTTGTTCATTGAAGTTTCCAGTAGCTCCTTCTTACCCCAGCACACCACCTTCTAACATAACTGAAAGCAAGGAGATTTAGTCATATTTAACCAAGACAGAGTGAAGATAAATATTTTCTCCATAAGACCTGCAGTTCCCTTAGTGGTGATAATGTTCATATTTATTTAACGTTTATTTTTAAATAATCTGTTTGGTTATTCCAAAAATAAATTAATCAGATTACTTTTATAACTAAGGCCTGGAGTTTAATGATCTATAAATGATCGAAAAGTGACCTGAAAATTTAAAAAAATAATTTCAAGCTTACAAAAAAAAATTAACCAAAAATGTAAACAAAAATTCTTGATGAATGCACATGATTAAATCAAACAGACACTATACAAATATAAACTAATAATATATATGCAACAAACATTCTTTAACGACTAAACTCTTGCATTCTGCTAAATGTAAAATTGATTTACAAATATTTGCCTAAGGTGGGTATGTAAGGAGCGTGATAAAAGGGCAGTGCTTTTGCATTTTTATAGCAAATTTTTTTTTTTGGCCAGAATAAATCAAATATTGTTCCATTAGAAACACAGTTTAATTTTCTTCACATAGTGATATCAACAGTTGTTCAATATATGTCCTGAGCATAGATACATTAGATGACAAACTGTTTAAATGAAGAGAAAAAGTTATTAAATTCCAGGACATCCTTGACAGATATTCAACAACTGTTGGTATCACCAGGCGGAGAAAGTTAAACTTTATGTTTGTATTTAAGCAATATTTTATTTATTTTGACCAAAAAAAGTTTTGAATAAAAACTGCAAAAATAGTGCCCTTGAATCATGCTCCCAACATTCCCAACTTAAGATAAAAAAAACTATCCCCTCCCAACGCAACCCTCTCTCACTTAGTTGCAGTGTAACACCAGGAATGTGCATTTTACAACCAAACAAGTATCATCATTACATCAACTGTTTCCAGCCTGTGACTGGGTCAGTTTAGTTAAATGCATCCATCTTCCTCCTTTCACTTGCACACTTTCTGTTATCTGCTCCTCCATGGCTGTCTTTAGTTACAGCCCAAAGTGTTAAAAGGGGCAACTCCGCTTGTAAAGTTCATTCACGATAGGTTTTTACCTGGATGACCGTTCGAAAATCATATGTTTAGGTTTTGGGTTGCCAACACTTGTAAAAGATCATAGTTTTGTTATAAATGTAAAGATCTTTAATTACCTGTTATATATTATATTTAAAATAACGTAAACTTAAGTTTTCTCATACTATTTCATTTTTTTAAATAATTTCTTTTTATCCAACTCGAAACAATATTTTAAACATAATTAAAAGTACTTATTTTTCGTTTTGGAACGTTACTGATTCTGTATAATATAGTGTACACATCAATATCTTTTAATACGGGCATCGCATTTACTTGGAAAAGAGAAAATTGTTGTCATTTTTTTACATACAATAAATGATTTATGATTATTTTATCGTATTTTGAAATATTTAACTGAATAAAATATTTTCATCAACTGCCTGTCTTAAAGGCAATCCACCTCCATTTGCGTGAAAGGAGAGTGGGAAACCATTCAGGGAAAACCACCCTTAGTAAAATTGACTAGGATTTGAACCCTGATCTCCCAGTTGTCAGCATTGAAGCGAGTGCTAAGAGTAATAGTTTAATAACTCTAGGTAGGATGTTAAATTGTGATTCATGGGTAAAAGTCAGACAGATGGATATGACAGTGAAACTATTTCTTTACTAAGCAGAAGTGGTCACATAGCATTAGATGACAATGAAATACAATCACATCAACATATTTTGTTATAAAAGTAATAATTTAAGTGTTAATTAATCACATAGGCTATATCCTCTTTAAACAAGTAACTTAGTTACATTAAGTCTTTAAAGATTTCATAACACAACAGTCTGGTCAATGTTCCTGAAACGCTTGTTACTTTCGGGGGCGTTCAAGTATTACGTAAGTACCTTAGCAGTAGAGGGGAGGTTTTGAACAATGCTTACACAAGACAAACAAAGATGGGTAATAATGGCGTAGTGACCAAACCACCTCAAATGGACACATAATAATTAAAAGAGTCACATGGATTCAAGGATGTCATCAGATTAGAAGTAAATCAGTACTATAATAATTCATGTATTCACTAATAGTGATGCATTTATTATAATTTCAATTAAGTGCCATTTAAAATTTTTATAATTTTATAACATTACCTGTTTAATACAATAAATTTAAATTAATTTTACAACAGTGTTTATTGTGAATTGTTTTGCATCATTAATTTACATCTTTACATTCATATTTACCAGCACTTTATTTGCATAGAAAATAAATTATTCCTGTTAACAAATAACAAAAAAAGTTTTTAAATATAACATGAGCAAGAGGGAGGATGTTAGATGTTTTCTTATTTTCCTTACAAGTAGGGGGGTTCCAAAATGGCCAAAAATGTGCTTATATAATACTTGAATGCCCCTTTAACATAACTACACCCATCTACTTTTAAACCCCACTTGTGGTACCCATGGACCAGAAAAGGTGTTCACTCCTAGGAACATAGAAAGTGAAACATGTTCTCAAAATAAATTATATTATAACTGTTCACGTTTGATGTTTTCAAGAGCCCATCTCACGGCCAACTGGTCGAGATATTACAAGCAAGATCACGCTCGAACCAGAAAACTCATTCAAGCGTGGTTTTTCTGCCTTCTTCATTTGACAACAGAGAAATTGGGAACCATGAAATTATTTTTTATTATCGTGTTTTCCTACTGGTTCAAGTTATACACATATGTACTAATTAAGCTAATGACTTGGAAGAAGTGTACCCATATTTGTGTGGAGGGAGAATGGAAAATAATTCTGTAAAAACCAGGGTTGAAAAAAATAAAAAGTTGGCTTATATTGTGTTTTTTTTTAGTTTGATTAAAAATTATATTATGTATGTTATCTTATTAAACCAATAATTCAAATATATTAATTATTTGAGATCCAGAGAAACATATTTTAATTTTAAAATAGTGAGGAAAGGAGTAATAAGAGACATAATAAAGGAAAACAATAATGTGACAATGTAATTCTTGGCGACAATACTGTGTAAGCTAGCAGGTTGGAAAAAAAAGACTGTATAAGGAATATAAAGAGGTGGGAGGGGAGACCATGCATCAAATTACTGGCAAGCCAGCTGCAGAGTTAATATGTTGCTTTCTTTACTTAAAGATAAAATATTCTGAAAATTTAAAATTTACACCTGAACATGGGAATCGAACCTGGGACCTTTGGCTTAGTACGCCAATGCCAACACCAAGATAATAAGTAAGAACTTTTATCTCATTTGCACAAAGTATTATTTCTAGTACCTAGCGTTGGTAACTTAAAATGATATTCCAAGGGAGTTGCTAGTTGAACACATTTTGTTCAACCAACTAAAATATATTTTATAGCTTAGTCTATTGTATAAAATATGTAATTTCAACACTTGTGTATAACACCATCTACAAATAAATGTAATTATTATTATTATTGGGTTTGAACCAAAAGGTTTTCAACAAAATGACTAACTAGTTTCAAAAATTAGACATATGATTTGTATCCTAAATATAATGAGTAGGTTCTTTTAATAAAATTAATGTTTTTTTTTGGGAGCTAGGTAAAATTATAACCCTGGTAAAAACCACCATTAGTACATTCAACCATGATTCAAACCTCGACTTCCTTATCATCACCAACCTATCCTATTGCAAAAGTGATCCCTTAAACCATGTGGCCCCAATGCAGACTTAAATGTGTTAAAATGGTTTCACTCTTCTCAATTCCACAGTTTTCTAGTGAAGACTCCAGACTATTGCACTACGACGCTTTTCCTTGTCTGAGTTGTATTACCTACTTGTAATATTCATCGGGTGGGACGGGCTCCTTAAGTGTTTGTACTCAATATTATTGGTCATGAAATGAGGTTGGAAAAGGAGAGGGTGCCAAAGAGAATGATGGAGATTAAGTATGTAAGAAAAAGATCGCAAGGAAGACCAAGAAAGCAATAAAAGGAGCAGCTAACAGAAAGTGGGCAATTAAAAGAGAAATAATTGTGGAAGAATATAGAAAGATGGAGGAATTTTAATAGCTACCTGGCCACAGGTTGGAGACAATTCGTGGTGGTGGTGGTGATG
The DNA here is from genome assembly GCA_039000515.1 of Timema cristinae. Taxonomy (NCBI): domain Eukaryota; kingdom Metazoa; phylum Arthropoda; class Insecta; order Phasmatodea; family Timematidae; genus Timema; species Timema cristinae. Next base: position 11,468 of record JBCFYV010002394.1, read on the forward strand.
ATGATATGATTCTTTAAGAGAGTAAAATTTAAATATTTGGCACTAATAATACTCTACGGATCGACGCAGTGTTGTGTCTTAACATTATTGTGTGTAAGATAGAACACATCTGTGGCTTGTACATAAATGATTGGATTTATAAAATGGGGGTGAACACCAAGAAACATAGAAGCACCAATGAAAGCATTCCCATGCAATCAATAGGAAATGTTTTGCTGCAAACTATTCTAACTGCTCTGCATGTCTCAATATCGGTTTGTTTCTAAATGTTATTATTGCAATATTTTGTTAAAGAATGATGACAAAGAGAGTTTATGCTCATAAAAATCACATTTTTTTATAACTATTCTTGGCAAAGTATAAAAATAGTCTCTGAAACCATATCATGTTTGTGTTATTGTGTCTTAAAGATGTTCTTGTCTAGAAATATTAGGTTTAGACTTGTATTTAGATATTTCTAAAGTTGTTTGTTAGTTATAATATATACAATCTAATGATGTTTTAAAATGTGTATACAGTTAAACAGACTATAATTAACATACATTATATTAAACACTTATTTGTAATAATATTACATATTTTAAGATGTAAGTAAACATAGACAAATCTACACAATTAATACTATCTATCGCCCAGCATTGATAATATTAAATTATCTGCGATAGCATATTTATCTCCCTCAGTACTTCACATTAAAACTGACAGCATTGTTAAGTTCATTATGTTATCCTCTTGAGTTGATATTCTTGTTGACTATCTGGAGCCTTCACTACTGATATCACCCAAGAGATCCCTGACAAGATAAGATGAGTGGATAGAGATGGAGTAGAGTTGTGGAATACATTTATTGAAATTTACTGAAATCAAAAGTTGAAGTTTTGCGTTTGTCACGTCAATGAACCACTGTAGGGCAGTGCCAAAGGAGAGAGGGATAGAAACACATGAAATGGAACACAATATATCATTTACAATGAAAAGAGGTAGATCATTTACACTGCTGACACTGGACAAAGAGGTAATAGCTGGTTCTTGAAAATCAAAAGTTATCTCCCGATCTCTTGGTCTATGTTCCATCTATCAAAACTCATCAGCAGGGAGTGAAACGCACAACACAACTTCCTAAAAGAGGAAACTAAAAATCACAAAAGTGTGAAAAAGGAACCATCATGTAAAAAATGAAGTTGAATATTAGTAATATTATTGTATGAGTACCCAAAGACGAAAAGGACAACTTGTAAACCTATTTTATTAAATGTAAAATATTTTCATCCGCTGATAACTTGGACATGCACTAACACACATTATTTTATGTCACATACTTTCTATGAGTAAATGTTAACAAAGGAAAATAGTTTAATTGAATGTTTTTATAATGAATTGAACTTTGATTAAAGAAACAGTAAAATATAGAGCTTAAATAGAACAAGCACTTTAACATTAAAACACTACACTATATTGAGTATTAAAAACTTTCCCAAATGTGTGGTTCATTTGACGAATGATATGTGAAGCAGAAGAAAGTGTTGTTTTATTTTGATGCTTCAAGAAAGTAAAATAAACTAGTTAGTTATCATTTAGGTAATTAATCAATATGAATTTTTGCTCTTCTTGAGCTTGTGGCAGATCACTTTGTCCTAGGGTGTCATGCAGTACAATCAATGACAAAAAGTGAATATATGACAATCATTTTGTTTATACATTTTGTATAATATGTCCTATTTTATTCAATGTACTATTATAAACCTGCAAAATAATATATTGTGAAAATGCATTAAAAGTTTTTCTGTTGTAATATTTTAATAGGATTGACATTTAATTTATATTGGACACAATCCATCTTCCAAGGGCTAACCTGTGGTCGCCGTGTTTTAAACCATCTGAAACTACATCGTTTCACACCTTTTTAAGTTATTTCAGGTACAAAATAATAATTAGTGTCATTGATTATTGTAGGTTTTTGTGATAATGATTTGTTACATGGTCAGCCTTATTAAGATGTTGTGAACCAAGAAAATGTATTAGTCGACACAGAATGATAGTGAATTACAGTACTACCAACAAATTTAATGATTTGTCATAACTTGTTCTTTAACAATGTGTGGAGTGTTTTAAGGCAATGTATATGCAAAATGAATATACTATACTAGGATTTTATGTGAGAGCAATTCCAAAATCAACCTTCGACTGGCTGGTAAAAAATGTCAAAAATAAAGGAAAAAATCTTATTATATTCAAAATTAGGCCTATATATAACTTTTCCACATAGTTTCCATTCAAATTAAGGCACTTGTTATAGCATGGCACCGGCTTTTGCAATCCCTTGTCAAGGAACAGCACCGCCAAGGTACTCAGGCAGTTATTCGACTCCATCCATGAGTTGCTAGTTGGTTTTGAAATGCTGGCTAGCTAGCCAGACCTTCATTTTTCTGAAGAGATACTAAATGCTTGGCACCAGGTCTGGGGGGTGACGGGAAGGGGTAAAAAAATCTCTCAGTTTAACTTTAGAGTAAAGCCTTTTTGCGAGCCACAGTGTGGGGCTGTGTGTTGTCATGAAAGAGAACGACGCCCTTGGAATCTTGTGTCTTTTGTTTTGAATCAACATCTGAAGCTTTTTCAATGTTTCTACAATAAATTCAGAGATTATGGCACAACAAGTGCCTGAATTTGGGTCATGACTATGTGGGAAAGTAATGGAACTATGTAATTATAAAATTTTTGTATGTAGTATGATTATTTTTCTCTATTTTTAATTTTTTTTTTATCAGCCAATTGGAGGTTGATTATGGAATAGTCCTCATGCATTATTTTCTTTTATTCTTTGTTTCATAGAAAGATAAATTTTCAGACAAGTAAGCGTTTACTGATTGTTTCCTGGAAAATAGTTGTTAATGGTGGTGTTGGTTGACTCCTCCACCCAATCCTTGAGCTATACTCCTATTCTAGACTCAAGTCGCTATCCTCATCATCCTGTTGCGATGATCGTATGATCGAAGGTACACAGGTCTTGTCGGGCAGCATCCCGTGTTCCAACAGGAAGCTCTCCACATCCTCTGCGAAGAAATCAGTGCCCAGCTCCTCGCTCATGCGGACAAAGTTCCCGACGAGAGCACCACCCTTGTACAAGAGGAGAGCCGGGACGCCGCTGATCTTGAAATGCTTACTGACGCCCGCCACAGATGCTACCAACCTACAGAACTTAACCTGAGTGTACTCCTGACTGAGGACAGTCAGGCAGCCATTCATTGCGTTGCAGCCGGGGGCGTTCTTTTCATAAATGTGGACAACTATCAAGACAGACTTGTTCTCCTTGTCCACGGCGTCCAGGAACTCCTGAGTGTCTTTCAGATCAACCACCTTGCCGAACTTGGGCAGAGAATTCAGCTGGGACATCATCTCTTCCATGCGTTTCTTCTGGTACTCCAGAAGGAATTCGTCATTGAGCAGTTCGTCAAGGTCGTTGGCGTCTTTTTCCTCATCCAGGACTGACTTGCAAGTGAGACTCAGCTTGCTGATGAGAGCTATCCGCTCCTTCTCCTGCTCGGCACGGCGCTCCACCTCCAGCTGCTTGAATCTCTGCCAATCGTTGACAACACCTGCCACATCATCAAACAGAGTTCATATTCTGCTGTGCATCATTAGACTTGTTCTAAGTACCACTCTAACAATCACAGCTTACATTAAATGGAATGTACATTACAACATCAGTTGAACATGTTTTTAAATAGAATTTCTAAGGTTTAATTGGCTTTGAGGCATAAACTGGAGATGTCTGCTAAATATTTCACACCATCCTCCTTAATCTTGTATCTCTTATGCCTCTTAACTCTGTGAGACACCCCTTCCTCCATAACTCCCTTTGTCCCCTCCATCAGGCCAGGAACACAATCAACCCAAAGTAAACGTTCTCAGTATTTTAAGTGGAAGTCATCACAATGCAGTTAACTTAAATTTCCCTAAATATGAGTGGTCCAGGGGAGGAAACGTTAAGGGTACCACATGTTCTAGCCAATCAATTATTTGGGAGTCATGTAAACACAGCTATTTAGTACTTCACTTGTTTGTTTATGGTGTGCAGATAACTTATTTTATATAGGCCCTAGTTTCTCGGCGTTTCAATAACTCTAAAAAATCGTAGTATACTATTACATTTTATTTTGTACATCCAGCTAGATTGTATTGCAAATAGTTGCAGCCTAATCATCCCAAAATGCCTGTGTATCATTTTAGGGAACATGCAGTAACAACGTAAAGTTGATCGTGATTCCAGAATAATGGTGTAGTTATCATATCTGGAGTCTCCATCAGCCTCTGCACCCCATCACAACTATATCTCATTATTCCTTTCCCTTTTTTTATTATTGTTATTATTATTATTATTATTATTATTATTATTATTATCACCGCGTCTTACTACCCGTTCGGGTTGTACGCACTTACGCTAATGTGTAATGGTAGGGTGATTGTGAGATGAAATGAAGAACCTACAGTTTAACGTGGAATCCGAACCACGGTGGTGGCCTGGCATTCCCCCTTTCCCTTTTAGAAATCTCATTCAATATTTATTGCTAGAGCTGATGGAATACCTTTTGGCCCCGTGTTGGTTGACGATCCCTCCCATTTATAAGGGTCCGGGGGTGACACGTCTGATGGTTGTTTCGTTGCCGAGGCGGTCGCCCCCTTTGTCTCGCCTTCGGCAGAGTCCTCTCCCTCACTTTCACTGCTGCTGCAGTAGCAATGGTCCGTCTCCCCCAAAATCTTGTCCTCTAACGTTGTCATTTTAACAAGTCGTACCCTTGTAAAACCTTTCAACAAGTTTTTGTTTACAATATGTCTCAGATCTAGTCTGTTTACAGTAAACAAAACGTCTTATTGACGTTAGTGACGTCATCATCAGGGTGACCAACGCTAAAAAAAATCCTAAAATTGAATCCTAAGAACTAGTATAATATAATATCCCTAAATACATGACTGAAGCGTAATATCATAAAAGGTTTTGAAGGTACGTAGGGGGGGATGGACGGACATCAGAATTCAAATATAAAACAAAAAACTCAATAGCGTTAAATATGAACGTTATAAAATTGTCAGAAAAGAATATCAAAATCATATAGAAAATGTACACATATAATAAAGTAAAAAGTAGTTACCTAAAGTTAAAAGAAAATTAATGGTACGGAACTTCACACGGACCTTCTCGCTCTAATGTTTGAAAATGGAGATATTTACTCAAAACTCATAATACATGTGAAACGAAATAAAATACACTAGGAAACCCAAGCATAAATTATACTATACTCATGTAAAAAAAAATTTAGTCCCAGTTTTAAATTTTATAATTTTGTTATTAAAGAATTAATGTCCTCATTTGTCTGTTTGGGCCGATAAAAAAGATCAATATTGGGTCCACAAGGGTCAACACTTCGTATTAAAATTTCGACTTCCGGTTAAAATTTTCGAAGTTTTATTGGGTGTTGCACATCTTCATGTCATCGAATTGCTATTAAATTCCTCATTTATAAACATTTTGACCAGTAAAAAATGTAAATATTGACAATTGAGTCCAAGATGGAGATAGATTATTGTTGTACAAACATTTCTCCTAAGAGTTTAAAGGAAAAATAACAAACTTTTTGAGAGACAGAATTACTTATATTTAATTACTCCATGGCATTGGAGAATTATTGCACTAAAATTTAAATAGTATCTCTTTACAATTAAAGCTCACAAAATTGCATTAATATATTTGCCAATATCTCAAAAACTGTTGGTATTATATAAATATATTTCATATAAAAGTTTTTTTTATTTTTAATAGTACTACAATTTTGCAGTGATAAATTATTTAGTATCTCAAATAGTTGCGGAGATACGGAAATTTTGGCTTCTGTAAAGTACCCTAAAGTGATTTTCATGGGAAAATGAAAATAGCCCGTTTATTTATAATCTTAATCAATGCCTAGATACAGATTTAAATCAAAATCTTTAGTGCCGATTTTGAGAAAATCGATTTTTTCTCCTTTCGATCCTCACTAATCTACTGTTAATTTTTAGGTTTAAATAGACACACAAACAGACGGCATTGCAAAGAGCACTTTTTATGGTCCGGGGAGTTCATGAGACGTCGTCATCCATCAATATTTTACTTTAGATTTTTTTTTTTTTTTTTTGCTGTCGCAATACTTTACCTCTCTTGTTCGTAAAGTTAAGAAATATACATATTTGCGTATAACTTTAGAGTTATTGGTTTTATAAAAATATACTTCGAATAAAATATTTGTATTATAAATAGATTTAGATATTTGTAATCATAAGTAATTTCATATCTCAAAGAGTTATGGAGATACGATAAAAAAAAAAAGAAGATAATTTACCCATCAGACCGGAGCCCTTAAAGTCATTTTGCCGAAATATTGAGAGTAGTCAATTTGTTTGGAATATTTATAAATGTTTGTAATGAAATTTAATCAAAGTCGTTAGTGCCGATTTTGAGAAAATCGACTTTTTCTCTTTTTGCCCTTTAGTAAATTACCCTTAATTTTGGGGTTAGATATCCAATTCCAAAAATCCCTCAGGGAAATTTTTTATGAAATCCCTAGATACTAAGTTTTAGCCCAATCGGTAAAATAGTTTAGGCTCTAGTTGAAGGTACAGACAGACAGACGTAAATTCAAAACAACTTTTTCAGATTCGGGGGGTCATGAAACGTTCAGATTAATCAAAATTTCGAGTTCGATATTTTTGACGATAACAATACTTTCTCTACCTGTAAGATAGTAAGAAAGTAAAAATGACAATGAATAAACATTAATATATAAAAATTATACTGGCTACCAATTCGTAGCTGTGCAAACTTCGGATCTTGACAAATTATGTCGCAATTAAATACTTATGACTAATCGAAACATGCCCATCATTAGGGGATAGCTTTTTGGGGTTGAATGAGCTGCGTCAGTATATTTTTTTTCTTTTCCTTGTGCCGTCTGGACGTGTATTACTGGGGGTGGACATGACGCCCTTTGGGATGTGCCATTGGTGTTGTCTATTCTTGTATCAGAAGTAAAGAGTTACTCTTCCTATCGAGTGGAAGTTAAATGCAGTGAGGGTTTGAAGGAAAGACAAGAGGAGGGGAGGGGAGCCAGCCTCAGTATATGCAGCTAGTGTGTATAGAAATATTAATTATGATCAGACATACATATACTATATTCTGACGGGTCAATATTTAAAGTGGAAATATTTGCTATTCTGCAGGCTTTAAAATATGTCTTATCTTAACGTACTTAGCCAATAGCACCTGGGTGCTATAAACAGCTTGTCAGATACGCCATCACACCCATTAATAGTCTAAACTCTAAATACTCAACGAGAGTAATTCTCTCCGAGCTAGGGGTTGCGTATTGGTGTATCAATAGATTCTTAGGCACGTGGGTATCATAGGTAATGAGAGAGTGGATAGATTGACTAGTAGGGTCAATTTAATTTATGTTGTGCAGGTTATACCGCTACCATATAGCAATTTTATGCCGAGAATAAAGTTCAGAATTCAGGATATATGGGGTGAATGCCAGCAGAAGGCATAATGGTACCACAAGGTTTGTGGTACAAAATTATATGCACCATGGTTTTCGGCAGCTAAGGACACCCGTGAGTTTATTTATACTTTATTCAACCTTTGGTTCAGACACACCTAAATGAAAGATAGACTTTATTTAATGCGTAAAATTTCATCTTCACATTGTGTGGTTTGCCACGTTCCTGAAACACTAGAACATTTGTTTATAAACTTGCTCTGTACATACATTAGCATGGGTAAATTACATTTGTAGCTAAATTAAAATTTTCTTTAATTAACCTGTTAAATTCAGACCTTACTTTGTATAAGCGAATGTTAAATGTCCTTTTAAATATAAATATGTTGGTGCAGGTCCGGACAATTAATTTCTTCTTGGTTTTTCCATAGACAAGATTCGCGATTAGTTAGGGTTAGGCTATGTGATTTAGAACTGGATTGAACACATCGTATTTCAAGAAAATAGCATCGGAAGTGAATTGAATACAAGTAGTCCTGGCTTATTGAGGTATATGTTTTCAGTTCCGTAGAAGGACCTCTGTCTTACTGGGGAAAAAAATCCCGCGGGTGCCCTTGCCATTGTGGTTGACTACGTTTCATAGCGATAGACACTTATTTTATTATATTTATTATTTACAATAATATGCTTATAATATTCCTGCAAATCTTATTTTATATTTTGTAATATATTTACATATTTCATTTTTATAGTAAATATAGATTAAATTAGATTTTAATGTTTTTATATCAATAAAAATATAGTTTAATCTCTGTAAAATTAAAGTTATAGTTAAACAATCTAAAATTAATATCTTAGTTACGTATAACCTCTCGTTTAGTAGTTTTTCTATCTGAATAAAATTTAGTCTATCTTTGAATAATTTAGAAATAAATAGAGTGTAGTAACATTTATTTTTCGTATGTTGGCCCCAAATGGTTAGGTTATTGTGAATGTAACATTTTGCCAATTTACCAATTAATTAATTGTGCTGTTTTTTAAATTAATTCGTGTAGACTGACCATAGTCCACGAATTTATTAGGAAAGTTTGAACTAGTAGAAAACAGGTATATCAATTTCTTCAAATTCACTATAATGTATATGGCAATATACTCTTTTATTAGTTTACCTTAATTATTGTAGGCCTACCTGCTTGAGACAGAGGGCGTTTCCTTTTGAAAGCTAGCTATTGACAGTTCAGTTTACTATGATAATTTTAGTATATATTCAATGTTTTTCAATTATTTAGTGGGAAGTAGTGCACAAACTTAACCCCGTTAAGGACACTTTCACTATGACATTTTTCTCAAATACATGTTTCTTGAGTTTAATATATACATAAAAAAAATTGAATAATACCTATTATAGTAGGTACCATACTCATTAGATTATTATATACATAAAAGCTATCTAAACCTAGAAAAACCTAGTCTTACATTCGATAACCAATTTGAAAAAATTAAAACGTTAATCTACAACTGGAAGAAAGATAGTTAGGGTAATCTAGGCTAAGATGATTTTTAATAAATATATCTTGTAAATGGATATTCAACACTTGCATGGCATTGTTAAAGCCAGTAGGTCCGCGGTCCGTAAGAAATTGATGCCGTATTATCAGATTGCTCTGACCACAGAGTCCTTATTTGTAAGTCCTTACTCCGTAGAAGTTGCCCAACTTTAACTTTCTACGGACTAGTTTATACGAACTACCAATCCAACTGAGTAAATATGTGCATATACATTGAAATAAAAGAAAAAATGGCAGTGAGAGGATCCGTTGGTATGGAAACATATACAGAATGGAGCTATTTCAGATACATTTTTCTAAAAATCTAAACACCCCGGGAAGACGGCTTCTAAGAAAATGTTTTCTGAGAAATACCAAGCTCTCAGAAATATTGGCTTTGCTTTAGTAGGGTCAACACCCCTCTTATTAAAAATATTAAAAGTGCTTGTTTTGTTTTCATCCAAAATACTAGTACCTACATCCATTTTGAATTTTCATGTTATTGCAAACACTTATTTATTTTAAGTTTGATAGTTAAAATTGAGTTATCAATATTTTTCTTGTGATTGTACTTAATTTAACTTAAGTTCTTAGACAAAATAGATTCTTCAAACACCCCCAATATGGATTAAAGGGGAAATCTGATACACCAACTGTGGCTTTTGAATTTATTAATAAAATTCAGAATACATTGGATGACAATACTAAGCTTTCTGGAGCTTTATTTATTGACTTAAAAAAAGGCATTTAACACGGTCAATCATGAAATTCTATTATACAAGCTGTCTAAAATAGGAATAATAGGATTAGCTCTTGAGTGGCTTAAGAGCTATATTACTAACAGAAATCAATACACTTACATAAACAATCACGAAAGCACTGTACGTGGTGTCACGTGTGGGGTCCCTCAAGGTGCTGTAATTGGGCCTGTACTTTTCCTTATTTATGTTAACGACATTTTCCAGGTAAATTTTCAAGGTCATTTACAATTATTTGCAGATGACACAAGTTTATTTTACATTGGACAACATTTTAAAAATAGAGAATATTCATACAGACCTGAAATTTTTATACCATTGGTTAGAGTCAATAAACTGTCGCTGAATCTTGAAAAGTCAAACTATGTCATTTTTACTAGACCAGGAAACAAAGATAAAAATAATATAAATATTTACCAGATAAGCTTTGGGAATAATGTTCTGAAACAAGTAAGGAAAGCAAAATATCTAGGTCTGACCATTAACAGCTCACTATCTTGGAGGCCACATACAAACCATGTTAAAAAAAAAAAAAAAAAAAAAAGGGCCCAGTTGGTGGGCTATAAAAAAAACTCCTACAAATTCACTCCAAACGTGTTAAAGCCCATCTACTTGGCTCTGATTAACTTGCATTTGTCCTACTTAAATGTAATCTGGGGTAATACTTTTAAAAGTCATTTAATACCACTAATAAGAATACAAAACACAGCACTAAAAATATTTTTCAACTGCCCAGCAGTGAGGATGACTACATTAAGCTTAAAAGGTTGGGTATTTTGAAATTAACAGAAGCTATTTTTTTTATATGGTTGTAATGGCATATAAACTTGAAAACAACCTAACTATTAATAACCTACAAATTGGGTAATACAAAAAGAAGAATTACTTTTCAAGAAGTCTGAATAATTATTTCCAGAACAGAGTAAACACCACTACTTTTGGACTATACTCAATAAAGATTAAGGGACTAACATTTTTCAATATAATACCACAAGAAATAAAGATGAAAAAGCTTAATCTTTTTAAAAAAGAAGTTAGGGAGTCAAGAGGTACCTTCTGGAAAATAATGTTGACCAGGTGATATGTTGGTGAAAAGGTATCTGTAATTTTGTAGCAACTGATGTTATAATTGGAGCAGAAAAAAAAAAAATATATATATATATACACACACACATACACCCTTCTTTTTTTTGTATACTCTTATGTTTATTTGTAACTTTACTATCATTGGGGTGAGTGCATCTAAAATAATGTGGCCGGGTGAGGACAAATAATTTATACCCTGTAATAGACCTCACATTCCTGAATGTATGTAACTAGTTAGTGAATGAACCACGTCTACATTAGGATGTTTATATGCATAAGAGCCGATTTTGGCTCTTTTTATAAACAAATTCTAAATAAATAACTGACTACATTTTAGTATATACTGGAAGTTTTCTCAACAAAGTTGTTTTTGGTTTCTTTAATTCTTATATTATGATCAGCTGACTGCTTGACTCTCACTCCTTGCTGTAGACGATTTTCTTTCGAATTCTTTGATTGGGCGAAGTCTCTTACTATTTCAATGGTTGAAACGGTCACATGATTACGGATATTGACTCTGTAATCGCGAGTAGAATTTCTTATGGACCAGGAACATGGAGTACGGACTACGGACCTACAGATATGGAGTCTGTGTGGGGGCTTTTACTGTCTTAATATAGGCAAACGGTTTTGTGGACGAAGATAAAATATTTATTTTATAACTCTCATAATAATTTCAAATTATGTTAGTACCTTCTTATCTTTTTTTGTAAGTATTAATAATAACAAAACATTTATTTATTTTATTATTATAGAAAAAGCGTCCCTAACATGATGAAATTTTCGTGATATCTCCTAAGCAGGAATTTAAACCCCACACTAGTGCTCTAAAATTAAGTCAAGTCTATAAGTAATGTTCTGATACAGTGAGTCTGGTTTAAAGAATGCACATTACATACCTCACTTTCCCAAGAAATAAAATAAACCAATTTTCCTGACACGAGATGATATTTAGACTTGAGTGTGGTTGTGTGTTTAATTTCATGTACGTCTATCTACTTGTACAACAAGAAACTATGAAACCTCCTTTATGTGAGGGGGCTACATAATGATAGAAAGAACAAGTACAAGGCACACAACAATTTATTAAATAGTTAATAATATGTTACATGTAAACAATGATTCTCATAAATGTGTGTCGTGGTGCTTTATCTGACTAAACAACAAAATAAAAAGATAAATTATGAAGAGTAATATATCAGGCAGGTTACAAAATGCCTTATTTAGTTACCACATTTTAATAGAGCTTTATGGTGACCTGGCGGTCTAGAGGTAAGGTGTCGGACTTCTGTGCTGGGGTCCGGGGTTCAATCCTCGGTCCCGGCACAGATTTATCTGATTACCAAACCCTTCCTTCACCTCTGACAAGACATCTTGTGAATGTGGGGAATGCCAGGCCACCACCGTGGTTCGGATTCCACGTTAAACTGTAGGTCCTTCATTTCATCTCACAATCACCCTACCATTACACATTAGCGTAAGTGCGTATAACCCGAATGGGTAGTAAGACGCGGTGCTAATAATAATAATAATAATAATAATAATAATAGAGCTTTATGAGATAAAACTAGCATTAGTCTCGTAAGCAAGGTTAGGCTGTCTACTTTGAGTAATGAAACTCTATAACAAGAGGATCAAGAGCACCTGCAGTTTCAGTGGTTTTAAACTGGTACCTATCACTCAATTTGTTTAGTTCATTGCTACAAAAGGCAATGCAGAAAATAGTCATAAAGGTATATTATTATCAAAGATACCTCATATAGCTCTAGGTGTCCCGCATAAATACATTTTCTGGGAACTAGGCTAGCTCCTATACTTTGGTTTACAAACTTCGTAAACATCAAGACCATTAGTTGGGGCTGCATACGATATCCCTTACACTAGGGGAATCTTAAGGATCCTGTTTCAGGCGTAATAAATACAGACTTGTAAAAGAGTATTATGTCATGACTAGTAAAAAGGAATGTAAAACAAAGAGAATATGAGACCAATGAGTGGGGCTAGAGGCCTTATTAGGCCATGAACTGCTAATTACAAACTCCCAACTAGCTTGTATTGACGTTCCCCCAGTAAAAGCTGATAGAAAGTCGTATCCTAACAAAAATAACTACTTTAGAGCGACCAAGCATAGTATACAATAACCAGATCAACAAGAAGTTGTTAAGCGGCAATTAAATAATGGTTAAGCCATCAGAGGGGGTATTCAATATAAGTAAACTGTGTCTACACATAATACAATTAACTGTTTAGTCAAATTGCTCTAGCCGACTCATGACACGGCTTGAAGCCAAACAGTGAAACTGAACCTACAAGGCATACACAACCACTACAAACAAGTTATGTTTATAATGAACTAAATGCCCAGCAATCTAGCAATAGGCACACCTGGTCATATAGAGCTAGCAAATATCAATTACAATTTAAACCTATTATATGTACGCGGCAGAGTTAAGCGACTCATCACTACATATCGGAATATAGTCAGCCTCATGATTAGTGTAAACAAATCACAGTTTAAGACATGACTAGTTGAAATAATTCAATAATCCTGGGGGGGATTCCAATCCTATTGAGTTGATAAATGGACCATCTGCCCAAACAGAGTAGACAGGCCGCGTAGTTACTTAAGATAGATTTCTTCGAAATGGCGGGATGCTACCTGGCTGAGACCCTTGTCATGGCTGCATTCAACACCATAGTGTCCTGGCCAGATACTTCTTGCCACAATTGGTTTACACGAAGAAAAGATAAAGTTATTAGTCTGCTCAGTTGAACATTGAATATTGTTCTGTGTCTCTTTTAGACGATACATGATGTTAAATAGGCTCCCTGATTGACACCAGATTAAGATGGTAGAAAAGGTGGGGTCAACCAATCATGTCTAGGAGCTACAGCGCTCGGAGAGGTGGATGCTAGAAACGGGTATGGGCGCATGCATGAAGAGTAGGTGATGATAGAAGCAAAACAAGAAATAGTTTGTTTCAATATTTTTCTGTGTGCTACTACTCCATTATAGTTCAATGTGGCCCGTCAGTACTATACCACAACTTAAATAAATAAATAACTTTTAATCTACCTACTTTAGTAACCTCTTGGTGTAAGGCATTGATTTCGCAATAGACTGGACTACCAACGACAGGGAGATCCGGGTTCGAATCCTGGTAGGGTGTACTGAGTCTAGTTTTTCCTGAATGATTTTTCATTCGCTATTTTCATGCAAATGTGGCACACTTCCTCTGAATTTGACCTTACTCATCTTTAACATGATTGTGTACACAGGCCTATGTATAACCTATACTGGTGGTAAGTCGTGATTTAAAAACACTTCCTACCGGTAAGCTGCCATGGAAAATAGAAACAGTAACTAAATGTTGTTGTTTTTTGTTATAATGTCTTCATGTAAATACATTCAGTTAAATGATAAATTAATGGTATGGGGTTTGGTCCTATAGCCTAGTTATATCGAGTTGAGCTACCATTGAGTAGTAGAGGCCTATTAGAATACTTTAAAACGTATTTTAACTAAAAATTTGAGTTCAATCTTTACTATAGCTTTTATATATGTATATATTGAAGGATTTAATGGTTTCACTGCTATTACTAAAACCTGGTCTGAGCTGAGTTAACCTTGAGTTTACTAAATAGTTGCATGTTTTTGTTGGCATTCTAGCAATGACTGAACGGCATAGTTTTGGAGTGAATCCCATCACCTGTCATGCATGGAACAAGGATAGAACTCGTGAGTAACGAAATCATCAAATAAAACAAAATCGCAACACTAATCAATATCCATGACTGAATTGTCCAAACAGTTCGGCAGGGGTTAGAAAAAACTAATTTGTAATTTTTAAACTATGGCACCAGTAAGAAAAGCCTGTAAAGTATGTTACCTAACACAGTCACTTTACTAAAACCTAGGACTTCCTAATTGTAGTAGAGAGACCTTGTCCCACCTTGAAGTCCCCAGTAAACCTGAATCTCAACAGTAACATTCAGTTGTTTGTTAAACAGGATTGCCAAACACCTGGAAAGCCAGAAAAACCACAGGGAATGTGTTTGGATTTGGAAAAATATGAGAAATTGCAAGGAGTCTTTAGAAAAATAAAAAAAATCTGGAATATTTGTGAATTTGGGACACTATTCTTCAAGCATTAGATTGTTAGCTTTTTCATAGAATAAAAATCAAACTAAAAACTATGCACGTTGGTTCAAACAAATCTTAACCCCCACCCCACCCCTCTCCCTGAAACATTTTATGTGGGAAATAATCATACATTTCCACATACTAAAGGTAAATTCATCTTATTCTAAATAGTAATGACAGGACTTAACAACAAGCAATTTTATGAAAAATTGAATACCATTCCTCTAAATATTTAGCTCTAAAATGTCTAAAAAAATATTGAAAATTTTGTATTTGAAAAATATTGCTTACCCTTTAAATGCTCCAGATTAGACAAAACAATTTTTGAAAAATTTAACTTATATATTTTAAATTCAACAATCGTTTTGATAATTCATTTTAAATAAAATCACAAATGCGGCCAAGATCCTGGTAGCGTGTTCTAGAATTGTAAGCGCCCAACTAACAAACACAATTTTGTGTTTAAGAGGTGGCTCTTTCACCCAACAACCATGAGGTCCACATCTACCAACGTTCGGACAATGACTGGAAACTGCTGGATGTACTTAACCAGCACGACCTGCGTGTCACGAGTATAGACTGGGCTCCCAAGACCAACCGCATCGTCACCTGTGCCGTCGTAAGTTGCCTGCAACTCACAGAATTGCTGTTTTACTGTTTCTGAACTGTTGGGTACTATCTGATGATATTGTTTTGTCATGTAGGATCGCAATGCGTATGTGTGGAGCCTAGGGGACGACCACAAGTGGAAGCCGACTCTGGTGCTCCTTCGTATCAACCGTGCAGCCACTTGTGTGAAATGGTCACCACTTGGTCAGTACGGCAAACCATCAACTTTCACGAGAACTATCAGCTAGAAATTAGTTTAGTCTTTACTTTACTATATCTATGCACCTATAACCTGGTTCAGTAACAGTGTGGCCTAAGGTGTCACTCTCACAATAGGCTAAACTGCCGATAATGGGAGAGCAGGGTTCGATCTCGGTTGGGTGTACTGAGGGAGGTTTTTCCATAATAGTTTTCCACTCTATCTTCATGCAAATGATGTTACCCTTCTTCTAAATCCAACCTTTCTCATCCCTAAGAAATTATTATTTGTACATACGCTAAAACCTGAATGATTAGTGAGATGCGGTGTTAAAAATAATATATACACACACACACACACACACACCGACTGTAGTTTGCCTGCTATATTTAAGATTACTAACAGACTAATTCATTGTTAAGGGAATCCTAGCAAGAAATTAAAAAATCTGGTCTGGCATTCTCCTGGTAAACCACTCAATGAGAAATAAACTTTGTATAGCTATTGAGGATTGTACTTTATCCTAACAAGTCAGGCACATTATCTGTGCAGCCAACTTTATACACCTTTGCCATATAAAGAAACGCTGTCTTCTATTTTCTTTAACTCAGAAAAACGAAGCTGCATTTTTAATAACGTATGAAGACATTAATAATTATTTTATGAATTATTATATTTTTTGTTTTTGTGCACCTTAATACATGCTTGGGCTAGCTGGATATTTATGCTAATGGGTTATGATTTAAGGACCATTTAGAGAAATTTACCCACACTAGCATGCAAGGAGAGGGGTAAATAATCAAATATAAAACAACCTGTGTACACCCAAACAATATTATAACCCCAATCTCCCTGTCATTGGCAGTTTAGTCTATTCCATGGTCAGCATCTTAGATTTTGCTGCTACTAATGTGTGTATTAATTACATTAATTTTTCTTGACAACTGCCTCAAAATTATTATTTTTATAAATGTTTGCAACAACACTTTGTGTTTGCGCAGAAAACAAATTTGCAGTGGGTTGCGGTGCGCGCCTCATCTCCGTCTGTTACTTTGAAAGTGAGAATGACTGGTGGGTGTCAAAGCACATCAAGAAACCCATCCGTTCGACCATCACAACTATCGACTGGCACCCCAATAACGTGCTCCTGGTGGCTGGAGCAACCGACTTCAAGGTGAACCGTCCACACTCCAATAATAGTTTATATACCGTATTAATCTGATTCTAAGATGCACTTTTTTCCCCATTTTAAATATATTTAAAAACAAGGTGTTCCTAGAATCACAGTTATTTTTTGACCAATGCTTTTGATGACACAAAAAAATTATATATTATGGAATAGTGAAGATAAAGACGGCTCAGAATAACCAGACTTTGAATATGACGTAGACTCTGATATTGATTTAGATGTTAGATAAAGACAGCTCAGAATAGCCAAACTTTGAATATGAAGTAGACTCTAATATTAATTAAAAAAAGAAGAGTTGAATAACGTATCTACTGATGGATAAGTTACTTTTGTTGTTAGTAAATTAAATTCTATGATAAAAAATATTTCTTAGATAACTAAAAGGGTATTTTAGCTTTTAATTCTAATTTATTTCCTTTGAGTTAAAGTTTTTTTCTGCTCATGATACTGAAAAATGAAGGTGTGTCTTACAAAGAAATACAATATATTGAATTGATATTATATCATACTCATGAACTGTTTCCAGCCTGTGGCCAGGTCCGGTTAGTAAAATACCACTCATTTCCTTATGTACTTCCACCATTTCTTCCTCCTGTATTAATATTATATAGTTGTTGGTAATATATATTAACTGCCTTGGTGTCAAATGGTCTGAGACGTTACATTCGCAATAGATCGGACTGTATATGATATTGGACACAGAAATTACCTCCATATTGCTGACACTATCCTTGCCATGGTACACAAAGTTAGAATTGCTACTAAAATGTTTGTTTCAGGTTCGCATCTTTTCGGCGTTCATCAAGGCCATTGAAGAAATGCCCCAGCCCTCTCCATGGGGCATGAAGATGTCCATGGGTGTCATGTTGGCAGAGTTTCCCAACTCCACTAATGGAGGTAGGTTCACACACTAGTGTGAGACTAGGACTGCTTTCCACTGATGGGGTACACTTCAGGTTCACACACTATGTGAGACTAGGACTGCTTTCCACTGATGGGGTACACTTCAGGTTCAAACACTAGTGTGAGACTAGGGAATGCTTTCCCCTGATGGGGTACACTTCAGGTTCAAACACTAGTGTGAGACTAGGACTGCTTTCCACTGATGGGGTACACTTCAGGTTCACACACTAGTGTGAGACTAGGAACTGCTTTCCACTGATGGGGTACACTTCAGGTTCAAACACTAGTTGGAACTAGGAATGCTTTCCACTGATGGGGTACACTTCAGGTTCACACACTAGTGTGAGACTAGGACTGCTTTCCACTGATGGGGTACACTTCAGGTTCAAACACTAGGTGAGACTAGGAATGCTTTCCACTGATGGGGTACACTTCAGGTTCAAACACTAGTGTGAGACTAGGACTGCTTTCCACTGATGGGGTACACTTCAGGTTCAAAACACTAGTGTGAGACTAGGGCTGCTTTCCACTGATGGGGTACACTTCAGGTTCACACACTAGTTGAGACAGGACTGCTTTCCACTGATGGGGTACACTTCAGGTTCAAACACTAGTGTGAGACTAGGACTGCTTTCCACTGATGGGGTACACTTCAGGTTCAAACACTAGTGTGAGACTAGGACTGCTTTCCACTGATGGGGTACACTTCAGGTTCAAACACTAGTGTGGAGACTAGGAATGCTTTCCACTGATGGGTACACTTCAGGTTCAAACACTAGGTGAGACTAGGACTGCTTTCCACTGATGGGGTACACTTCAGGTTCACACACTAGTGTGAGACTAGGACTGCTTTCCACTGATGGGTACACTTCAGGTTCAAACACTAGTGTGAGACTAGGAATGCTTTCCACTGATGGGGTTACACTTCAGGTTCAAAACATAGTGTGAGACTAGGAATGCTTTCCAATGATGGGGTACACCATCAAAGATCATGTTCACTTCAACACAATGCCACACTTACTACGTAGCACATAAGGTAGTGCGGATGTTATGCAGTGAATTGATTAAAACTCATATCAGAGAAACGTAAAGATATTTTACACTATATTTTATTGATATTAAATTTTTCATTCTAATCTGATAAATCAAATTATCATCGCAGCATTTAATTCACTTACTTCAGATTTGCCACTTTAATATTAATTTTGGGAGCAATGGCTCAGAATGACATAAATTTAGTACTTAGTTTCCAATATTTTTTTTGGTGAAGTTTTTTTGTCTATTCCAATTTTTTTTTGGGAGTTTAAGTAGAATCAAAGAATTATTTTTCAAATGTAAAGGGGTTAAGGTTTTAGGCTCTTAGTTTTTTTACCATTTAATTTTATATATTTGTTTTCCTTTGTTAATTTGTTAAATTTTTAAATCCAAATCTTAAATACAAAAAATTTATTGTTTATTTAAAAAGCTTGCTAGTGCCCAGCGTTAAAATGTTTGAACATTTTAAACATTGATAAAATATGGGAAACAATTTAAGACCACCCATGAAAACAAAATTTTTTTCCCACTTTAAAATATTTTTATTTTATTTATCAAAATAAAAAAAAAAAGGGTTTTTGGGGTTGCTTTAAAGTTTAGTAATCAATGGCCCTCAGCAGTTTAAAAAAGAAAAATGGGTTTTACATACCATTTCTATATAAATGGCCCCCCTCTATCCTTTACAGTTTGGTCCTGTCGGGGCAGGAGGGGATAAGCTTCCTACATTCCCCCCGCGTCATTTTTTTCCCTGGGTTTTGGGGACTTCCAGTCTCATTCTGTTCCGTTTTTGGGTTTCTGCTTTGCCAATCGTATCCACGGGTTTCCATAGATTTTAAATTTGGGGTTGAGGTCTGGCCCACGGGGGGCCCAGGAAAGCGTTCAACGCCTGGTTGATACCATGTCCTTGTTCCCTTGTCCCGGGTGCATTGGGGGCGTTATCCTTTGGAAGGGAAATTTTCCTAAAGGGACTCTATGTTCTGAAGAAAACCTATTTTCCAATTTTTGCCCCACTTTCCAAGCACCATTCAAAACCCTACAGTCTCCGGGGCCCCTCTAAGTGATATGAAATCACCACCTTTTTGGGGCGCAGGACGCCGGGCCCGGGGCAAAAAATTTTTTGTTGTCCTGCGAACCCTAACCTTACCCCGGGAAATATTCAAAGGGCCCTCAACTGAAAAAATTACTCTCCCCTCTTTTTTAAACCTAAGTCCTTGCAAAATAAAGTTTTTTTTTATGTTCTCACCCCCCGTGGCTATTTGGGGCTAAAATGCTTGTCGTTTTGACTCGATTTTGGGGGGACGGGGAGATTGGGTTCAAAATTTGGGTCGGGTGAACTGGGGGGGGTTTTTTCCCAAAAGGGTTTCCCCTCCCCTCCCGAAAATGGGGGTTCATTTCCTCAAATTAAACCCTTTTTAAATTTCCTAACCCATTAGTGTAATTAGTACTTAAAGGTATAACCCGAACGGGTAGTAACGCTTTTGCTAAATTTATTTTTTTTATGTTTCTCTTTTAAACAAGGTTTTTGAAAATGCAAAATAGGAACCTAGGCCTGTTTATTTAAACCGTTGTACACAGTTCGCTCAGCTATGTTAATTTTACACGGAAACTGTTCCCGAGAACTACTGCACTACATATCTTCTTTTTTTCAAAGGGGCACCTCAGTCTTGCTTGGAGATATTGCTTGATTTTTGTTGCACACATGTTTTAACACGCCAACAGTACAAAAAATTTGTCTTTAGATTGCCCAACCTTCATTAAACCAATATTCCCATTTAAAATTTGGACTGATACAAATTTTTCCCCTCTTGACTCAAAAACAAAAATGCGTACAATGCCCTCAAATGAATCACATTAAAAACAACTGTTTGGAGGAATGATAAAAAAGGGGTCCCAAACCCCACTTCCATAGAAAATTTAAAAACATAATCCGGACAAGTAAAATAAGAAATTTTTTAAATGTAGCAAATAACATTTTAAAAAAAATCAACATTTTTTTCTTTTGATAAAAAAAAAGGGACTTTAAAATTTTTAAGTACTAATTTGGAAAAAAAAAAATCAAGTTTTTTTTATTTTTAAGTTTTGTGTCAACATTTTTTGGGGAAAAAAAAAAAACCATAGCTCATGTCCACCCATTTTTTAACTAAAATTTTTTTTTTTTAATGTGATTTTTTTTTTGTGCACCAAATTTTAAAAAGTTCAAATTCTAAGGGAAAAGAATTTTAAAAAAAATTTTTCTTTTCAAAAACAAAATTGGAAAAAAAAAAAAAGAAAAAAAAAAATTGCAAGAATGCAACCCCCCAAAAAAAAAACCCCCCAAAAAAAAATTTTTCAAAAAAAAAACCCAGAAAAAAATTTTTTTTTAAAAAACCCAAAAATAAAACCCCTTTCAAAAGCCCGGGGAAAATTGCTTTTTAAACCCCCCAAAAAAAATTTTTAAAAGGTGGAAAACACAAAAGTACAAACCATAATCAAAGTTGTAGCAACATTATTCAAATTTCAACTCTTTAACTTCAATTTTAGGGTTTTACCTTTTAAATCTATTATTTTAAAACTTAAAAAATTCTCAAAATTTTCTTCTTTCAATTAAAACGATTTTCTTTGGCTCACAGCAAAGATTTTTGGGGGTTGGCACTAAATCGCCGGGCCAAACAGCCTGTACTTTTGCATTGTCTTTTGATAATAGTGGGAGAAAGAAAAGTTGGTTGCACACACTTCCGAATAGCACTCGGGCATAGGCTGCCCCATGTTCTGGTCAAAAGTACAGAGTCTCGATAATCCGACATTTTTGTTTTTAAACCCGGCCCCACCTCATGATGTGCAATTTACATTTTGTGGGAGTATGCGCATGCCATTTTATTTTCCCCCAAATCATTTCCTGGTTAGGAGATTCACGCACTGCTTTTTCTGCACGCACCCCATACATTGTTTTCCACTCCCCTCACTGCTTTGTCTGCCGTGGGTGTGCTCACGCCACCCATACATTGTATAGGAAAAAAAGTTTTTTCTTTCAATTGAAGAAAAATTCAAACCTTAAAAAGAATAATTCCAAACAAACCTTATTTTTACCTTTCTTTACTTCATTTTCAGTATTTAATTTTTTCGCTACAACCCCCCCCTTCCCTCCCCCGCCACACTTGTTTTCGTACAAACGACTTTTTGGTAATTTACCCCCCTCGTCTTTTTTAGGCAAATTTTTTTAGACTCTAATGTATAATCTTTTGACGAATACCTTTGCATCTTAGCCAAGTAGTAAAGTTTGCGTAACATTTTTTTATAAGCACAACCATGCTTTGGGGCCCAAAGTATAAATTGGTGAGTAAAGGCACTATTTTTCTGTAATATCATCTACTATACTAAAACAAAATAAATTAACCTCAGAAATTAATTTTTTTAATTTCCAAATTCCTCACTCCCCCCAGTATCTAAAACCCCGATGGTTCTTTTTGTTTCTATCCACACTCCCTGATTGTTTACCAAACCCCTAAAACAAATGAAAGTGAAACTGGGGAAGGGGACTAGGTACACAAAGTCAAGTTTAAGTTTCTGAAAAATTTACTCCACTTTGACAAGAAAAGTATCACAAGGTAGAGCTCCTCTAATGTTGTATTTAAATTTTAAACTCTGCCCATCCTAACATTATAAACGAAATATTTTACCTCTGGGTCTTGGGCGTGCCCCCCCAGGGGGCGGGTGCACAGTGTGGCATTCTCCGGGTGGAACCCCTTGTGTGGGTGGGCCATGATCTTCCGTCTCGGGGGCAGACGCCCAAAAAAGACAGTCGCTGTCACCCGATTGAAAAAGGGGTTCCTCCCCTTTCCCCGAGTTGTGTGTGGGGGCGGGGAAAAACTCCCGGGCCGTATTTACTCGGGGGAAGGGTTGGACATCATTTTGATAATCACATTTGCTGGGGGTTTCGTATTGGCCATTCATCATTAAACAAGTGCATCAAGTCTTTTATTTATAACGAATTTAAATTGAAATGTTGTATAAAAAATTGAATTTAAAATTATCAAAAGGTTTTGTATATAAAATAAACCCCAAAATAAAATAGTTTAAAAACTATTCAATTGGGAAAATAGGGACAACCCCAAATAAATTATTTATTAATACACTTAATACACTTTTTTTATACTACAGGATGTGCTAAAGCCACATTTTCAATTTAAAATGAATCAAATCCAATAAAAATAAGATATTCCCGAAGCTAAATTAAGTTTGAATACTAAAAGAAAGTTTAATAATAAAAATAACTATGCTTAGTTTATAATCTAGGGATAAAAATTTAATTTACAAAATCTAGTATTAAAATAATTAATATATTTTTTCTTAAAAGACAAATTAAATTACTATAAAAAAAATGTACTTTTAAAAAATTTTAGGCTCTGCGAGGACTCGGATTTCGAACTCGAAATAAGCTTTTCGATTAAGATCGAGATTTAAAGATTAAAAGAGCTTTAAAACACTTCAGTTAAATTTTTTTCGAATTGTCGTCCATTTTTAATTTTTACTTGCAGAAGTTGTTCACTTGATTGCCATGACAATGCAAAGAAAATAAAAAAGCCAAAAGATTTCTAAAAATTTAATAATTTTTTTTTTTATTTTACCTGGGCCCTACAAAAAATTTATTTTAAATCAAAAAATGTAATATCAAAAATACTTTTTAAATTTCCTTTTTTTAAACTAAAAATATTTAAAACTCGTTATTAAGTGTTTGCTACAAAAAAAATACTCTAGTTTATTACTATTTGTTATAAATTAGTTTGGTTAACCTGTTTAAAATCAAGTAACTTTTTTTATTGAAATACTGTTTTACCAAACTTGCCCCCATTTATATTATAAAAAAAACTTACTATTTCAGTTTTTTCTGAAAAATTTTTTTTAATTTTTTTAAAAAAATCGCAAAAACTTTTAAGACATTAAAAATTAAAAATTTAAGCAATTTCTCAAAAAAAAAGAGTTTAACGAAGCCTGTACAAGCGCATATGCAATGTGCTAGAGGAAAGAATGGGAAAAGAAGGGGTGATAATCACAATCAACTAAGGGAAACTTCAAATTTTAATTGTTTGATTCTTACTTTTCTTTTAGGGTAAAAAAAAGTTTAAAGTAACATATTTTGGGGGGAAAAATTGCTTATTAAAAACGTCAATTGTATTTAAATTTTTTCAAGACAGCGTAAAACACTCTACAAAAAATTTAAAATATAGTTTAAAGCCAACCTGAAAGGATAGTTTGGTTAGGTTAGATATTAAACAAACCCTTCTCTATTTTCTTTCAACATTTTTTAAATTTCCACTTCTTCAAACTTCCACATTGAACTTTTTTTTAATTTTCGGAAATATTTTTTTTTTATAAAAAAAGAATCAATGAAAAAGTAATTTTCCCAA
This sequence comes from Timema cristinae, assembly GCA_039000515.1. Lineage (NCBI taxonomy): Eukaryota > Metazoa > Arthropoda > Insecta > Phasmatodea > Timematidae > Timema > Timema cristinae. The sequence goes on from JBCFYV010002394.1 coordinate 35,848, forward strand.
AAAAATTTAAACTAATGTCAACTGTGAAAAGTCTTAAAGAAGTGGGAAAATGTGAAAGTTGATGAAGACTGAGGGGAAAGAAAAAATTGGTTTTTTTTATCTAGGCCAACCTAATTTTCTTTGGGTTTGGTTCCTTCACTATCACCACACATCACTGTACATGTTTTTTAAAATTCTTGGTTATCTTTCCAAACCCTCATTTAATTTTTTCATTTTTTTAAATTTTTTTTATAATTGTTAGTGTAATTTTTATGTCCTTAAATTATTATTTTTATTAGTTCGTCTTTCTACCTTTTGGTTAAAACACGTTGCTTATTTAATGGTAAAAGATTGTGCGTGAAATTTGGGGGCCAATTTAACTGGGAACCGAACCCCGGGGGAGGCCTGGGATTAAAAGTGCTTAAAGACATTAGGTTGAAAAAATTTTTAATTATTGTATTTTTATTAGATTTTTTTTTAGGGGGTTTTGTTTTTTTAAAATTTTGTTTATAAGTTTATTTCTAATTTTAAAAAATGATATTTCCCTTTATTAACTTTTTTTTTTAAAAATTTTTTTATGTTGAAAAAATGATTTTCTTCGTATTTTAAGAACTGTGCTTTAATATACTTTTTTTAAAATTTTAAAATTAGAAAAAGGCCTATATCAAACTCGACCAAAATAAGGGCTTTTAGAAATACTCAACAAAAAATTGGGGGCTTTTAGAAAAATTTGATTTATTCGACTCGAATGTAAAAAACCCAGCTCGAGACCCTAAATTTTTTCATTTTTTTTTTTTTTTAATAAAAACTAACGTGAATAAATAACAAAAAAAATTTTTCTAAAAATAAAAATGTTTTTTATTTTAATTTGAGTAGTTTTTGGAGAATCTTTTAATTGTTGAATCCAAAATTTACTCTGAATTTAAGTCCAAGGAAAATAATATTCAAAGAAAAACAAAGTTTTTTTAAGCTTTGGGGTTACCCCTAACAATACTAAAACCCCCTTTCCCCCCCTTTTGTTGTATTAATATCGGCTCCAAGACATGCAGAATGATGGGTTGGTCAGCGTTCACCTTGGGTAAAAAAACCTGACTAACCTTTATTCTTCATAGGGCCCCAGTTGCTGCCCAATGCTGTACTCGGAACGAAGCAGGAACTCTCCTAACCCCAACTGGACTTTTTCTCAGAAGAAAAAGGGGAGGATGAGGGAAAGTTTTGAGGCACATTAATAGACGATATCTTCTGATGTAAAAAAATCAATAGTGAGCTTTGGGAACTGATTTTAAGCAAGTTTACTCGCTTTGGTGCCCCCACGGTGCAAGGGATCTCTTTCACAATAAATGGGACTATATCCTATAGGGGAAAACCTCTGTTCGCTTTATAGGTAATTGTTTTATTTTTTGGAAAGAACTAAAGGAAAGGGGGAAAAAGGTGTCTTTTTTAAAATTTTTTATTTTTATGGTATCTAAGGAAACGAGATATCAATTAAGCTCATTAAGCCAACTCCCGAGTAAATTTTGGCTGTGTTATCTGAAACTCGGATCATAATAAAATACATTTTGTACCGACTTTTTCTGCCACGCCACCATAGGCTCACCTTTAAAATAAATGGGAATGACCCTGGCAGGACAACCCTGGATACTCAGGGCTAGACCCTTGACCACTAACCAAAGGTTGGGGTTCGACCCCTTTGCCCGGGTGTCATTTTTAAATTTCAGAATAGATGTCTATTGGATGTTTTATTCATGGGCAGGCTCTTCCTTGCTGTGTTTTTCGGGTGATGGGGGGGGTTTGGGGGTCGGACAGCAATTTGTTTTTTTCTGGTTGCAGTGCGATGCCAAGTTCCAGTCCTTGATCGTAAAGGGGCCCGTATCGGATCAATGACAACAGGGGAGACAGTGCACCAAAATGCCATCACCCCCTTTGCCTGTAAGGGGCCCAAAAAAGGGGGCAGCCTCCAAACGCACCAGGGGGCCGATGGCCAACATCACCCTGATTTGCGTGGAGTATCTTCCCCAAACATTTGGGCGTGTCACTTTTCTCCCTCCCATAACTTTTTTGAGATTTTCATGTTGAAATTCCCCCCAACCCCCTTTTTGGGAAAGAAAAAAATTTCCCCTTTTCCTTCCTTCCTGTCCCCAATTTTCATATTACCCCTATCTTTTTTTCGATTCTAAATCACATCAATTTAAAATATAAAAAAATAAAAAAAAATCAAACATTTAACTCCCCAAAATTTAAAAATATTGTTATTACAGAATTCTATTTCAACAACCTTTATATATACATCAAAAATATAATTATTAAGTTCTTTTTCTGAATCATTATCATCTGATTTTTCTGACGTATACATCTTCACTACCCCATAATATATCGTCTTCTGACAACCAAACGAGTTGATAAAAAAAACTGATCTAAATCGCCTCTTTTTTAAAAGACTTTAAAAGAAAAAATAAAATTTCCTAAAATTTGAAAAAACAGTGTTTGGATTTCTAATAAAAAATCAGACTTGCCATAAATTTGGGAAAACTAAGTTTAACACAATTAATTTTTTGAACAGTTTAAAAATTTTAAGAAAAAAAAAAGTTATATTATGAAAACATGTACTACTGTAATAGAAGGGAAAGGGAAATTATTTAGTCAACTTTGATTCTTCCATTTGTATCTCTACACTTCACGCGCCACAAAAGTTTTAAATTTTCGGAAATTTTCCCTTTTTCCCAATTTTAAAAATAAAAAAAAAAAACACAACATATGTAAAGGGTTTGACAGTTTACATATTGTTCATTAATATTGGTGGGTTATTTCAAGTTATTTATAACATTTTTTTAATTAGGTTTGTGCAATGTTGAATCAGAAAATATGAAATATTACCAAATTTCAAATATTTAAAAAGCTGAATTTTGGGGAATAAATAAAATTTACAAAAGTTACAATGCAAACTTTTTAACATTTTCTTTCTTAAAGCTGATTATTATTATTACGCAAAATTTTAAATTATTTAAATTTTTTGTCGGTGAACTTTTAATTTGGATTAAAAAACACACAAAATGAAAAAATTACACAAATGTTTTTTTTAATTGAAACATTTTAATTTTGATCAAATTTGATGCATGAATATTTAAAGTTTTTAAATTTTCAAACATGTTTAGTTTTTGTAAAAATTAATGTAAACAAAAGATATTTTTAGCTTGCGTGTTTTACTACCTGTTTGGGTATGTGCCTATTACTAACTACTCTAATGGTTTTGGGGATTATAAAGGGTTTATTTTATGAAGTGTAACTGCATCTCTTGGGGGGAGATGGGTAAACCATTTCTGAAAAACCACCCATACACCCCGACGAGAAAACCTTGATACCTTGTCATTGGCAGTTTTGTCTGTTGTGAAGTAGCGCATTAACCCTAAAACCCACCGAAGCGGGAAAAACAAATATAAGTAAACTTTAAAAGAGGAGAACAGAAGACAGAACCAGTCGGGGATTAAAATGTCCTGTCATTCTCAACTTTTTCATTTTCCCTCTTTTTTTTGGGGTAGGGCTGATTACTAATTTTACATTCCCTTTTACTAGCTTGAATGTTCTCAACAAATGAAAATGTAATTTTGAAACACCGGCTCCTTTGGGTGAAGGGTAAAGGGGGTTACTCTTGCGAAAACACGGGGTTTTGCTGATACAGGAAGCGAAAAACGAACCCCACTGGGTGTTTTGGTGGAGTTTTCCTAAATTTTTTTCCACTCTCCCACAATGAAACGGGGGTGATTTTCCCAAAATTTTAAACCCAACCCCTAGCCCCCACTAATTAGTACATAATCAAATACATAATCTAAAAATAACAATTTGATAACTATATGTTTTCAAATTGCAGGTTTTAAAGAAGCAAAAAAGGAAATAAATAGGGTGATCAAAAACAGAAACAATTTAACCGAGATACACCAATGAAAATTTTAACACTTTTATAAAAAAAATGATTTATTGCATATCAAAGATTTTTTTTAAAACTGCTCTTAAAAAAAAACCCCTTTTAAAATCTTTTAGGTATCATGGTTATGCAACCAGTTAACATGTTTTTTTAACGGCAGGGCATTGTTGCAATAACCCCAAAAAAAAAAATAGTTAAATTTTACTATATATAAAAAAAAAAAAGAAAATTTGAAAGCATTGTATAGAAATGACCAACCTACCCAACAAAATTGTTAATTTTTAAAGTTTTTTTCATTATTATGGAAATTTTACCCCCCCCCCACACATTTATTTAACTCATGTTTAAACAACTTAATATAAAACTTATTTGGTTTTAAGGAGCTTTTCTTCCCCACACCAAAAAGTTTTTTTTTTTAACTTTTCCCCCCTTCTCCTTTTTTCCTAAGTCCCTTTTTAAAAATGTTTAGACCCTCATAGTTTTTTGATTAGATTTCTACTTTCCCTCCCAACTTTCATTTTTATCCCACATTGGGATGAGTTGTTTATATTATTTCTGAAACTTTTGACCCCCTCCCCCCCATAAAATAAACAAAGTGATCTACTTTTTTCAGGGTAAACCTGTCTCATTTCCACCGATTTGGACTAAACAATTTAAAAATTTATAATTAGTCAAACAATGCATGACAACATTATTTTGAAAAAAAGGGCAAAATCAAATTTTTTGCAGAGTAATTAATTTCATTTTTCTATCCTTTTTTGACCAAACCCATTTTAATTTTTTTTTTAAACTGTCGAGCATTGCATGAAAGCTTTATTTGTCAATAAGAGTGAGTTGGAGAAGAGGTTGAGACAAAAAATTTTTCCAAAAAAAAAAATTAAATAAAACGTAACCGAAAAGTCTAAAAATTTTAATACTTTATTTGGTATTCCTCTAAAAAAAAATTAAAATTTGGGAGGAAGGAGAAGTATGATTCCAATAATAAAAATAAATTTTAAAAATTTTGGAAGTTTTGGGCGTTAGTTGAAAACTGAAATTCTAAAAAAAGGGGAAAGGGACCACTCAAATAACCTCAAATTCGAAAATTTTAAATTTGACCGGGGAAAGTTAAGGGGAGATATTTGGATCATGATTACAGTTAAATATTTTGTTTACTACAATTTTTGTTTTCTTTAGCGTTTTATGCACTGGTTTTTCTAGTATTTGTAAATAAATTATTTAATTATTTTGAATAGGTGAGGGCTCTTTTACGAAAACTAATGTAAAGGAATAGCAACAAATAACCAATTTTTGCATGTTTCTTTCTTGAATTGAACTCTAGTTTTTTTATAAATGTCAACTTTCATGCCCACCTGAAACTGAAAAAGTATTTTTCGCGATGCCGTTCTTTGTCTTCTGTATCTCGACCTAGACCAAAACCTTTTTTACCCCCGAGATAAAACTCGCTATGAGGATTTTTATAGGGTTTCCCTAAGTAAATTGAATTAATATTAAGCTCAAAATTAAGGGTAGTTTACTGATAGGAAAAAAGAAAAATATTGAATTTCTCAAAATCCGCTCTAACCTTTTGATTACATTTTATTTAGGCCTGTTTGATATTACAAAACAAAAGGAAACTCCATTTCCTGTAAAAATACTTTAAAGGGGAATTAGTTTTTTTCCCTGCATCACAACTGCGGAAAAAGGACAACCCTTCCATCCCACAAAAATATTGTTTATGTTCACATTAAAATTAATAAAAATATTTTTTCATACAAAAATCTACAATTTTTTTTTGGCTCTCTAAGAAAAATAATACAAATATCAGAATTTGTTTTAGTTTTTCCGACACATGCAAAAGTGTTAATTCTAACCACCCGATATTTTAAATTATATAATTTTAAAGAATTTTTTTCCCTATAATAGATCAATGGTCAGTTTTCCCTTCCACATGGCAAATTAAAGGAGGGGAGAGAAAGGGGGGGGGGGGGGGGGGGGGGGGGGGGGGGGGTTTGCTGGGGGGGAGTTTTATGTTTTTAAGTCTATAATCTTGCTGATAAATGTCAGCTCATAAAGTGTATGTTAAATCCCAAAAATAAAAAATGAAGCTTCTAATTTTATAATAAACTTATTTTTTAAATTTTAAAATAAATTTTGTACCCCCAATTGTTCCACTGATAAATTATTTCCTGGGGCCCAAAAACAAAAGTTTGTTTTTTTTATGTCCTTTTTTCGCAACAAATTTATCCCAGTTAAATGAGATTTCATGTCGTCTTGAGGAAAATCTTCTGATGCTGATTGACCTAATTTACTAAACGTTTTGCTGTAACAGCATCTTCCACGGGGCCATCCCTGGAAAAGAACAAAATTTACATGGGCAATAAAATTATCATAACCAAGTAAAAATTTGAAAATATGTTATTTCTTCAAAAATATGATTTTATTTAGTAAACTTAAAAAAAATGTTGTAAAAAATTTTATAGCCTGTATGACAACATGTATTTAAAATTAAAAACCAACAATAGTAACGGACACCCATTCCTTAGGGAAAAGGCGGGAAACTTTGGGGATATAAAGTCCTTCCCCGTGGGAATTTCTTCTAAAGGGGCCTTTTTCCTTTACCAGAAATATATTATATATTAGGATATTGGTAGAAAAAAGCCCTTTCAAGAGAATTCCTACGTGAATGAGTATAATTTTAAAAAAAAACTCCACTTAATTTATCCTCACTAATTTTCGCCACCCTTCCCTCTCCTTCACTTAAAAACAACATTTCAACCTATATTCAAAAAACTTTAACTTTCTCTTGTTCACAATTCATCTACAACAGTAACCACGTCTTACAAAGTCTACCACCCCTTTTTGATCCAAAACACTCTACCTGCATATTTTTAAATTTTCCCTCGATCGATCGAAAAGTTCCCCTACACAGTCCCAAAACAACATAGACCACACCCTTTCAGCAGCCATTCATTACTGACTGTCCATTCGAGTTTTCCATATAAATTTTTTAGATATCTCATTCCAATGGCATTCACCTTGCTCTTTTGTTTCCCTGACAAACTAAAACATTTAAACACCCATTAAAATATTAAAAACTATAAACCAAAGAACTATATAGAAAGTTTAAAACCTAACACCAAGATTTGAAATTAAATTTACTATTAGAAACCGAAGAAAAATTTTTTTTTCTAATTCGAAGTTTTTCAATTTTTTAACATGGCTTTATAATTTGAGATTTTTTTTTACGCTTTGGGTTTTTTATTTTTTTAAGGATTCAATGGGGTAAAATTACAAACAAAAATTCAAGGAGGCGAAAAGCAAGAAAAAAAAACCAAGCAATAACCCCCATAAATACCAAAGTGTATAACACACCCTTTCAATCATGATCTACAATGTGTTAATTCGGACAGTAGTTTGAAAAATAAATTTAAAATTTTTAAAAGTGAAGTATAATAAAACAGTTATAATATTCTAAATTGAAAACATATTTGAAGGAGATACAAGAAAGGTGGATAGAACTACCTTTCCTAAACTTTCTTTTCCCAATATGTAAGTAAAAACCTCAAAATCAAAAAGGATTTTTCCCCTTTAAAAAAAAACTAATAAACAAATGCACATATCCTTGTCACAATGGCTAAAGAAACCCCAAAATTCACTGAAAAAATAATATACCACTGTAAAAAGTATACTTTCATCTCGTCGCTTTTTTTGACTTAAAGTTGTATAATTATTAATCAAGGTCCAGTTTTTTTAAAGTAACATTTTTAAGCTAAGAGCTAAGAGCAAATCTTTTGGCGACAACAAATTTTTTAAATAAAACACATTCTCCTTAAAGGGGAGGGAAGGGAACAGAAAAAAGGCGTGTTTTTTGCATTTTTTTATGGAAAAATAAATCAAATTTACTCCAACAACAAGATTTTAATTTTTTTCACATTTGAATATCGTCTGGGCATAGTACTTTAGATTCAAACTTTTTAAATGACGAGAAAAATTTTGGGTCTTAAATTCCCCAGAGCCCCTTGACAATACCAAAAATTTTTGGGGTCCCCATGGAAGAAAAAAAAATTTCAAATTTTTCTACTAAGCGATTTTTGTTTTATTTTTAGCGAAAAAAATTTTTTGATAAAAAAAAGGGCAAAAAACCTCTGGTTTTTCTCTATCCCCCCCTTTTGCACCTTAAAGGAAAACATTTGACTTAGGGTGAATTTATGGGCAACAAAAGGGTTTTATAAAAGGGTTTTTTTAGGAAATAAGTGGGCCTTTTCCGGGGTAGAAAGTAAGGTCCAAAACACTTAGTAAACCATGAACAAAACAAACAAATATAGGCACTCGAGAAAAAAAAGTAAAAGTCACAAATAAGCATCTGAACTTTGAACAGGACGGGAAAGAGTGGAGGAGATTGTGGACAAAATGGATAAAGGGGGTAGAGGGGGGTCTGAGCAAGACTAAATGGAGTGGGAGAAACATGAAGAAAATCGGGAAGGGTTTCACCGCTTTGGAGGGGAAAATTATGAGGGAGAAAAAGGTCGAAGGCGAAGGTGGTGGGAAAAAAAGACAAAAAAAAAGGGGCAAGGCCCCCCAAATTTCTCGAGAAAATGCCCCTAAATTTTCCCGTCCCGAGACTCGAGCGGGATGGTTTTTTTCCCGAAAGTTTTTTGGCGGGAAACCAAATCTAAAATTTATTCTTTCCCGCTGAACATTCGGAAAGAGTGGGGTACAGATTACATAAATAGTAGAGAAGAAAAGACTGAGATGGTATGGACATAATGAGGAGGAAAGAAAATACGGAAAAAAATGTAGAAAAATAATGCAAGGAAGGCCAAAAAAGGGAAAAGGGGAAGAGTAATAACAAACATAAAAAAATGGAGAGGAGCAAATGGAATAAAAAAAAGAAGAAAGAATGGGGGAAATAGAGGCTTTTCCCAAAAACTGACCGACCACAGGCGAAAACAGTTGAGAACCTAAAGGAATTTTTTTTGGCGAGGCTTTAAAACTCAACCCGTGCAAAATTTTTTCGAAACTTTGTTTACACCTATTTTAAACAATATAATTTTGGGTCTCCCCTAAAAGGGAAACACCGTGATTCTCGCCTGTTTGGTGTGATCTGTCCGGCAACAATGTCACCAATCTCACCCTCTATTTTGACACCAAATTCTCCCAAAACCCTGAGCTCTCCCTTTGGCCGAGGCCATAGTCCCCCGTGTAGTTTCCCCGAGTGTCTGTAAAAAATGCCGTACCAGCTCGCGTGGTGATTCACCCCTGCTCAAGGCGGGCCCAAAAACACACCAACATTTTTTTCCTCATAAAATTTTTTATAAAACTTTTGAAGCCTATAATCATAGATATACATTTCTCATTCTAAGATTTAAAAATGTTTTAATTTAGTGTACAAATGCTTTTTAATCAGACTCAACGGGTAGTAACCAGTTTAAAAAAAAATAAACAAATTGTCACATTCAAAAACATAGTACCAAGATATTGAAAAAAAGGGGTCCTAAAACATGTGTGAACATAGGCATTTATAGGTTTGACTTTTCCCAAATAAATAAATCTTTTTGGCTAAAAGTTTTAAAAATATCAATCTATTTTAATAACATTTTGAACTGAGTGTTTAAGTGCACAATGTGTTGGGCGATTATAAACTATTTTGATACATACCGAAATAAGTATGTCATCCTAAAAGGAAAAAACATTTGTTATTATTGTCAAAGGGCACGAAATTTAAAAAAAAGGAGTTTTTTGGGATTAAAAAGAAGGCAGCAATTTTTTCAAATCGGTTTCGATATTTGGGGGGGGGGGGGAGTTGATGAGTATCCCAAATAAAACCCGACAAAATGACCAGGGGCCATTGTTGGCTTGTGTCCTTGTCCCCATTGATGTGCACCCTGGTTTCACCCACGCCACCGAAGGGGGGAGTGTGGCGTAGGTAGCTGTCACAATGACGCAGCGTCCTTGCACATTCCCCCCACTCTCGAAAGGCCTCCACTTCCGTACCATACTCTCTAAGAACTCACACCCAAATGCTCTGGCTGAGACAATTAGGGCTCCATACTCGGACTATTTTTTAATATAATCATGTACACTATTCACTTTTTTATAATTTTACAATTGTGGAAATGGCCCCAGGGGGACTTTGCTACCTTACATGGTACATTTTTACAAAAATTTTAATGGCAAAAGCTGTAATTCTGACCTATTGAAGTTGAAAGATTATCCATGGCCAAGCATGAGACTTGGCCTAATGCCAACCCCAAGATGGCCAAAGTTGGTACACTCTCAAGTTTTGGTAGCCAAAACCACAGACGCTGCACCGTTCTCCAAGCTGTCACCTATTAGCTTCCATGATCTGACACCGCAGAAAACATTGTCAATTTTGCTGAATTTTTTTAGAAACTTGTAACATTTATAACTGTTAATTTCAAAACATGCATGGCACACCCTAATTTCATAAAAAGGGGCCTTTTTGAAAACACAAACATATTTTGTTGTGGTCACCATTGATAAATAAAACAATTTATTGTTATTTATAGATATTGATAATAGTCACATATAAAAAGTGACAGCTGCAAATCACATAATTGACTATTAAAAACTAATTTTGAATTTTTCTATTTGTCAGCTAAGGTTTTTTCTATAAAATTTTGACCCAATGTCAGAATGAGTTTAATAAAATTTAAAAATAAATTCTTGGTTTTGTTTGATTAATTTTTTTAACAGTTTTAAATGTATTCGAGATAAGTGCTGAAGAATGCATGTACCTCACCAGGCAAGTCCCCAGTAGTGGGTCAAACAGCAAGGGGGGACGTTGATGGTGGCCAACCCTTTGGCAGAGTTCTTTGGAAACGCAGTCACAACTACACCCCAAAGGCTTTGTCACCACCAAAAATAACCCTGGCATTTCATCGGGAAAAAAAACTTTAAACAGAAAAAAAAATTTAAAAGATTTTTTAATTTATATTTAGGTTGACTTTATGAAAGGGAAAAACTTGTGTGGTTCAAAGTAAATTTAAAAGACTTACAAACCACCAAAAAATTTCCTGATAAAAACGGTTAAAACACACATTTAAAAACAAATATGACCCACATGAGTGTTAGCATTTTTTAAATAACTCTCGTGATATGAAGAGGGTTGTAGATTTTTTTCCACCTCCTTCCATGCAGATGCAATACACTTTTATACACAATTTTTTTTCTCTAACACATTAACAAAATTTAAAATTGCATTTCCAATAACCAAAAGGGTATAGGCGCAGTGAAAATTTTTTTTTAAAACATAACACAAAAAAAAATTAAATGCAGGGAAAAATAAAAAAGATTCAAACCCTTTTTTTTTAAATGTGAATCATATAAAACTTTAAAAATGGGGTTTTTCCCAAAATGTATGAATATGTCATTATATTATTAAAAGATAGAGGTTGTCCAATTGTAAATACCCTAGGAAATTTGTGCATCCCCTCTGTGGTTGGTCAGCTTAGGGTGCGTGAGGTTGTACCACAGAGACGGCCTTTTTTGCAAGGCCGCCCCAGGCCCCTCGATAATGGGTACAACTGTCCCGGTAAACAAATCCCCAAAAAGTGCCCCTCGTCAAAAAACCCCGAGGTCCAGTGCGGAAAGCTGTACAAAAGGCAACAGTTTAAATGATGTTCAACCTTTAAATTTCTCTGGGATGTTAACAAAAAAAATTTTAAAAAAAATTCCAAGAAAATAAATTTAAAATGAAAGTAAAAAAAAAGCATTGGGTTTAACCATTAGAAGGGGCCAAGGTCCCTTGTTCAATTCAAGAAAAGTGAAACAATTATGTGAAATATTCTAAAACCCAAATCGGAGTTTGAATATTATTTGTTTATTATTTTAAGCTTGAAAAAATATTTTATTTTAATTTAACTTTTGCACTAAAATCTTTAAAAAATATTTTATTTTCCATCGGGGGGACGTAAAAAAACCAAGAAATGATTTTTTTATACATCTTATTATAATTATTTAATTTAAAATAATTTTATTATTATATTAGTATTATTATATTTTTATTATTAGTATAGTTTTTATTAGTATTATTATTATTATTATTAGTATTAATTTTTAGTTTTAGTATTGTATTTTTTGTTATAATGTTACACATCAAAATTTCGCATTTACAAGAAAAGATCTTAAAATTATTTGGGTCCCAAAAATTTTTTTTTTTTTTTTGCAACAAACAGACATACTTTCAACATAAAATTTTACTTTTAAACCAATTTTATGATACAGCCTTTGATAGGATATTACCATTTTTCCCATAAAAACAAAAAAATAAAAACCCATTTCCCTTAACACCGCTCATTTCTAACAAAGAGGGATACAATCGGCAAATAATCTAAATTATATGGGAAAAGGAAAATGAGATGTACCAACACCAAATTGTTTTTTTAATTTGCTACCACCAACACTCCGAGATATCCCGAAAAAATATAGCAAAAATATAATTAAAGATGGATTTCAAGGCATGCTTCAAAAAAACAATTAAAAATTTTGGAGTGGGAAATTTTTGATATGGTAAATCTTTTTTTTTTAATTATTTTATTTTCATAATTTTTACTATTTTTTAAATAATATTTAACTAAAAGACCTGAAGTTACCCTTAGTACTTTGGGATTGTACAAAAAAAATCTATGTAATTTTTCTTTTTTAAAACCTAAATAAACATGATTATTGAGTATTTTTATTATATTGTTATTTTTTTGTTATTGTTGTTTTATTTTTGTTATTTTTATTATTTTATTCATCACATCCAATCATCACATCACACACATTATTTTTATTTTTATTACTATTTTTTATTATTATTATTATTATTTTATTATTATTAAATTTTTATTTTTATTTAAATGTGGGAAAAGAGGGGGACCCAAATTTCTCCCACCCACCTATTGTAAAAGCTTTAGTGATGATAAGTGAATTTTTGCCTGTGCCAAAAAACAACCAAAATCTTCACACCTGACACACAAAGGGAATCAGGTGATGGAATTGCAAGGGGAACACCCTTTCACTGTGTCTACGGACACATCATACAGTTATTTCAAAACCATTCCCCAATCCATCCTTAAGTGGATACAGCCGTGTCCGCTTCCTTTTTGATTCTTCTTGACAACCAGAAGAAACGTACCATTTAAGGAAAAAACCTTTTTTGCTTTAATTTATTTGCAGTATTTAACTTGGCAGTTTACTAACAAAAGGGCATCCTTTTTAATCACATGCCAAAGTCGCTGGGGATTTTTTTGCATGCCTTGTTCAAAACCCAAAAACCCTTTTTTTTGCCCTCCCTTTGTTCTTTTTTACTTGTGAAAAAAACTAGAACATTTTCCTTCAATCTGGTCTGTTAGTATCCCTCAACACGCAGGATTTGTGATGGTTTTCATAAAAATGATGCAACGCTGAAAAAATTTAAGTAAAAGGTCCATCTTCCACAATCTTTCTATATAACTTACGTTTTACAAGTGCTCACCTTATCTGATTTCCTCGAAAATCCTCCCGCCCCAATTTTGCTCTTGTTCCTCAGGGGGGACCCTTACGATTTTACAGTGTTGATAACAACAGATATCTTTTACGTTGGGGGATAAATCCCCCCTTCTAAGGCTGCCATCAACGTGTTTTTGTGCATTTTTGTTACCATTTTTTTTTTTGCCATATCACCTACAAATGTTAAAAACTATGAAGGCTCCTTTTTTCCATGCAACCCAAAAAAAGGGCCTTTTGGGAATAGTCCCATGTGGGTCGTTTTTCTTCCCACAAAACCAAAGGGCGAATTTTCCCCGATGTTCATCTTCCTGAAGTATTTCTTTTCTTTTTTGCCCTCTTCAAATTTAAATTACCGAACTTACCTAAAAAAATTTGGTGATCAACCCCTATTTGACTAGTTTATCTCACTCATTTCCTCCGAAATTAAGTTTTTCTGGCAATGACCCAAGTTTTGACTCGTACTTAGAGAAGGGCTGGTATGTTCTGTTTACCCCTGATTCCCTTTTGCATTGAATAAGCATTTCAAAAGTTTTTAGTAATAAACTTTACAGATCAAGCACTTGTTCCAATCCCTTTTTTATTACAATTCAACAGAAACAAGATGGATAAACATTTTTTAAAATTTTTTAAATGGTACCATTGTACAAGTAGCATTTTCATTTGTAACAAATCTTTTATTTCAAGATGGCCATATAAAATTTAAGATGGCTGCAAGGAGGTGGTTCTTTTCAAAAATTTAAAGCTATGCCCAAGAAATGTGGAAAAAATTTGGTGCTTTTTTCGGTGTCCACATTTTTTATGCTAACGCTGGGGTAAATCAGATGTATGAAGTCATTGGGCCGACCCAGTTGAGGTCCCCGGGGGAAAGGGGGGCGGGGCAACGGGGCCCCTAAGGACATATTACGCATAAAGGAGTCCATAGAATATAATAAGCAAAAAGCTGAGATAATATTTTTCGCACCTATGGGCTTCTATATATTAAACATGTAATAAAAAAAGTCTATACTCAGAAAACACAATATTTAAAATTTTGGCAGTTTTTTAAACATTGTCATTTTTCAAGAAAAATAAAGAGAAAAAACACCAGATTTTTACCACTTATAAAATATGCGTTTAATACTAGGAAATAAAGGGCAATTTATTTTTTTTCATAAAAAAAATAAAAGGGCAGGGAAACAAAATTTAAAGGGGAGGGCCTAAAACTTAACCGACTTATTTTTTTTTGGGATTAAAAGTGTGCAACTTTTTAGCTAACTGGGGGTACCAACCCAAGAGACTGAAAAAAATAACTTTAAACTAGCACATAAACAACAGTTCGCAACCCTTAATTTATTTCATAAATTTGATCAAAAATCATTTTTTCGTCCCAAACCCGGGAAATGTCCCGGGGTTTTAAATTTTAATTCTAGTTTTAAAAAGCATAAACACATAAACCTAAAAACAAAAATAGGATGAAACACACTAACACTTGACTGAGAAAGTTTAGGAAAACATTAAAACCTATCGGAAATCAAAAATCTTTAAAAACTTAGTTACCATACATACTTTTGGGAGTTTGTGGATCATTCGGCAATCCGGGGCTCTGGAGGGGTTGGAGGCGGTACAACGGGGGGCCAACAGATATTGGGGACAGCTTTTTTAAACCCAAAACTTTTCCTGCATCTCTTCGAAATTTGGGTTTCTTTTAAAAGTTTCGAACACATGTAGGCGTTAACGCTGGTTGCGGCCGTCCATCAAACGAGGATTACCGGAAAACTCACCCCCATTTGTTTCAAACAATAAAAATTGTTTAAAAAAAATATAAATTAAAGAAATTTTCAAGAACAAGTTTCATTTGGGGCACAAGTGTCCTTTCCCTTTAGTAGTACACAGACATTTTTGATGAAAATATAATAGGCCTTAAACAATTTATGAGGGTACAAAAAGGGCACCTGAAGTAAACACACAGCCTTGGGAAAAAGGTTTTAAAACAGTTTTTTTAAAACTGCTTTACTATTCTGGTACATGACTTAAAGTATTTGAACTCTTGTACATGCCTATGACACTGTACACTGTAGAGAAAATTTTATAAATATTTTGCACCGCCTTACACCCTTCGGGTTAAACGCTTTAAGTACTAATTACATTAAAAAGGATTTAGGAAATTGGGGAAAGGTTGAATTGGAGGATGAACCTGCATTTGCGTGAAGGGGAGTGGAAAACCCTTTAGGAAAAAACCCCCCCCTTTTACCCCCCGAATTTGAACCTCGACTCCCTGTCCCAGCATCGACTCAACATGACTAGCTGTTAGCCACATGCCACCGAGGCGGTTATTGAAATTGACACGTGTGTTGGTAACCTGAATTATTACAGGGAAATAGCATTTTTTAAGCATAAAAAAGTTACTTTTTTTGTTTTATTTTGAATAATTTCTTTTTTATTATTTATTAAAACAAGACTAAAAACAAAAAATTTAATTAGCTTACAATTAGTATTTATAAAGGAAAAAAGGGCGCCCATGGGAATAAATTTATGGGGCCAAGAAAGAATGGGGGGAGCAGATAACAGAAAGTGAGAGAAAATGAAGGAGGAAGATGTGGAAGAAAAGAGGAAGATAGAGGGATTTTACTAAAATAACCCGCCACAGGGGGAAACATTTTGATGAGGTGATGATTTATAAAGTTTTGCTTTAAAAAATTTTTATACTATGCAATTAAAAAAAACTCCCACACGGGAAAGTAAATATTTACAACTCACTATTCTGATCTGGGCTCATAAATTTCTGTGCATGTTAATATTATTTGATTTTAAACTGTTTATTTTATCAAAATCAATTGAAATTTTAATTAAGTTGCATGGAAATTTACTAAGTTAGCCAGGGAAATACTATAAAAAAACTTTAAAGTGTACCTCAATGACTATACCAAATAGCAAATAATTTATTGACATAGCCTATAATAATTGTGTAAGTTTAAAATTTTTTAAAAAGGGTTTAATTTTAATGGGAACAACGAATGATAGCCACCCTTTCTCACTTTTTTTGTTTTTTAATTTGGTTAATTTTTATTATACGTTGTGATAAAAGTAAATATAATAAACATTTTAGTCCAAAAAACCCCTAACTGGTGATTTTCTTGAAAACAAAAAAGCAACCCATTGTTGTTCCAAATTTCGCAGTGCAGCATTTAACTAGAGCTTATTGTGATATACTGGGGGTTGAAATAAAACATTTCCCCTTTTTTTTCTACTAGCTAATTAAATTTAATAATAAAAAATAAAAACCAGGGCCCCGACTTTGATTTAAATAAAAAATTTTCAATAAAAACCTAAAAATAATTAAAAACTAAAAAAAAACACAGGGTTTCCTACAGTATTTTTAAAAAAATACTCCTGACTTTTCCCCCAATTTTCCCTGACCAAAATTTTTCATAAAATTTCTACTATAACTTTACAAACTATACATTAAAATATTAATTTAAAAAACATTTATTTCGGCCTCCCCCCCCCCTACAGCCACCTGCCCCACCTCTCTTGGGAAGGGTAAAAAGCAGACGCTGCCAATCATTTAGGAAAAAAGAGGGAAAAATAATTAAATTTCCAAAACCTATCAAAAAGTTGTAACAAAATTTATTTACTTTGGGAACAAGTGAAAATACATACTAAAAACAGCACTAAGAACATACTAACATTTCAGCTTATTTTACCAAACTGTACTATCCTGATGAATAGCCACAACAGGAGGAACTGTGTCTGCTTTTTATTATTATTATCAACCAATTTCTTTTTTTTAAAATTACAAAAGTCAACAATAAGATACATGCTATATTTAATAAAGTGAAAATTTTTCTTCTTCATTCTTTCAACTCCCCTTTTTTTTGCTTCTCGTTTCTCTTCAGTTCCATCATTAATTTTTTTCTTCTTCCTTCAAAACTTTAACTTTATATTAATTTTTTCTTTTCTGCTTTCTTCTTGTCTTCTTCACTTCTTTCCGCTTCCTTTTTACTCCAATATTCAGATAAGTTTTTCCCACACTCTCCAATCCAAAATCTTTTTTCCCAAAGGGATGTTTTTAATCCCCCTGCTTTATCATGAATGGACCGTCATACTGTTTTTTCATGCAATTTTCACCTTTAAGGGTTTATTGACTGAAAAAACCACCTTTTAACAGTTGCATTTCCCTGCACAAGACAAGGCAATCTTTTTTACTTCCCCAAAAAATTTTTAATTGCATCTCCATTAAAAAGCTACCAAAATAGTGTCAAACCATTCTCATAAACGATCACAAGGAAGAAAATCCTTCTGGCCCATTTGAGGGGAATGTTGAATAACACAAGGATCCAATGAAGACAAACCTCTCACGCTTTCTGTTTTTAAGGACTTCTTTCTTTAGTTTTTTCAACAGGTGATAACATACTGCGGCACTCGTGTATAAATTCTAGTTTTTGTCTTTTTTTACTATGATTTCAGTTTCCCTAACAGACTTTTGTTGCAAAAACCTACGCAATATTTTGCTAAGGATCAAAAAAATTTTTTTTTTATTTTTTTCGATAGATAGAATTGGGCCCGGGCCCCTTTACAGTCAGGTTTCAGGGAACGATTCATAAGGTATCTTAGAATTTCTCTACAGCTTTTAAAAAATTTGGAATCATTGGTTTTTATGTCTGGAACCGTTGCAGGAAAAGGGTGACATTCATCGCAATTGTCTTGCAAAAGCTAGTTTACACTTTTGGGAAAGGATCACAGCGCTCTTTCATGTCCACAGGTTTTTTTTAGGAAGTTTTGCTTTTTTGAGAACTTAACAACATGGTCCCAAATTTGTTTAAAGCCCTTTGAAAGCACTTTTTCATTCCAACCCCCGCACACCACAGAACTTCAATGAAAAGATGAACACCTGTCAACAGGGAAACAATGCCCACGAGCTGGAGAGTCAGTGAACAGGTAGTACATGTGACACAAAAACTACTTAATTCCCCAAACACAAACTCCACTCCCGTTCTCAAGAAAACCCTAACAACATGAACCCCACATTTCCCAGATTTTGCAAAATACATACTTTTATTGTCTGTGAAGATTTGATGTGTTCCTAAGAAGTGTTATAAAAAATTTAAAATTAAATTTTGGCCATCCATACACTTGTATCAACTTAAAGTGGAAGAGGGGAAATACCATCCAGAAAATCTTTATAATTCTTTAGCTGCTCCTATTTAAAAAAAAAACTTTTAAAACGATTTATGACTCAGATTTTTTCCTTTTACCCCAAAACTTATTTCAATTCCATTTGTCCCCTTTTAATAACTTTATTCAACGCTTTCATCAAAACAAATTACAAAATTGTTTCATATTTTAGGGGCCCCCCCCCCGTAAAATGTTATGAAAGAATGGAGCCAACCTGCACAAAAAGTATGCAGCCTTGTCTCCACCAAGGGAAAGGCATTGGAATGGGGAAAACTGGGAAAACACAAATGAAAAAATTTTACTTAAATTATTGCATGAATTGAAAAACATTTTTTGAAACAACTTGCTACCCAAATTACTTCTGATTAGTTAAAATTTACTTTTTTAACAAAGGGTTATGGGTTTTTTTTAAGCACTACACTAATTTCACTTTGGGGAAAAGCTTCCTTCTGCGGCTTTAAAATTTCCGATGAAACAGAAAAATCTTCGAGTAACCGCCGAATCCCACAGGTAGAATTTTTAGTAGTTGCCAAAATTCTGTTGAAAAAAGGGGAGCCGAGAACCTGAAAACCTTATTTTTTTAAAAAAAGTCAAAAGAGCGGTTTATTTTTTCAAAGTTTCAAGAGTTTTGATATAGTTTGGGCCTTTTGCGTGGGAAGCAAACTTTCTTTCCTATATTACTTATTTATAATTTTTTTTGCACACTTTTTCAAAATGCCGCAACCCTTTTTACTTTCAACCCACGATCCATATAGAATTCATGAAAAGACCTGGGGTTAGCCAGAAATTTAAAACCGTTTTTTTTTTTTTAGACATTGCTGGGGTAGCCGAAACATCCTAAATTTACTGTAACAACAATAACGATGCAAACCTGAAAAAGAACCCAAAAAAAGGAAACAAAAATTAAAAGAATTGTCATGTGCAGGCCAGGAGATTTCTGTGTTACCTTCTGAAATAAAATCTACCAAAACTTTGTTAAAAGAAAGTTTACCATGGTAAAGGGCCCCCCACTTTCTTCGTCGCCGGGAGTGGCTTATGATGCATGCATACAAAAATATTTTCTTTTTTTCTAAGTGTGACATAATTTGATTTCCCAAACCTTTTAAAGCTTCCCCGACTATTATTTTTCCCCTGCTTTCAATTGAGGAAACCCCGGGAAAAAAAAACTCATAATTAACAGCCTCTAAATCAAAAATGTGCTATGCAAACGGAAACTCAAAAAAAAAAATACAATGAAAAGACATGAGCTAGCTCTGTATGCTGCTAAATACAAAACCTAAAGATTAACATTTTTATTTTCAGAAGAATAACTACCCCCTCCCAAGCCAACCCTCTTCATATTATTGCGGTTCTGACCAGAATGTATATTTTGGAACAAAAAAACAAAGATGGTTTATGGGCCCCATGATTTCCTCATTTAAAAAATTTTTTGAAAAAAATTTATTTAACTTATTCGAATTTTTAAAAAATTTAAAAAAACTTGTATTTAAAATATTTGTTTTCAAAAAAAAAAAAAGAGCTACACAAGTGTCCAAATAATGGCAACAGCCCAACTAGGCTGACGCCACAATTACCTGGCCCTGTCTTTTGGGAAAAAGGAACAAATTTTAAGGGGTTTAAAATTTGAGTAGAGTAAAACAGCCTTTTACCGACAACAATTTATTTTTAAAAAAAAAAAATTTTTAAAAATAAATTCTCACAAAATTATTTTTTTAAACCCGTATCGCGATCAAAACAAAAACAGCGGCTGAAAAGCTCCACATTAACAACAAGAATAAAAAATGTTTTTAGCCAACATTAAAAAAAATTAAACTAGGCGCAAAATATTTTTTTAAAAAAAGTAAACAAAGGGGGGGCAAAATCAATGTAGTTCTAAAAAATCCATAATAACCAATTTGGAAAAAAACTTTTAAACGTCTCATGGGAAACAACAAAACCATAAAAAAAAATTTTTTAACTCTAAATTAAGGTTTAAATTTCAAAATTTTAAAAACGTGATATGAAACAATGTTTTTATGGGAAATTTTTAAAAAATGATGAAAAAAAAAACCCTACATAGTTGGGGAAACTGATTCTTTTGAGAATTTTAAAAAAAATTTCTTTGATTGCACTGCACACGAAAAATCCTATAGTGCCAAATTTTTGGTGTTACAATTTCTATAAATTTTTAAAATGAGTTATGAGCACACTTGGTGGGGAAATTTTAAAACTAGGTGTCTACGACAGACCCTTTGTGGGATTTTAGTATAAAACAAAAGTTTGATGTACATTTAACCATTGATTTTTTATATTGTATATTTATCCTTTATTTTTTTATATTTTCTTTTACATTTGATTTATTTATATATATTTTTCTTTATGTTATATTAAATTTTTTGTATATGATTTTGAGAGCAAAAATGTCATGTTTTAGAAGCTACCTGTTAATGGGTTTAGCCCAAAATTCGTATTTAAAGGGAATAGGGTATTATGACTTGGTTTTTCACTAAACGATTATAATTTTTTATAAAAAAAATTTTAAATTGCATTTTTTTTGGAATGAAACATTTTTAAAATTAACCTTCTTAGGCAAAACAAGAAAACGACAAAAAAAAAATTTGTAACTGTAATAATTTTAAAATCAGAATATGTTTTTTTTTTGTAAAAAAAAAACAAATTTTTTAGCATTACAAAAAAAGTCAAAGATAAATTATTTCTTCTTCATGAATGCCACTTAAAAAAAATCTATCCTGAACCCCTGAAAAAAGGGGGCCGTCTTAGATTTTGGTCATTGAATTCGGTATATAAAGTAAAATTTTCTTTTTTTTTTTCTTTTTTTAAGTTACTTTTCTGAGAATAAGCAGGGTTTTTTTGGCCTTTTTAAAATTTTTCTTATGTCTCGCTTAATTGATCTTCAAAATTCCTTTTTCCCAAATTTTAAATTTATTTTTTAAACTACTGCCTTCTTATTACAAGGTTATTTACGCATAGACAAATATTTTAGTATGTCAATTAGGGTTTCCCTGTATAACTTTTATATTCCTTGTTTTAAATACTTTGTACACTAGCTCATCGTCAAATTTACAAATGCTGAATTGGACGACAGAGAGAGCGTTTACATTGGGGGCTTATATAGGAGCGGTGAGATACAATCAATAATTAATGAGGTAAGTAGTTTCAAGTTAGATTTAGTCCTCTACAAAGTTTTTCATTTCAGGGGAAAGTTGAGTAGAATCAGGGGAGATTAAAGGCAAGGTTACAATTTCCCCTTTTTGGAAATTGGTTGGGGCCCTTTAAAGTTGCAACCTAACTGACAGTTTTCAAATCAAAGAATTTCAAAGTTTTAATTTTCTAAAAAATCCCGGGTAACTAGTTTCCAAAGCTATGTAGGGTTGCTGTAGGCACCTTAAAAAATGGCGATCCATCGAGCTATTTTCAAGTGTAACTAAGAACAAAGTTATTTTTCTCAAATTTTCAGAAATCCAAGTGCAACAAAACCCTGTAGGATTGCTGCAGGCCCTATTACACAGTACCCCCCCCGGGTTCTTTGGTGCTGATGACATTTTTTAAAGTTTCCAAACCTATGATCTCAAAAACATTTGTTTTGGGTGCTGCACTTCGCATCTAAATTAGGGATTTTTATTCACGATAGATTTTTTCCTGGGTACATTTCGAAATCATATTTTTTAGTTTTGGGGGCGCCAACCTTTAAAAATCTCAGTTTTTTATAAATTAAATATTTTAAAAACCTGCATATATTTAATTAAAAAAACGTAAAAAATTAAGTTTTTTATACTATTTCATTTTTTTAAATAATTTATTTTTATCCAACTCGAAAAAAATATTTTTAAACAAATTTAAAAAGTATTTATTTTTTTTTTTGGAACGTTACTGAAATTTTTTGTAATATGTGCACACTTAATATCTTTTAAAAAATCTCTATTTACTTGGAAAAGAAAATTGTTGTCATTTTTTCTACAATAAATGATTTATGATTATTTTTTCGATTCTGAAATATTTTCTGAAAAAAATTTTTATGACTGTGCCGCATCTTGAAAAAAAAAAAATTTTTTCCGTTATGTTCAACAATGGTTTTTGATTCGTCAGCCGCCTTTTTTTTGAAGCATGTTTTGTTAGAAGTTTTTGGAAAGGGTTCAATATTCTTTTTTGGGGGAAAAAGCTATAAATAAACTTTGTGCCGACCTCAAATAAATAATAAATAAATTGGGCCCATATTCTGGTTAACTATCACATTAAAATATAAAAATCTTTTCATTACAGTCATCCAAAGTGAAGATGTCAATGTTGGCGTAGTGATATTTAGCGATAATTTCTATAACATTTTTGAGCTGCACCATGTAATATTTGCTCGTGAATGTCTATTCCTTTTTTTTTTGGTGAAGCTTTTCAGCCCCCTCTGTGCAAAGAATATCAATCTGCTGAGGATTTATTTTTTACAAATTGACTTCTGTATTAAATGTAATGCATAGACCATTTAACTCTCTAAGATTGTGAAATGGTAATGAAAACCTGATTTCGTCAAATTTGTGCTTATGTTATTTCTAATACGTGTTAGTGAACGTGTCGATATTTATTGCATACAATAAATAATTAATATAGGCCTTGGTATCACTATTAGAAATGACAGAAGACAACGTAATTGTCGTTAAAGCCAACCCAGATCGTAAAGTTGTCAAGCCGCCGGTTAAGTTCACTAACAAAATTCCGGACGAGCTCCTTCAAAATTTTGGGTCTGTTGAACGCCATCCAGATTTTAAACCGGAAAATTACAATTCGAGATCTATAAAACGATATGGCGCATTCAGCAACTGGGGTCCAGAGGGTGGCTCTTCAAATGCCCGAAGGACTGTCAGGGTTTCGCTATCACAATATCCGATAATTATCGAGAAATTCACAGGGGCTGATACAGTTATTATGGCGGACGTTTACCTATGGGCATGCTGTATTGACGATTACACAGCACTGGCTCTGAACGTGGATCTTCTGGTTCACTACGGGCACAGTTGCCTCATACCAGTGGATCAAACCAGTGGTATTTAAAATACTCTACATATTTTTAGATATTTAAAATCGATGCACTGCATTTTCTCGAGACTGTCAGACTCAATTTCCAGACCGACATTGAGGTTAGGTCTGGTCAGTACGATCCAGTTTGTTGCCACGCTCCAGGCAGTAGCTCTGGAACTAGAGCAAGAAGGCTATCAAGTGACGATACCTCAGAGCCGCCCCTTTTTCTCCTGGGGGGATTTTAGGGTGCACAGCTCCTGTGATGTCTAATGTTATGCGCTATATACTTGGAGATGGGCGCTTTCACCCGGAGGCTGCCATGATAGCCAACCCTCAAGTCAAAGCATACAGGTACATACACCTTCACACAAAGCGATACTGTGAAGTTTTTGGTAAAGGATGATCCTCAAAAAAATGAAGTGAGGTTATATCATGTAGGGCTTAGTTTTTTTGTGTAACTTTGTCCCTGGCAATATATTAATCGCAAACAGAATCACCCCTCAAGTTAAATTCCCAAATTTAAGGAAAAGTTACACATATATATCTACAAATTATCTAAATAAGGCTACACCTAAGGTTTCTAGTGCCAAGTTTTTTTATATGTTGACACAAACTTAGGTCTAGCTTGATAATTTGTAAGGAAACAGTGTGTAAGCATCTTACTATAAAAATACACTGTAGGCCTATTACTAAAGCTAAGCTTATATTTATTTAAAAATTGTGGACCAATACATTGTTTGATACATGATCTTTTACGAAATGAGGAAGCTAGATTGGAAAAGGAAACAAATAATATATGTATGCATTATTTATCCTTAAAATATAGTTTGTTACTGGTATTTTTTTTGGGTAGGTTATATAAAATCCCAATGGGTGTTTGCCACAAACAAGTGTTTACACTTCAGTTTAAGTCGGTTTGTGTGGATTTGCTAAATGTAAAATTGTTAGTGGATGTGCATGAGGGGTTTTAGTTTAGATAAGAAAAGATTGGTTAGCCATTTTCAAGAAATTTGTCTATTGCGAAAGAAAGAAAAAGTGTGGTCCGCTATAGAAGATAAATTGAAGCCCATTAGAAGATTTAATGTAGGGCTTTGATTTAGGTGATTTTACAGATTTTTCAATAACATTTGTTCCTGCATCACTTAGATGGTTTTTTTTGTTATGATTAGGGATCAATAATTTAAAAGTATTTTTAAAACTTTTTATTAGCACCGTGTCTTAGTACCTCTTAGGGCTAACATTTTTTAATAATCTTGGAAAAAGCTAATTGGATTCTCCCCCATTTTTGCGTTTGTAGCCTAATGCTATAGCGATACTTTTTGCGATTTTTGGGTTCTTAAGAAAAAAAAACCCCTTTGGAAGGTATGTCATAGGTCCTACCTATGGTTTTTTTGGTTTTGAACCCATTTGTAATATATTATGAATGTGTGTAAATGGGAAAATTAAATATTTTATTAATTAGGTAAGACGGTATCAACAAATTAATTATACATATGTACAATACATACAATGGGCCCTGGTAAACTAATATGTACTTTAATATTTCTTATACTTATTAAAAAGGTTGCGATGTCTTGGAGGAAAACCAGATGTAAAAATATGTCCAACTAAAACTATTCCAGAATCCCCTCCTTACTCGACACATGACACTAGAAACCTAGCAAGAGAACTGCTCCTATTGTGTCCTACTAGGAAGGTTCTAAAGATGCTCTTGTTCCAACCCGGGTATGACCCGTATGAAAAAGTTTACCCAAGGGGTTTATAAACACGATGCATTGAAGACTCGAGAAGACAAGCTATCAGGTCGCGAGCAGCGCCTCTACTTTTGGATCATACTGGGGACGTTGGGCCGGCAAGGAAGCCCAAGGGTCATGGAGCACTTTCAGGTTAGAACACCGCCGTGAAATAGAAGTCTGATAAATATTGGTTGTTTCCCTTTTACATTAAGACCATGACCTGCCTCACTGGCCACATAGTCTACTGTAAAGCCTAGTACCCACTTGGGGATAATCACCAAAATACAAATATTCATGACTCAGCAACATTGCCCGTACATACACCAACTTGTATCTGGACAAAAAGTCTCCACCAAAGTTTTGTGTTCACACCGAGCAATTTATAAATACATCAGCATATTATGGCTGGTGTTGCTGCAGTTTTTATTATAATTAAATGTAGCCAAAAGTTAAAAATACTTTGGGGGGAGACGATGGGACATGGGAAGAATTATGGTGATTGTTTCTTGTCAGATCTATTGTTTGAATGACGGGTGCACATTTAACAATTTTTGTAAGGCTTAAGAAACTGGATTTGAAGAGGCATTCTGTTTGGTAGCACCCAATATTACAAAGTAAGAAACAAACTTTTTGAGCTGAAAAAGCAACACAAATCTGTAGAAACCATAAGAAAAATCACCTCCATAATACAAAAAAACTCTTGTTTACTAGGAACGAGAAATAGAAATCAACTGATTTAAAATTTAAAAAAATTTTCCAACCGAATGCTTGCGCGTGGGTCCACAAGCAAGTGATGTTTCCCATTGGAGGTGGAGACTGAGACACTGGCAACATTCTTTGATCTTTTGCCACCGGAACACTCGGGCGATGTTTCCTTGTATCCAGACACACAATAAACATCAGCAGTCGATGTGTTAAACTGGCGAGGATCGTTGAGACTGTGACTAGGCTTAAGGCATCATTCTCATGTTAGACCAGACTGCCGATGACAAAGATTCAGGATTCAAACCCTGGTTGGGTGTACCGAGGGTAGTTTTCCAAAATGGATTTCCACTCTCCCTCCACACAAATGTGGGTACACTTTCCCCAAATTCAATCTTGTCCCTACCTCATTAGAGTAAATTAGTACACATGTGTATAACCTGAATAGGTAGTAAGGCGCTTTGCTAAAAATAATTAGGCCATGGTTCATTGGTTCGATTTCTGCAACTAATACATTTCATCATGACTTGATAGGATTTAGAACAAATAAAATACAATTCTCACATATCTGAATTTCAAATTCTTGCATCAAGATTTACACTGAGATTATTGATTTATTTTTGGTTCCAGAGGGAGTTGTCTACCCTGCATAAAAAGAGTGTGATTGTTCTTCTATCGGAAATCTTCCCCGACAAAATTGCGTCCTTCCCCAACGTAGGGCCTGGTGCAGGTGGCATGTCCCCAGCCTGTCCATCGACTGGGGCCATGCAAATTTTCTGTCCCACTCCTCACCCCTTACGAAGGGGCGGTGGCCCTGGGGGAGGCAAAGTGGCTCCAGGATGAAGGAAAGAATTTTCCCATGGACTATCTAAAGCCCACCCCCAGTCTCGGGCCTTGGACTCCCAATCACAAACCAGCACCATCGGGCCCAAAAAGGCTGTCGAGAAATGTTGCGGTTCTGGAAAATGCAGTTGACCGTTTAAAAAAATAATAAAATACATATTTTTGGGTTAGAATTTGGGCTTTCTTTATTACTTTGTGTATGTTCTTTACCCCCTCGCACAATATCTTTTTGAACACAAACTGAATTATGAATTAATTCTTAACTTCTGACGCCAAACCCTTCCTTCACCTCTGACAAGACAAGACGTGTATTAATCACAACTTGTAAATGTGTGGAATGCAAGGCCTCCACCGTGGTTCGGATCCCACGTTAAACTATAGGACTAACCAACTAACTCTCCGGCCCTTAAGGTACTTGAAAGTTTCATGTCGCCAGAACATAAAGCTAGCTATTCAACACTAACCTGACAACAATACCTCCTTCAAATATATTCTCACATTATCACCCATCGACTTCTGGGCCTACCAAGAGGTCTTGTTTGTTCAGGTATATGTACATGACTGTCATTGTTCAGAATGCGCCTCATGCCCATCCCACCTCGGCCTGTGCACGCCCCTCAATTATATTTCATATGTTTGGGGATTCACAAAAAACATGAAGTTCTTTATAGTGTAATTTCTTCATTCTCCCATTTTTTATCCCTCTTATTCATAAAATATATTTCTTAGCACTTTGTTCTAAAAGAAAACTAATGTATTCTCTTGGTAGAGAATGAAGACCAAGCTTCACATCCGTAAAGACCGAGTATAATATTGTTTCTAAGGCTATGTTATATTAAAGGGCGGACCCGTACAGTTAAAGTAGCAGAAAGTTGAATTATTTAAATTTTTTCTCATTGTATCTTACACATTACGGTCAAAATTCATAAATAATTAATAATCTTGCTAACAGATAGTGAGGGTAGAATTTTAGATAAATAAAACCATCCTAGATACATCATTCCGGGATCTGACCACTGATGTGGGAAAATTAGTTTTAATCCACAAATTTGGGCACCTATTAGATGTCATTTTAAAAACAAATTTAACATATAGGTTAATTGGTTTGTGTGACGAGGTGGTGTGGAAGAAATGCACCTCCATAATATAATCGAGATAAACTCCCAGCGCACAAAGCCCAGGATTTGAAAACCCCAAACCCCCTTCACAGGTGACCAAGTGCAATAAGAGTCTACACGTTAAACAATTCAGGTAGCACTGCGCTTAGTTGAACTTTGAACTCTTACATACCTCCATTTTCTATGATACACACAATAATAAAGAGTACATTTTTCTTTTCAACACATGTACATCTTCATGCGGCATTTAGTAATGGGCGGCTAAACACCTTTTTGAAGTATTATTAATAATATATTAATGTTTTTTCTCACTTAATCCAAACTAGAAGGTTATTGCTCTCTTATTAAATGTATTTCACATACAGGAGGATTGTAAACAGACCACAATTAGACTGAATCCAACAGTAAAATATGTTTAAACTAGCAAATTAAAATAATACCTGCTTCAGGGGCTAAAATTGTTTAAGGTGTCATTCTCGTGTTAGACTAGGCTACGGGTTGACCGAGAGATCGGGTTTGAATACGGGCATAGTGTAATTTGGATTTTGTTTTTCTTAAATTAATTTCTCGCTCGCCTCCCATACAAATGCGAGTACATACTTTTTAAATTCAACCCTTTTGTATCTCTATAACATCTACGTAACCAATATATAGGTATATAACCCATATGCTAATTTAAAAATATTTTTTTATAAAAACAAAGCCTATGACACATTTTCTTGGGTTTCCAACACTTGGCTAATTTTGGACAGTTGGTTGGGTTTTTTTTCTAGCAATTCAAATACTTAAAAATAATTGCTGGGGTATAAATGTTAAATTTTTCAGGGTTAAGGGGGTGTCTCAACAAACAACCTTACCTCCTTAAGGTGGAATGGAAGGGGGCGCGAGAAAAGGCCAGTGTTTTTTACCCAAAAAAACATTTCTCCAGCAAAACTTTGAGTAAAAAAATTGTACCCTTGGTAATCTCAACAGTTGTTTAAAAATTTTATCATGAGCATATCAGCAGCATTGAATGAGAAATTAATTGTTTAAAAAGGGAGAAGAACCGGAACTAAAACCAAAATTAACTTTTATCTTTAAGGAACACGTGAAAAGTAAAGTGCTTAAGAAACCGGAATTTATATATTTTTTAGCATGGTAAAGTTTTTTTTTTTTATTTTTTTTAAAAACAATTATTTATATTGCCTTATTTATGAAACGTTGTTATAGTTTGTAAATAAAATTATTCCTTTTCTTAGAATTTTTTTGAGGGTAGGATATATTTATTTTCCAAGGGGATATAGAAGTATTAATGAGCAATTGGCTGGCTGTAAGCACTAATGAGTTCAGAGTCTTTAGGAATGATTATGGTCACATTGTTAGGGATTTCTGATGTTCCTCTAGGCTAAGAGCTTAGGAAGATGCATTTAACTAGGACATGTTTACTATCATTAAAAGTGGGGAAATTCTGAGAAATTTATTTTAAAGTGTTATTCCTAAATCCAAACAGTTTGATTTGTTGGAGGGCCAGTTTGTGAAAAGGGGCAACAGAGGGGGGTGGGGGTTTGCAAATTGTTAATCTTTCACTATGCCTCCATAAATCAAGAATAAGTAAAAGTAGACCAACTTTTTTTATTCATTTGTAAATCAGAAGTTTTTTTAATAGTTTTATTAATAATTTATTATTTGAATTGTTTGATAAATGCCCAGAGAAATAAATACTACCCAGTGCTAAAATTTGTTTGGGTGACAGAGATTGAGTGATGTGTCGAAGATATTATTAGGGGGTTTTTTAAGGTGAATTACATAAAGTTTAATATATTGTAACCCTGAAAGCTCATTTCTTATTTTGGTGTGTTTTACAAATTTTAAAGGGCTTCAGAAAATGAAAACTTTTACATTAAAAATATTTGAATAGAAATCGAGAATATTTCCGAAACATTATTTTAATAGCAAGTCAATCAAGCTTTAAATAATGTTTTTAACATAAAAATAATTTATAGACATTGTTTAACCAGTTTAAATTTTTTTAGACATAAAAAAAAATTGTAAGTCTACACATGGGTTTAGGGGGGAGGGTATAGGAGGGTTCAGAAACTCGGGCCCTTCTCCTCCCCAAATTTTTAGAAGTTTTTAATTATGAGGCTTAAAGACAGCCTTGTATCAAACTTCAAAAAACATAGAAAACATCCAATTTTCAAAACTTTCCATGGAAGGACTTCTCCAAATAAATTCTAAAAGTATTAATTTTCAAAAAAATCCCAGGCAATAAATGGCTTCTAGGGAATCCAATTAGAAATATATATCATTAGGGGCCACTACAAATAGCTTATATAAAGTATATATATTTTTTTAAATCCAAGCTACTTCAATAAACTTTAAAAGCATTCAATTTCAGAAATGTTTTTGGCATCTAGTTTTAAAAAATTAGCTGGTTGAGGACTCCTTCAGATAGCTTCTAGGGATATCAAATTGTTTAAAAGAAGAAGAAAATCAGGCGAGGAACAATCTAAATAGCTCTAAGGGAATCCAATTTTCTAACATTAACTGGGGGGGGGTAAGAGGAGGGTAGAAATAACCCTAAAAAACTTTTTTGTAACTTTCCTCCTCTTCCCCTCTCATATAAAGTTCTACTACTATATATAATAACAATGTTCTTATTTCTTAGTGTTTAATAGAAAGTCTTAACACCCCCCCCCCCCCCTACTCCTACCCCCAAAATTAACTTTTTCTTACGTTCATGGGTCTACACCATTTCCTTTTATTCTGACATGGCAAATAGGTGGTTTGGGTGCATCAACCAAAAATTTGATAATTTAATTTGTTTACCTTTTTTTTTAATTGAAAATAAGCATAAAATAAAGTTTTTAAATTTTAAAAAAAATAATATGAAATTGTTTTAAAAAAAGTTTAAAAAAAAAAACTCCATAGCGCCAGCCTGCAATCGAGCCATACCAACCGAGCGGCCACCGTCTGTTGGCGATGGGTAGTCCAACTTCTGTATGTAAGGGTACATAGAGTCAGCACAAAGGACCCCCGCCCCGGTTGTTAATCTCGTTTTATAGACTGGGGCGGCTACTTTCTTATTCAAGTAGCTCATGTGTCCTCATGAAGTTGAGTTGACCCCATTCTAGACCCACTGCTTCACAGATAACATCTGGAAATGCTGGTGATCAAAACTGGGACCTTCATATCTGTAGCCAGGAACGCAGACAGCTAGACCACAGAGGCAAAATTTTTTTTTATTTCTTAGAGATCTGAGAAAAAAAAATAAAATAAAATGATCTTTTAAATGGCCCTTGAATTTTAAATAAATTTTTACAATTATCAAATTCCTGGATTAAATGTTGTTTTTTTATATGTAAACTTGTATTTTGTAGTAAATTATGTTCTATTTACAAAAATTTTAGGTATTAAAGCTGTAAATATAATTTTCAAGAACCAGAAACGGGAACCAAAAGAATAGGAACTTTAATTTTTATAAAACCGAAACCTTTGAAAAAATCTGTGTAAAACTGGACAGGGAACCAGAACCGATAAATGTTCGGTTCGACTCTCTGAACTGAAAAAAAAAAATTATAATCAAATTCTAGCACTTTCTTGACAGACATTCAAGAACTGTTGGAAATTTAAACCATGTGAGGAAAATTAAATGAAACTGAAGTGATATTTTATTTATTTTTGGAAAAAAAAAATTTTTTTTTGCTGCCCTTAACTTGCGTTTCCTTCTACTCCACCTTATGGTGAGGTGTAGGGACACGAGAAAAGGTAAATTTTTGCAATTTTTATGCTAAAACTTTTTTATCTGTCAAGG
Source organism: Timema cristinae (assembly GCA_039000515.1). Lineage (NCBI taxonomy): Eukaryota > Metazoa > Arthropoda > Insecta > Phasmatodea > Timematidae > Timema > Timema cristinae. The sequence continues at coordinate 67,576 of JBCFYV010002394.1, forward strand.
TGTCCGGGAATTTAATGACAACTTTTCTCTTCATCAAAAAGTTTCTCGTCAAAATCTGCTAGTTAAAGACAAGATATTCAACAGCTGTTGATATCACTATGTGAAAAAAATTAAACTCTATTTTTGTATAGAAGCAATATTTTATTTAGTTTGGCAAAAATATCTTGTTTCTATAAAAACTGCAAAAACATTGATTCTTCCTCGCATCCCCTAAACCCCACCTGAAGTGCTTTGATTCAAATACCAGTGAAATCAACCTCAAACTTAAGGTATATGTGAGGGAGGAAAGCGAGCTAGGTAGGAGGGGGGATCATGTGGTTCCAAGAGCTGATAATCATCACTTAAAAACATTCATAAAAAGAGCATTTCTTTAGGAAATTAACAACACTGTGTCTTCAGTCTCTCTCTATCTCTCTCTATATATATATATATATTAATAAATCCAATTTTTCTTATTTGTTAGGGATGAGAAAAGTTTAATTAGAGTAAGTTCCCCCGCATTTGCGTGGAGGGAGAGTAGAAAACAGATTAAAAAAGAAAACCCCCTCAGTCAGAAAGTACACCCAGAAATTTAGTTGGGGGGAGGGATTAAATCGATAAGGGAAGGTTGGAGAGATGGTTAGCAAAATAAAAGCTTTTTTTTTTATAGGTTCGACCTTTAAGCCCAAAAAGGAGTACAAAGACCCTCTCAATTTAAAAAGTACTTTTTTTGGATGCACCGAGAAGTGATTGGCAAATTGTTTTAATTAGTTTGCCTATTAGACTAAACATTGAAAGATTAAATACATTCAACATATCTTCATTGCTAGATTTTATAGTTCAATTCGATATTTTTAAAGTTTTTATCAAAATTACCTAGGCTTCAGAGGGAAAGGAAGGCAACAAGCCAACTTGCCCTTCTTCCCCTCCTGGTTGCGCGCTGCCCTTAGTGCCCCAAACCCGGGGATTCTAACCCCAATTCCCTGTCATTGGCAGTCCAGTCTAGAGCGAGAATGTCGCCTCAGACCATGCGACCACCGAGTGGCTATTTTCTAATTGTTTTTCACCCCAAATTGTGGCTCCATAAATCAAACGACGGGCCCAAATGTCGGGAAGAGGGGGGGTGAAATAATCGATACGAAACTGTGTTGTTCACTCGCTATCGACCCGCGTGCTGCGACAAGAGTCGTGACAAGCGCAGGAAGTCTGTGCGCATCTGGGAGAGGGGGAACGGCCGGCCACGGCGGTTCAGTACCAAGCCGTCCCTCGCGCGAGGCGTATCGCAGTGTCGACATAACCTCTCTCTTTAACCGGGGGAGAGTGTTTTCAGACCCGCGTCGTCGTCGTCAGAAGAGCAGTGTGTGTCATGGCGTGGAAGGGGGGGAAGCGTCGGCTCCTGACGGTGCGGAACCGACGACGAGCCATGTCCTCCATCTCGGCGCAAGGCGTCGTGGAGCGGGGCCAGCGCAGAACTGTCTAAGAGGAATCAATGGTCTGGGACTCAGGGGAGCAAGCACCCCAGAGGGGGCACGCATGGGGGACGCCGGGGGAAAACCAGCGTCATGGAAGGGTGACCAACGTGTTCTGTTTGGGGGGAACGCTATGACAGGGGGTGGACTGGGACCACCGGAGAAACCCTCGAGGCTGCTCTCCGGGAGGGGGATCAAGGCGCGTCCTCGGCAGTGAAAGGGAACAGTGTCCTGGTGACCCCTCAGGTCCCCAGGAGGGGCATCAACCAAACAACGGGCCGGCGTTCCTGAGCTGGGAGCAGCTCATGCACGGACGAGCGCTTCCCTCGCGCGGTTCTCCTCTTCTTCACCCCTGGAGAGCGGCGGACGTTGGCGCAGGGGTGTGCGCGCTGGAGAGACGTCCTGTTTCCGGGGTCCTCGGTTTTTGGGCCGGGCTCGTGCCTGTGCTGAGGTGTCGCGAGTTGAGGCGGCGCCGTGTCATGAGAGGGCACGTCTGTACGCGTCGCTGCTCCGGCGGGGGGTTCCCCGGCGTCTCGCTCCTGGGGGCGCGACGAGGAGCGCTGGATTGGGTTCCCCTTTCC